>JAREYC010000001.1:5087500-5407500 GCA_030015325.1 Cryptoblepharus egeriae
GTAGAAAAATGAACTGTTCCTATTATATATGCAGAACATAACCTCTTAATTTACAACTCCATAATAGAAAATTATAATATTCCCTGCTAATGTGAAAATGTCCTAGTAAGCTTTATTAGAGCATGGAGAGTAGATTCAAGGTTATTTCTGAACCAAGCTGAAATTTAAAAGGATTTTTACTTGAGTAAACATTTTCAAACAAGATATATGTGTGCACATGTGTGTTTAAACCTCCTGTTTAAAATCTGAAAATATTCCCAAAAGGCAAACTTCCCAGTGCTTCTGTGGAACACGTAAGACTGACTCCCTTCTTATCAGAAACTGGGTCTAACGTGGTAATTAATGAGGAGGTTTGAGAGTCCAATCCTATACCTGTATACTCTGTATACTTCTATACCTTTAACACCCATTCTAGTTAATGGAGTTTATTCCCAGAAATAAGCTTATTCCCATGGATAGGATTGCAGCTTCAGTCCCTTGCTGTATTCTCAATAAAATTTACCATACTATGAGCACAATCCTAACCATGTCTACTCAAAAGTAAGTCCCATTCTGTACAGTGTGTCTTACTCCCAGGAAAGTGTGTTTAGGGTGGCAGCCACAGCACCCTAAGATGTGTAAGTGGATCTTAATTTGAATTTGAATTAAATCTTATACTTGTGTGAGTCTTCAGATGTGCCAGACTGTTAATTCCAAAGGGGGCAGCACATAAATAAAATATGAAGGCAATTGAAGAATAAAGCTTATCCAAAATAACAGTGATGTATCTTATTTTAACTTGTTTATAAAAGCCTCTAGAAGAACGTAGTCCTTGGAAGCCATCACTGCTAATGTATTATAATTGGCAATGGTGATTAATCATAACAAACTGATTAGTACAGAGGTAGCATGACCCAATTCTTCTTGTGAAACCCAACATGCTCAATGCCATCCACATGGCAATGCCCCAGCATAATAATCTGGAAAATGTGAATTCAATTGAAGAAAATACAAGAACAACGAAGCTGTCCTCTGCAAGAGAACGATATTTCAATGATATGCCATGGTTGCCTGTCTCCGTAAACTACGACCGTACATTGGTTGGCGTTCAATGCAGTATGAATTATTTGACATAATGGGTATGAAAGGAAATATTTTCTCTCCTTTTGGGGAAAAATATTTTCTGCTCTATATTTTGAAAAATAGTATTTTTTCGCACCATCTGTGTGGCTTCCAGATGAGCAATTTACGACAATTGGCTGTTTCAGACACTGAAACGAGACGTTTTGTTGCCAATTTGAAACAACGGTTCGACAACCCTTTTTTTCAATCTACCGTTCGTTCAATAACAGCAAATCCTCTCTGAAGTTAAGATGCCTGAAAAATAAAACCATAATCATGGGGACAAGTGGAAAGAATTACCTAAGCTAGGCTAAGATGGGCAAACACAGAATGTTCTCCTCTGTTCTCTGTCGGTTCTGTAGCCAAAAGCAATTCTTTACATTAGAGTTGGAACCCTTTAATAAAATTCTTTACATTAGAGTGTCTTAACTGAAGCATGTGCTGGTATCATTTATGTAACCGATTGACTCAAGGTGACATACCCAGTCCAAGTGCAGATTGATGTGGCGACGAGAACTATAGTAGGGAAACTATCAGGGGGAAAGGAGGTGACACGTTAGCAAAAACAACAGAAGTTTAGTCTCTCTACTCTCAACTCTTTTCCTTCCTTCCAGCAAATTCTTCCTGTCTCTCTCCCTATTCAAGTTGCCTGGCAACTGAAAGGATCCCACTTATTTTTGGACAGGAAACAGCGACATAAGATTAAAAAAAAAAGTCCACAAAGCTGGTGCCATCATAGATTCCTATACTGATGGGCACAGATTCATCCTATAATGAAGTGATTTGGATTCATGTGCTAGCTCGGATGCATGATTCTCTATCCAGACTCAGGGATCTGTTGTTGCTGTGAACCTAAAAAAATTTGCACATGAAAAGTCTGCTGATCTTAGTTAACCCTGCAATTCTTTCACTCCCCCTTTTTTCCTATAACTCTTTAACAGATGTCGAAACCCATGCCATTTTCCGGGTTTCCCTTATCTAAATCTCAGCTCTCTATTTAGAAAAATTGCAGATGCTCTCAACTTAAATATAATTTTTGGGGCTTTATTTAAATTTGTTTTCAGACATAGGCTGCAATCCTAAAGACACTTTCCTGGGAGTAAGACCCATTGAACACAATGGCGCTTATGTTTGAGTAGACATGGTTAGGATTGTGCTCATACTCATTTACCAGATGGACACACAATTCAAAAATATTTAATATCTATCCAATTTTTCAGTACTGACATAGCTGTGGCGTAGCTGGGCCAGTGGGCATGTGTTTCATCCTGCAGTTGGGGGCAATCAAGGGTTAGGGTTAGGGTCATGAAGCCCATGCCTGGCTCACTTGATCATGTTCGGGGTTGGGCACTATCAAAGCAAACATTTTGTGCTTTCTTCCATGCCCGAAGGCCACGTCATGCTATCCTGGGAGGCCCCTCGGCCCCAAAACTGAACCAGGTAAAAAACTGCCCCAACACTAACAGATGTATCCCAATCAAGCTTGCAACAGGCATCAAAGATACAACTTATGGACTGGAAGTTGACATTGGATCATAACACACTTAATATTAATTACTTGGTCTGTCAATCTTGCCACCCACCAACTTCCTCATGAAAGATGCTGTTTATAGTTTTACAGCTAGGGAGTAGATTAGCAATTCTGCATGAGTACTCACTCCGATAATATTTATTGCATTTCTGGGAAGGTCAGCATCAGCCATCCTTAAATATTATTGTCTATGCTTTAAAAAAAATTGGCTTTATTTTTTTTCTCAGCAGTTCTTCTGAAAAGTACCTTATTTTCAAAAGACACTGAGAAATGTCCCTGTCTTATTCCCAGAGACCCTTCCATAGAGACAGTGTTGGTACAAATACCACTGCGAAACCAGCTAATGTAGCTCAGCGGTGACCTGGAGAGACCTCTGAGGCTGATCAGGACATTTAATTTTCATGCCAATTCAATCTTTGGCCTCTGCTCTGAGACTGCCAACAAGGGTGTGAATTAACACCAATTATTCTGGTGTTTTATGTACCGGACTGAGAGTATCATCTCATTTTACACAGGTCACCAAACAACTGTCAGATGTTAATGACTTTTGGTTCCTACCTACTGACCTGCTTCAGGTTAGCCGAGAAGCTCAGAGTTGAAAGGTTTGTATCTCATTAATAAGAGTCTGACCTGCCTGGTCCCTCAATTATTCCCTTTCACAAATCCACATAGGTGTTACTTTCTCCATAACCAAGGGGTAAATCCTCTTCAATTCAGCCCCAACAGGGAATTGAGACTATTGGTTGCAATCCACTGGCAGAGAAGATAGCTGGAAAAATATTATTATATACAGAAAGATTTATACAGCAGCTGTCCATAGAGTACAGATGTTACTTGCCATACAAGACATTAATTTTGGATATATTTTTTTTTAAGTGGATGAGACAAATAAAAAAAAAGCAGGCCTCCGTCAGTCTTGAAAGACTATGGTATTGTGCTCGGCGCTGCATACGATGCATGCGAAGCATGAAAGCCTGGGTTAGATTTTTATGGAGGATGGGCTGTTACCCAAGCAGCAAATCCCCCCTCTCCATGCCAATGAATTAGTCCAATGGAAAGGCAGAGCCAATACGATTGGATCCAGCTGGCGTCGCAGAGTTGGGCTAAGGACAGGAGCTCACCCTATCTTGTGGGGCCGACCCGGGTCTCGAACCCTGGCCTGCTGGTTAACAGGCACAGTGACTTAACCACTTGAGACAAATACGAATATGATAAATGCATTAATTCATATTCATATTTGTCTCAGAACTGGTCATAATGCTAAATATTTGCACTGGATTTGAAGTACTTTATGAGGTCACTCCTTCACTGTAAAGCTTTTCTTATCTGAACATTTAAAAAGCTAAAGGTAAATGTTTCCCTCGCAAGTTGCCCCACTAGTTGTGACCAACTTGAAGAACAGCGCTAAGACAAGGCTAAAGTCCTAATGTTGCCCAAAGACGCTTCCATGGTCACGTGGCTGGCATGACTATATGCCAAATGTGCAGAGAACACTGTTACCTTCCCACCAAATTATCCCACTATTTATCCTCTTTGCATTTAGATGCTTCTGAACTGCTAGTTTGGGAAGTAATGGGAACTCATTCCATCACGCTGTACTTGGGTCTCAAACCGACGTTCAGGTCAACAAGCATGTCTTTAACCACTGAGCCACCGCAGCCCGTATATTCAAACATTATATTTCATTATTTGTTATAGCAAAAATGCAGCCATACTTGGCTTTGGATTTTATGATTGCATTTTTGTGATGTGAAAAACTAGATTTCTTTTTTCCCCACTGAGCTTTCCCAGGGAATGCTTGGACAACACTTCGGGGATGTTTCCTTAGAGTTCAAAGAAAGGATGAAAACACTGAAACTGAAAGCACAACTCTAAATGACTTTTGTGACAACACAAACACATGTGTAACAGAATATACATGTCTATATGATATTGCAAACAGTGCAACATCAGGCCATTGCAGGTATGCAACTCCCATTGCAATCCTAACCTCTGATTAGGCTGTCACAAGCAGTGGAACAAGTCCAACGCTGGTCTAGGGGGGTGACGAAAGTGCTTTAAGGCACTTCTGCACCACTCCTGGGGGGTTATGCCAGTTCACAGACATGCTCCTGCATCCCACAACACTATGGAAATGGGTTGATGGTTGAGTACGCTGGCCTAAATTGGTTAGGATTACACTCTGAATGGCATAGCTACAGAGGATGCAAAGCGCTAGTAGGAGGAAAGTGCTGAGACAGGATCCACTCTTTCTGTTTTTCCTGAGCGTTGGAGGAATGTTTTGCTTTCAGATTTAGATTTTTAGGTCTGCCTGCCACAGCCAGCACTGAATAATGGAGAAATTCTGGGATTCAGTCCAGGATCTTTAGTTTTCCTTTGAGGGGATGGGCAATCCCGCAGCAGCATTTTGAGACAAACTTAGCCATGCATTGTCATGCAAATTCTGTTTTTTCTCCCAAACATAAATATTTCTAACCTTTTGTCCTCTCTTTCAAGATAAATTCTGTGCAACCTACAATGGAAGTTTGCAGTACTTCAGATAAAGGCCACATATCGCTTGCTGGAAGGTCATGCCTCTCACAACCAACTGAAATGTATCTCCAAAGGATCTCAGAAGTTTCCATACTTGTTTGATATGGGTAGAGCCTCCACTGGATCAGGCCAAAGACCGTCTAGTCCAGCTTCCTGTAGACATAGCGCCCCACCAGATGCCTTGGGGAGCACATATGATACCTGCATCCAGGTGCCTCCCCTGCATCTAGCATTTTGAGGTTGTCCATCTCTACACACCTCTCATGGCTTGTAACCCATGATGACCCCTTTCTCTAGGAATTTGTCCAATCCATTCTTAAAGGCTCAGTGCTAGATGCCATCACCGTCCCTGTGGTAGGGACTAGTTCCAGAGACCAATCACATTCTGGGTAAAGAAATATTTTCTCTTGTCTATCCTAACCCTTCCAACACTCAACTTTAGTGGATTCCCCCTAGTTCTGGTGTAATGTGAAAGGGAAAAGGACATCTCCTTATCCACTCTAGCCATCTCTTGCATAATTTTGTGTCTCTCAGTTATGTCCCCCTTCAGGCACCTCTTTTCTGGATTGAAGAGCCTCAAATTCTCTAGCCTTTCCTGATACAGAAGATGTTCCATACGATCAGTCATTTTGGTTGCTCTCCTCTGGACCTTCTCCATTTCCTCTATATCCTTATTAAGATGCGGTGACCAGAACTGGACACAGTACTTCAGATGTGGCCTCACCATCGGTTGGTACAATAGCATCATAATTTTTGCTGTTTTATTCTCACCCCTTTTGTAATGACCCCAAGCATGGCTCATAGGAACATTTTTTTTCTCTTGAGAAAAAGAAATATTACCTTGATAAGGAAACATCACTGTTGTCATGTATTGGGAAACCAAACCTGTCAGGTAAAATCTTACTTCTAATTATTACAAGGACACTCTCCAACTGTGAGAAGCAGAAATGAAATTATTCTATTTAAAATGCTGGAAACCTATGCACTTCTGTTAGGTCAATCAATTCAAGATGATTCTTATTATCTGCATTACCCAAAGGAATATTTGGCACAAAGGAAAACTAAAGGGTTCAGCTAGGGCTACAGAGTCTTCATCAACACCTGCAACACAAGATGCCGGATCCAAGACGGAAAAGAGAATCATGCGTCATCCAGCACACTCCATGGCACATGTGCTTTGAATAGGAGCTGAAGAGAGGTGGGGAGAGTTAATGAAATTTGAGAGGTCAACTTGACACTACTTGAAGCAATTAAAAAAAACACTTTTAGTGCTTTTCCCAGTGATTTCAAGCTACAAAATATATTGCTGAAGAATACAGTCTTTCCATTGCATGAAGCCGTTGTGGCTGGAAGACTGTGTGAATATCACACATCCAATGTACTGTAGCACTCTGTCCCAAAAAGTGAGTAATGGCAGCATCTGGACACACAAAGCTGACTCATATGATGTCATTCCTTCCTGCCAGTGGAAGGGACTTATCCTTAGTACAGAAAGTGACATTGCCGTGACCTATAATCCAGCTGCCCGGACAACAGATCACACACAGGTCTTTGTTAACCCAACCAAAAAGAGGCTTTGGATGAATAGCTCATTCATCATTCCCACTCCATTAATTCAAGCTCTCCCTCTGTGTTGTTGCTTTATTATGTCCCTGCATTAAGAAAGCGGCTAAGTTTAGCAAATGCAAAGACAAACAAGATAACTCTTTCTTCCAGCCCCTTGGAAAAGTTTGTCTTCAATAACAATCTGGCTCATTCTAAACTTCTGGTCTCCAAAGTGGGAGAGAGATTCATCTTGCGTGCAGTTAAAGAGATAACCAAGTGTGAATAACTATGTGTTGTATCACAGTAGGGCAGGGGGGAAAAGCTGTCTTCCAACACTATCTAACCTCTTCCTCCAGGTCTGAGGCAATAAGGGACAATGGCTTTAGGTAGGATGAAAGGAACCTGATCTAAAACAGGTTTGGGGAAAGAAATCATAATTCAAGAGCACTATTCAAGAGCACTATTTACCAACTTTCTCTTCCACTATAAATAAGTGAAACTAAAAGGAAGATTATCAGATGTGAATTAGAAATAGTGGTTAGAACTTTTATTAAAACTGCTTTGCAGAATCCATAGTTTCCCATTTTTGTTTTCCAAAAGTGACCAGCTACTGTACATGTCCCTTGAAAGCCACAAATAGATCAGGGGCCCTTCATATGGTTTGATCAGGAGTCTTTCAGGTATGAATCAGGGGCCATTCAGCACTGAGAATGTTATGTGAATCTATATTTTAGATTGTGAGCCCTTTTGGGACAGGCACCCATTAGCTATTAATTAGCTATTAATTTTTTTCATTTTCTTGTAAACCGCTTTGTGAACTTTTCAGTTGAAAAGCGGTATATAAATACTGTAGACAGACAGACAGACAGACAGACAGATAGATAGATAGATAGATAGATAGATAGATAGATAGATAGATAGATAGATAGATAGATAGATAGATAGATAGATGTGTACTGGTTTTATCTGAGCAGATATGATTTAGTGCAAGACTGCGAGAACAACCCTAACCATGTCTACTCAAAAGTAATCCCCATTGTTGTCAGTGGACCTTACTCCCAGGAAAGTGTCTTTATGACCTGATCACATTTGATTCAGTCATGATCATCCATTAGAAAGTTGAGGCTCTTTCAGTATGTTTTCTTGTTTTCTCCTGCTTCTGGTTGCAACCCACAGCCTGAAGCTGCACTCATATTGTGCTGGATCCAAAATTGTCTCTGGAGGCCACCGCCAGCCTCTGAACACCTTTGGATGTTACTTCTAGGCCGGGTGGCCATATGCCTCAACCCAAAAAAAAAGAACATGCCCCATAAAAAATGTAGGGCACCCAAGAAAAATGTAAGGGTTGACAAAATAAAAGCTAAAACATTCATATATATCACTTTCATGTGCTTAATTTAAACACTCTATTCTTTATTATTAAGTTTATTATATCTAATTTATTACCTCTAATTCATTAATTGCAAGAAGGCTACATCCTTCCCACTTAGAAGGTCATGTAAGATTTTTTTTCCAGGACTTTGAAGGACATGGGCAATTTGTTTTCCAGGACAATGCTAAAATCCAGGACATGACCTGGAAAAAAGAGGATATATAGTCACCCTACTTCTTGATCATGTCTGGTTCAGCTAATGCAACTTCCAACTGTGTCCACCATCCATGGGCATTTCCAAGGCTTGTTTTGGGTCTTGATTCCAGCGCTGGAAGGCTGAGTTGGGTCACCGTTCTGTTAAGTTTGAGATCTGCTGGTGAACCAATGTACTACACTGCTTTGGGATACCCCATGATGGAAATACCCACTAAAATGGCTACATGTCTACAGTACTGGGGCTTGTGCGTCTTCAGCAGGTTGCAGCTGTTTCTATCATTACCAATGCTGTACCTGCCAGGAACATAAAGGGCAGCTTATGTTCAATGCCTTTTAAATGCATGTATGAGAGCATTATGTTCCCAAAGGAAACAGTAAGTCTCAGGACACATGTTTAGACCATGACCAATGAGTCCCTTTTTAACCCCACATCTGTGAAAAACCTAGGCCAACAACACCTTTGTTTATCCTCCAAGTATTTGCATGGCTTATCTGGTCATTGATTTAAATATGCTTGTACAATAGTTTTATCCAGATCCATGGAGAGTTTATACACCTGTGTTCCCAGCAAATATGCCAGGGGCACAAATTAAACCAGGCTGATCTGAAAAAGCTCTATTTTCTGCCAATTTCATGCTAAATAACTGTTCTATTCTTGTGTTACCTTGCTATGAATGAGACTATGGGCACAATCCAGAGTAACCAGAGGGAGTCCTTGCTCCAGTGTAAGAGCAATTTACTCTGGATTGCAATAGTTTTCACTAGTTGGTGCAGTAACTACATTGACATAAATGTGTCTTATGTGCTCCCGTAGTTACTCTGGATTGTAGGATATGATTATAACACACACACACACACATGCACACTCACACACACACACTTTTTAATCAAAACTTCCAAGTTACATCTGATGACCAAGATCACAAAGATATATCAGGAAGAAACACAAGATGTACACCCCTGACCACATTGCTTACATTCAGTGATATTTCTAGCCATAAATAGTGCCACAGGGTTTCATCCTGTGCTTGACTTTGTGCTTGACTTTATTATACATGAGGATGATGACTTTTGCCATTTGGCTTTTGCTCAGTACTTTTGGAGCAAAGGTTTGGGTACTGCACAGAGTGTTCAGTAGTTGTGTGATGAGCAGCTAACAGAATATAGCCGGCAAGCCTCTCCTGTCTATGAAAATGCCTCACATCCTACATCATCATCATCTTCATTCCTATTATACTTCATCACAGGTTGGTTGTGTTCTCCAATTTGGGATCTAGCCAAGATCTTGAGAATCACAGAGATACTGTCATAGGATTCCTGCTGTAATTTGCTCAAGGCCAAGAAAGTTGAGCTCTTCCTTCAAAATTATTTGCACCCTCCAAGCTCACCAATGACAATTGGCGCAATGTTGGCCTTCCAGGGACCCCTAGAGATCCTGTTCACAGATCTTGATATCTTGTATTGTTTTAATCTTGTTTTAAACTTGTTTTAAACCAGCGGTTCTCAAACTTTCTAACACTGCGACCCCTTTATAAGTTCCTCATGTTGTGGGCACCCCCAACCATAAAATTATTTTCGTTGCTACTTTATAACTGTAATTTTGCTACTGTTATGAATCATAATGTAAGTATCCAATATGCAGGATGTATTTTCATTGTTACAAATGAAATGTGTGTTCTATGCACACATTGAACACAATGGGATTTATTTCAGAGTAGGCATGCATAGGATTGGGTCCTGAGGCTGCAATCCTATCCACATTTACATGGGAGTAAAGGCCCCCTGACTATAATGGGATTTATTTCAGAGTAGGCATGCATAGGATTGGGCCCTGAGGCTGTCAGTCAGCTCCAGTGCGCATGCAGCTGCAGCCGGAGGTCTGGCAAGCCTGACCTGGCCCCCTGCACCAGGGGTCTTTAGGCGACCCCCAGAAAAGCTCTAGGCAACCCCCAAAGGGGTCCCAACCCCCACTTTGAGAAACTGTTGTAATCTTGTAATGTTTTACAGAAACATTACAGAACGTCCAGTTCTACTGTCTCCTGGGATTGCAATATCAATTATGAGAACTTTAGGGCTGTGGGTGGCAGAAGCGGTTAAGACGCTGTGCCTGTTAACCAGCAGGCCAGGATTCGAGACCTGGGTTGGCCCTACAAGACAGGGTGAGCTCCTGTCCTTAGCCCAGTTCTGCGAGGCCATGTTTAGAGGCCTGCTATATCTATATCTATATCTATATCTATATCTATATCTATATCTATATCTATATCTATATATCGCACTATATCAATATAGCAATATATATTTGACATTTATTTGACAAAATATAATTGAAAAGTCACTGACTGAATCACTGTCTCACTGACTCATCAATGCCCAGCCAAATTTGCTGGGCCTAGAAGCATGAAATTTGGGAGGGGATGTTCCTTCCATGATGGCGGCACCCAATAAAATCCGGTTTTCAGAAAATCCAACCAGAAGCGGGTGAAAAGAGGTGCAATGCATTTTCCTATACTTTACAATGAAGAATTCCTGTCTGATCCAAGCCCTGCCCCAACCCCTGGACCAAGAAGCATGAAATTTGGGAGGGGGTGTTCCTTCTGTGACATCAACATCCACCAAGAACCAATGTTGAGAAATTTAACCCTTAAGGGGGTGAAAATAGGTGCAATGTATTTTTGTCCTATACTTAAACATTGAAGACTGACTGATCAACATCCAGCTGATACACTGGGAGAGAGGATGCTCAGGGGGTGATGGTGCACATGGGGGAATGGTGCTTATGGGGTATGGTGTGCATGGGGGATGATGTGCATGAGGAGTGTTGCACATGGGGTGGTGCACATTGGGGGACAGTGCACATGGAGGTGGGACATATGGGGTATATAGTATGGTGGATGATGCACATGGGAGATGGTGTGCATGGAGGGATTTTATGCATGGGGGATGATGATCATGGGAAGATGATGCACATGGGGTGGTGTACCCATGAGGGGATGGTGCGCATGGGGGGATGTTGTACGGGAGTGTTGTACATGGAGGATGATGCGCATGGGAAGATGATGCAAATGGGGAGTGTTGCACATGGGGAGTGTTGCGCATGGTGGTGGTGGTGTGCATGGGGGAATGGTGCGCATGGGGGACAACGTGCATGGGATGGTGTTGTGCATTGGGGATGATGCGCATGGGAGGGTGGGGGGTTGATGTGCATGGGGGTGTGGCGCAGTGGGAAGATGATGTACGGGGGGAATTTTACTCCCGCAATGTGGGTACGTTTTCACTAGTATAGAGAGTGCACATCATCTAAACCATTTGTGGAAGAAACACCAGCAAAGGCCACTGAAAAGGATGCTATGATAGGGTGAAGTGGGATAGTTGTTCTCCCTTTACTAAATATAAGAGAAGTGCCACTATCCAGTATTTAGTCACGCTATCTTGACATCCATGCTCCTAAGGCTGCAATGCTAATCTCCGGTTAGGCCAGCCTAAGCCCCGGCACAAATTGTGTGCTGACCTGGGGACGTCACCAAAGTGCATTAAGACACTTGTGCGCCACTCCTGGGAGAGGGTTAGGCCAGTACACAGATATGCGCTTGCCTCCCTACATCACCATGGAAATGGGAAGACTGGTGAGTTGGCTGGCCTAGGTTAGGACTGCACCGTAAATCTGAGAAATAAATCACAATAAAAAGTAGATGGCACTTCTCCCACAATGTAGTGCTAAAAATGTCCTTCAATTATCAAGTGCACTGCCTCTGTTTAGTCTGCTAGAGGTGGGAAAACAACACACATGTACATGGATGAGTGCAAACCACTCATTGGTTAATGGGTCTAGTGTCCTCCAGAGAGCATCAGATAACTGCACAGACACAGCTGCTTGTCTATGCAGATCGGAGCTGAAGAAGTAATCAACATGCACAGGTGGCGGTTGATCACCCAATACCCATGGATTGTCCCATGAAGTGGCATAGCTAGAGGGGGTACAAGACACTGCTTTGCACGGAGCCTCACCATGACATGCAAGCAATGGCCTGAAGTAAAGCCCATTTCATGGATGATGAGACTCCTTGAAAAACTTAATGCTTTGCATTATATCTGGCTATGTTACTGGTCCTGTGTAGTGTCTCATTGTTAATTTGTTTTAGATTAGTGGATTACAAATTCTCAGGCATGGAAAACATCCAGTCTCTGAATTTTTTTAAGAACTGCTCATTCTAGGCAGATGTTTGCAAACACTGGCATGTTACTCTTGAGTATCTGACCCAATTGAGCTAATCTCCAACAGTGTGATTCTGGCACCACAACTTCTTTGAGCGAAAGCTGGTGACCTACCTCCAGGCAGACCTTTATCACATGCACATAAAGCCAGCAGAGACCACCACTGATACTTTATGTAAGGACGCCAAAAATATTTTAATGGGCAAAACCACTTTTCAGCCATCCCTTAAGCTACTGGAAAATCGAGACAAAATGGGATCACATTTCCCTTAGAATTATCCGGGGTTAGAATAAATACCTCTAGCCATTATTCTTCCTGGCCTGAAATTGCTTGGCATAGAGCATCAAAGTAAAAAATAAAAATGTCCCCAAAAGACCATCTCTGTATACAGCTGCATGACTATAAGTTCAGCCCTATGACCTACATGCTATCGCATGCAGCTGTGCCAAAAATGTGCAGCACACCCACTGCAATCTAAGATCCTGGTGGTAACCCCATCCTTCCCAGCCCTATTAGAACAAGGGAGCACCCCTAAAACAAGGCCTATCCCTTTGAGGAATAATGTATGTTTCCACGACCTTTACGTGTTTTCAATATCTTGCAATCTCAAGGTCTGTCCATGTGAAAGAATCAGGACCCCCAATTTTGAGTAATTTACTGAGAACAGATACACAAACACCAATACACCATGGATAAAAAAATGCCAAGTTAAATTACAGTGGATGTGAGCGACGCATATTTTGGACTTCCATGGGGGAAGTCAGTGGAAAGTTTCATTCTAAGACATAATTTGGAACAGGAAAAGGTTTGTGAGAAAAAACTGGTACATAATTCAAACTTGTTTCTAAAACTGCAGGCATCAGCTTTATGATATATTGCAGTCATTAGGGGAAATTTATAACATATACAGGTAGCATACATCTTTGTTTCATGAAATATTGTTTTCATATATTAAATAATGTAGCTCTTAGTTCAATGAAGAGGGTGCACATTCATTCTCAGCCACCTGCTTCATTATTTCCTATATGCAGACAGACACACACCGACAAGGAACCCGCGTTTTCAATTAATTTTCACCAGCCTTCCCGAAAATATTATCTAGCCCAGCCTTATTGGGCCGCGTGAACACTGATTGATCTTGTCAGAAGAAAATCAACCACATTTAGCCACTTGCAAGGAAAAACACTCTGACCAATATCTTCCTCAAGTTTGTTCTGCACCAGAATCGGCCTGTCAGAGTCAATGTTGCGCCGCAGCATTCAAAGTAATTTCCATTTAGTGGTGAAAGCTGTTTTCTTCAATTTTGCTACTTTTTGGGCTTTCTGCTTGTCTCCTATCCATCGAATACCACTCAGATGTCATTGGCGCACTTACATTTACCACACCCCAATGATTCCTGTCCACCTACATGACATGCCCGTAGCATGAATGTTGATGATGCATTATGTGTCCAACACTTTCTGTTGTGCTATGATACTCTTCAACAAAGTACAGCCTGGGAAAATTTTTCACCAAAGAGGAGCTTTTTGGTTGCCGGATCTTTAGTTTGTGTTAATGACAACCAATCCAATCCAAGGGCAGTAAGGCAAGGGCAGCCCAATTGTGTCCATACTGCAGTACAACAGCACCAAAATGCTAGCCACTGTATTCTGGATTAGGGAGGCAGCTGTATGTCTCCTCAAGGTAAGGGAAGAGTTGTCCCCTTACCCCATGTTGAATCTGGGAGCCACTATGGATCTACATAGATCTGGACCAACTCAATCTCTACAGCAGATCCGAGTCTACCCATGTAGGTGTTTCATGTAGGGGGATACCTGACCTTGTCCTGGGCCTGAATTTCCCTTTTCTCTGCCTTGTCCAGTTTGAATATTTGGCTAAAAGAATATTATTTTGGAGGGTACACCCTTGTTGCCTGAAGGGATCTCCTTGGACCCATGTAATTGGAGCAAGGCTGAGCTGATCTGGCAAGGTTAATTGATGCAAGTAAGATGGGATAGGTCTGGGTGGTTGAGCCACTGCTAATTATTATTTTTATTACTTGTACTGTTTTTGCTCACAGCAGTGCAGTCAGTGTGATGGGGGCAATTTGTTAAGAAAAAAATCACCTCCAAGGCAAAAAAACAAAACAATATTTACTGCACAATCCAGAGTAACTACACAAGCCCTTACATCGACATAAGAAAAATTTACTCTGGATTGTTCTATGAATTTCCCATAGGTTTCCACTAGGTGGCGCCATAGCTACGTCGATGTAAATGTCTCTTAAGAGCTCCCGTAGTTACTCTGGATTGTGCACTAAGGTATTCATCCACTCCAGATGAAATTTTTATCCTGAACAAATTCCTGCAACTGTTTTGAAGTCTGTTTTGTCTTAAATTTTGCAAAAGATGAAAACAAATTGTCAGACTCTACACTGAGTAGTAGGATTAGCAAGCAAAACTTTTCCAGTTATACATGCAAAAAGCTTTAGAAAATTTAAACCAAAAGCAAAGTAGAGGTCAGAAGAAGAAAAAGCTGAGGTCCTCGTAGATGTTTTGTCTTTCCCATAATTACATTTTAATGGTGCTAATCAAGTTGAATTCCCACAACGTGTTCACTTCAGTGCCGTTTTGCTTGCATGAGATTGCTTGGAAATATTTGTCAGGACCATAGCAATGATTCATATTTTAAACATTATGATTTGAAAGTTATCTTGAGTTTGGAATCTAAACAGAAATCAGGCTATTTCCAAAATATGTCTCACCCCAATATAGAAATGTCAATTTTTTTCCCTTGGAAATGAAGTGCAAATTGTTTCAAATAATCATGTCATCATGTCTAGTTATTCCTCAGAGATATCTCAATGAAATGCCATTGAATGTCAAAATAAATACAGCTCTGTCACAATACAGTCAAGGGTAGGAAAATAAAAGCCAGTGCTACTTTGTTCCTTTCCTTACCTCTTTCTTTTCATGAACACATCCTTGCTGTTCCTCATTTTGGTGGCTTTATTCTCTGTCAGTTCAGGGTCCCAATCCAGGTCCCAATCTAATATACAACTGGACTTTAGTATTCTTGGAGGATCATTCCAGGACCCTCTGGATACCAAAATCCGCATATAATTACAATATTTACTCACATATAATGTGTACCTTTTTTGAAGCCAAATTTAGTCTTCAAAATCAGGATGCACATTAGATTCAGTGGTGCATTAGATTTAATTAAGTATGAAAAGTCCATGGGAAGGGCTGGTGTGGCGCTACATGGCTGCACCTGGCCTTCCAGACGTTGCGCACAGCATCACATCTTTCACAGTACAGCTTGCAGACACAACCAGAAGCCTCATCCAGGAGATCTACTTAGGCCTTCCAGCCAGAGGCTCAGGGCACAATCCTAACCAATTTAGGCCAGCATAACTTACCTGTCTCCCTGTTTCTGTGGTCATGTGGGGAGGCCAGCACATGACCGTGCACTAGCCTAACTTCTCTCCAGGAGCGATGCAGAAGTGTGACACCCCCAGGCCAGTATAGAACTTGTGCCAAGAATTATGCCAGCCTAACTAAAGATTAGGATTGCAGCCTCGGTATCCACAGATGCTGCACATTAGGACAAGGAAAACCAACTGTATATTGTTGTTGTTGTTGTAGAAGATATTCCTACCAAACAAATGGGATGAGAGCATGGGCTATATGTGATTCATTTCTTAACTCAATAATGGATGGGGAAGACAGGAACTCAATCCCCCAGTGGCAAAGGAACCCATTGGTCCTGATGGCTCTTGACCCTGGGCTGGGGCAGCTGCTGGGCTGTCATGGGCCTGATCACACTTAGAACCAGAGATAGAAGGAACCTAACAGGTCATCTAATCCAACACCCTGCCCATAGCAGGAAATCCTCCTAGAGCAGTGTTTCTCAAAGTGGGGGTCGGGACCCCTTTGGGGGTCACCTAGAACTTTCCTGGGCGTCGCCTAAAGACCCCTGGTGCGGGGGCCAGGTCAGGCTTGCCAGACCTCTGGCTGTAGCTGCGCACACACTGGGGCTGACTGACAGCCTCAGGGCCCAATCCTATGCATGCCTACTCTGAAATAAATCCCATTATAGTCAGGGGGGGCCTTTATTCCCATGTAAATGTGGATAGGATTGCAGCCTCAGGGCCCAATCCTATGCATGCCTACTCAGAAATAAATCCCATTATAGTCAGGGGGCCTTTACTCCCATGTAAATGTAGATAGGATTTCAGCCCCAGGGCCCAATCCTATGCATGCCTACTCTGAAATAAATCCCATTGTGTTCAATATGTGCATAGAACACACAATGGGCTGTGGGTGGCGCAAGAGGTTAAGACACTGTGCTTGATAACCAGCAGGCCAGGGTTTGATTCCCGGGTCGGCCCCACAAGACAGTTTGAGCTCCTGTCCTTAGCCCAGCTCTGCGACGCCAGCTGGATCCAATCGTATCGGCTCTGCCTTTCCATTGGACTAATTCAGTGGCGTGGAGAGGGAGGATCTGCTGCTTGGGTAACAGCCTATCCTCCATAACAATCCAACCCAGGCTTTCGTGCTCTGCATGCAGCGTATGCAGCGCCGAGCGCAATACCATAGTCTTTCAAAACTGATGGAGGCCTGCTTTTTTTTTTTTTTTTGAACAGACATTTCATTTGTAACAATGAAAATACATCCTGCATATCGGATATTTACATTACGATTCATAACAGTAGCAAAATTACAGTTATAAAGTAGCAACAAAAATAATTTTATGGTTGGGGGTCCCCACAACCTGAGGAACTTATAAAGGGGTCATGGCACTGAGATTGAGAACCACTGTATAGAGTATCTCCAACAGGTGCTGCCAAACCTCTGCTTGAAGATCCCCAGTGAAGAGGAAGTCCTCCCTCATTTTTCTGAAGCTGGGCCACCACAATGTGACCTGAAACATGTGCACTGAGAGTCATCCTTGGAGAAGAAGTGAATGGACAGGCGGGCCCACAAATGGTGTCCCTGCTCTCCCCTCCAGTCAGCTTCACCAACCCAGGAACCTGATCATTTTCTGGGTGGCTGAGAGCAACTCAAAAGAGGATTGCAGCAGTGTCTGTCCTTTTCTCCCTCCAGCATTGTTTGGTGGAAAGGAAAGGGGGAGTTAAACCCGTCATTGCTTACAACTGCTTATTTTCACCTCTCTGGTTGTCCCGTCTTTGAAGCACTTGGCTGGTCTGTGCTTTGCAAGCCACCCGAGGTGTACCTTCTGTCTTGGCTTGGCTCATGAATATGAATGCAATTGCTTCTGTTTAGCTTTTGCTAATTTTCTCAGTGCAAATTTGACCAAACAATCTGTGCGCACTTGGACAATGCCAGAGTTGTGGGAGCCAGAGGTTCTCAAACTCCTCAGGAGTTCGAAAACAGAGCTAAGAGTACATGGCGGAGCAGCAAAGGCTCCATCTGATCTGCAGGGTTGTGCTGCTGCCAGGTTGAGAAGGTTTTCTGTTACTTACTGCAACTAATACAAGAGTCCTGGGGAGTTCCTGGAAGTCCCTGCAGCCCTCCACAAATTTCCTTCACTTCTCTAAGGGTGTAATCCTAATTTAGACCAGCACAACTTATTGGTCTTCCCATTCACATGGTGATGTAGGTTGGCAAGCGCATGTCCATGCACTGGGTTTAACCCTTCCCCAGGAGTGGGGCAGAAGTGTCTTTTTTGTGACCCGTCCCAGGTCAATGCAGGACATGTGCTGGGCTTAGGTTGGCCTAACCGGAGGTTAGGATTTCAGCCTAAATATCAGAAATTTGGCACTTCTTTGAACATGGAATATGAAGGCTGAGCAGTCTGCACTGTGCACAGTTCAGGTTCGGAGGTGAATTTGACTTTATTCCAAATTCAGGATACTCCTGGGCCAGTGCAGGAGTGCTGTACCTAACTTTCTGTTTGTTATTGCCAAACCCATTGAAATCAATGAGATTTTCAGCATAAGCACTTATACAAAATTGATTTTCATGGGATTTAGGCAGGCCCAGCTTTCTCTGGATTCTACCCAATGTACGTTAAATAAAACATTTAACTTAGCGCATTTAAAACATGTTTTTATGGAACCACTAAACTCCGCATGACCTCTATTGTAGGCATCTGTCCATAACAAGGCTTTTTTTTTAAACCCTCAAAGCTTATACAGCTGTTTCTCTTCAGTCTTTTTGGTTAGCAATCCCTCCCGCCCCATAATCTAGAGACACTGAAGTGATGGGGAACAAACCACACATTTCGCTTTTGACGTTTAAATAATTTTAAATCTCTTTATAAGAAAACTCTTGGTTTCATATGTTCATTTTAGGAGGATACAGTGAGCATCTGCCAAACCCTATGAACTCCCAATAGATGGTGCTGTTAGGAATACATCTACCATGTCGTACCTATATGCAAATGTAGCTTGAGGCTATACATAGAGGGAATTACCTCCGTCTATCGATCAGAGGTAATTCCCTATTTTTGCCTGCACTGCAGAATCCTAGCAAGAGTGAGATTTCTCCTGTTCTGAGGATTTCACAGGGGTTGGCTATCATTGCACAGAAAACTGCACTGGAAGTAGGTCATCCCACAGAGGTGTAAACAAGCAGGCTGTCTGAAAGTAGGTCTGAGTTGCTACACTGTGTTTAATTAAGATATTTTGAATACAGGATACCCCCATTTTCCTGGGAAAGAATATGTTCTTTTTCCTGATTTATGAAACCATAGTGAATAATTTATTTCATTAAAAATAAATATTCTGCACCACAAATTGATGACTGACTAATTCACAAACTCATCAGCGCCCAGCCCCAACCCATGGACCTAGAAGTATGAAATTTGGGGATTCCTTCCATGTGGTAGGCGCCCACAAAGAACAGATTTTAAGGAGCAGTGCTTGACACAATTCCCACGTCATTTTGATGGATGGCTTTCTCCTCCTGCTGCCCACAGGCACTTCTTCCTGACTTTGAGAGTCCACCTGTGCCTATTGGTGTTCAGTGCTGCCTGGTTCTTTTGATACCCAGTGCCCTCTGGTGCCTGTTATGCACCAGTGGCTACCATTGACCAATGCCCACCAAGGTCTGGTGCCTGGTTTCCACCAGAGCCCACTGCCTGCTGGTGCCTGTGCCCACTGTTCACTATTGCCTTGGTGCCCAGCAATGTTCAGTACCCACCACTGCCTGCCAGTATCCAGTGATCACAAGTACTGAAAAATACGTATTTTTAAATTTTTTTTACTCCTGCCATGACTGGTAAGTTCAGCCATTATAAAAATAAAACCAATGGCTTTTGGCGGTTCATGGGGCCAGTGGAGGGGGTTGATCATCTGACATGAACCAAAAGAGGACTCCCTGGCACCACCAGGAGTATTGCAATTCACTGCGAGTTACAGCATTGGTACGATTGTGCACCACTCCATTACTGGAGCACCTTTTAAGTGAAATCCCCCAGCATTCTTATATTAATTTTGCATCTTTCATGCCTTACTGCTTTTGATTGATAACCTTATTGATTACCTTATTGACCATATTTTTTGACATTGATTCTTATTTAAAAAGATGTCCTTTGAAATTTTTTTAAAAAAACTTTTTAAATTCAAAAGTGGAGTTTTGAAAAGTGGTCCAATCAAACACATGAATAGGTTTGGCCACTGTTGGCCTGTAGTGCACGTCCTTTTCACTGTGGTGATCCCTCCTCCTGGTTACTCCCAAGAAAAATAGCAGGATCTCCTGAACAAACAGTTCTGGATCTCTGTAAATCAACTTCAGTTTTCCCTCAATGGGGATCACCCTCTGTGTCTCCCCTCTCCATTTCCATATAATTATTAATATGTACCAACTTTTGAGCCCATCTGCTCTTTTGTTTCAATCTGCTTACACAGCCAGTCTGCCAATACAAACTGTGCCGTTCAGTTAAGCATAGAGTTAAGTATGTCACATAATTTTTCACAGCTCCTATTCTTACCAAAAATATTATGTCAAGTAAAATGTGAGTGTTGATCTGGGTTTCTCAACACAGCAATTGTCTTTTGGTTTCTGGACAGTTTTTCTAAGATGTCTGGTGAAAGCTGTGCCTTTTCTTCCAGGTTCTCGTGCTGGCAAAACCAGTATAGCAGCATTATAACAAGCTACATACCAGCACTTGCAGGAGATCTTAGCATAGTTATGAATCCAATGTTTCTGGGGTAAAAACTCTGTGCTCCATTTAAGACCCAATACTGTGAAGGGTTTATAATGACACATCTCATGATCCATCAGTGGTGGTGCCACAGCAACTGCTTCACCAGTTGGCACCAGTTCAGATTGCTAGGAGCTGTGGACCTGCTGAACTACTCCCATCTTCTGCTGCCACTAATAATTTGGTGGGGGGAGTAGTTGGTGTAGGATACCACCACCAGTAGTAGTAGTAGTAGTAGTAGTAGTAGTAGTAAGTGCAAGGAGCAAGCCAGGCCAGGTGTGGTGCAGGTTGGAAGGAAGGTATCAGCTTTTATGTGAGGTTGGTAATTGCCTGTCTAGTATTAGCTGAGGTGAAACTGATAGAACCACTTAGTGATACCAACTGACCATGTGCAGAAGTCTCTCATTCCTGAGGTAATTTTACCTCAGAATCTGAGTTATATCAGCACGAGTCAGAGTTACCTCAGAGAAGTTAGCAAGCTGAGATCTCACTATAGCTGTACATGTTTTTTTTACATGCTCTGACTGGTGATTTGTTGAAATTGACATTTGGACTGGACTCATGACTATGCTCTTGTGATTCTAAACTGACTGCTGTGTAAAACACATATGTAAATAGAGTTTCTTAGTGACAGAATCTATCCAGTGCCGCCACATTTTCCTTCTACCCACACACACATAGCCACAGCCATTAAAAGCTCTAACAGACTTCTTCACCATAGTTCTGCTGTAGCATACTCTGATAGAAAGAATATCAGTGGCAGCACCACATGCCACTATCCACCATTCCCAAACAAGACCCTCACACAAGAGTATCCTTGGAGTTATGCCAGCTAAATAGTTGCCAGGAGGTCTATATATCTATAGTAAAAATATTTCATGTATTTTTATTATAGTAAATAAATGTATTTTTATTATAGTAAAAATACATGAAATATTTTTACTTATTTCTCTTAGGTTGCAATCCCAACCCCGTCTACTCAGAAGTAAGTCCCATTATATGATACCAACAGTTGGTGTAGGACACTACTACTACTACTACTACTACTACTACTACTAGTAGTAGTAGTAGTAGTAGTAGTAGTAGTAGTAGTAGTAGTAGTAGTAGTAGTAGTCAGGGCCTATGAGAGGGGGGTCCAGCAGGTACATTGTTCCGGGGCCCTAGAGCTACGGAGGGGCCCATGACTGAAGGACCATTTTAGTGTTTGTTACTAACAAGTTAAGACAGTATACGTGCACACACACATATACCTACACACATACACACGTATACATACATATATAGACATGCATGCACACATACACGCATACATACACATGCATACATACATACAATTTCAAACATTGTAAGTTATTTTAAATTAGCCTCAATTTTTCTATTTCAAAATAATTTTGCAAGTCTTAGGGGCTCCAAATGGGTTTTGTACCACCTTAAAAAATTTCTCTTGGAAGACCTGGTCGTCGTCGTCGTCGTCGTCGTCGTCGTCGTCGTCGTCGTAGTAGTAGTAGTAGTAGTAGTAGTAGTAGTAGTACTGTTTAGAATTGCAGCATAGTTTACCTTGATTTTTATATGTGTTCCAACAATCTATAGCCCAAACCTATCCCTAACTTCCCCATTGCCTTTTCTGCCAGAGGCTTCAGTGCACGTGATGGTAACACAGTGTTAAGTGTGATAAGCAGTGTGCCCAGTTATACCAACTAACCCTACAGTCCAGAGTAACTACGGGTGCACGTAAGAGACATTACCACCACCTAGTGAAAACCTATGGGACATTCATTTTGCAATCCAGAACATAGCTGGCCCATAGTTACTCTGGATTGCACCCTAAGTTTGCAGTTTGCTTCTAAATGATTTGAAGTACTGAACTCTGAAAAGTTCAGACATTACAAGAGCAAAATATGAGTGGGTCAGACTTCTTTTTAAGCCCTTTCTTTGAATACAATGTATCAGAGATACACCTCATAAAATAATAAAGCTTTATAAAATACAATCTGGCATGCTCGTTCATTTCAGTGGTGCAAGGGTTAAAGAGACAAACAAGGACCAGATTAAACTGTAATGGTTAAACCCAGAACCTGCTGGGTTGGAAGCTGCAGCATCATGCTCAGGATTGGCAAAAGTGCTGCTCCAACCTGGCAAAATTAAATCAGCCTTCACTGAGTTGGAAACCACCATAGCTGTTGTTTTCATATATCCATTGCTGTGCAGTTAAGCACGTATGCCACAATCACTTCAGTGCAATGGAGTATGGATAAGGCAGGTGGTACGTGAACAACAGTCTGCTGTGTGTACTTGATATCAGTGGCGTAGCTATCAGGGGTGCAAAGCACGAAGTTTTGCAGGGAACCTAATCACGTCATGCATGCCACCCCCTTGGAACTATTCCAGGCTGTTTTAGCAGAATGCCTCTGAAGAGAAGGGGCTGCTTGCAGTGGCTACAAGCCACTGCTTGATATAGGCTGCAATCCTAAAGACAATTTCCTAAGATAAATTGAACACAATGGGGCTTCCTTTTGAGCAGACATGGTTAGGATTGTGCTCATAGGCAGAAAACAATGTGAGGTCACTTACTGAAGGATACATCTCCATGTAGGAAAACTAAATGAACAGCCAAGAAAGGTGTGTTTCATTTTCTTCCAGAGCGCATCAAAAGATTGCATCTTTGATCAACCAAGACCAATGAAGTTGCAAAGGAATTCACTGTCAGGGCATTGTGTTCTACATCATTGTGATTATGATGGGGAAAAATGAGGCAGGAAAGGCTTGAATGAAATAAATCAAATCCATTGCAAGAACAGTGTCTGGTCACCTTGATCAGAAAATGGGAACAGAATGACCATGATAGGAACCTCTGTGGGGCAGCTCGTACACAAAGCATGTTCCAATTTCCTCTAAAATGGGGAGTACACGGAGTGTCCCTTAAGAGAAGGAAATATGGAAACTCCCTGTGAACACAGAACCTGATGAGATAAGCTCACCAATGTTCTCATCAGAATTGCTCAATTGGAGTAGTATATCAAATCCAATCATCTCCTCATTGTGCACAGGAATAATGCAAGCTAAAAAAAAGTCCCATCCTATTTCCAATTCCTGTTGATCTGCATTATAAAACGACTGAGGCCACTGGCTGCATAAATTGTTCCATTCCCATAGACTTGAGATACATTCAGACGATACCCCCAAATCTTACTTTCCTTTTTTCTTTTCCAGACCACACTTGCTAAGCAGCACGGAGAGCAAGACAGCAAGGTGCTGACATTCAGAAAATATAGCAGCGAATTGCAAAATACAATTGTTTGGATGATGTATGCCCCGGAGGTGCTGTGGTTTGTTGTATTATAAATAAGGCACTTCACATTATCCCTCCTGTGTTTCTGTGGCACAGCAGAGCTAATAATGTGTAACTGATGGAATTTCAAATAAAGCATTATTAAAATATTTGTTCAGTGACCTTTTTGCCCTTTGCTTGTTGTCTTCTTGTGAGTGCTAGGATTTGGGTGCCATTTCCATCCATCTTATATGCCTCTTTCTACTCTGCTCTGTAAGCAATGGTGGGCCCAAGCCGGTTCGCGCCGGTTCTACAGAACCAGTTGTTAAATTGGGCCCAATGCTAGCGAACCAGTAGCTAGCGTTGGGCCCAATTTCCAGCGCCCACCCATTTCGGCTAGCTCCGGCTAGCCCACCCATTCCGGCTAGCCAGAAGCTGCTGCTCTGACTCAGAGCTAGCCAGAATGGCGCTGTGCACAAAGACGCAGCTGCTCCACCTCTGGAGCAAGGCCCAATGGCTGCGAAGATGCACTGCGCATGTCCAAAGTCTCGGACATACGCAAGTGCTGCTCCACCTCTCTAGTGAGGCCAAATGGTCCCGCAGAGGTGCAGACTGGTGGCTCCTCCACCCATTCCGGCTAGCTCCAAGGCGCAGCTGCTCCACCTCCAGAGCAAGGCCCAATGGCTGCACAGATGCACTACGCATGTCCAAAGTCTTGGACATACACAGTGCATCCCTCGGACATACGCAAGTGCCGCTCCACCTCTCTAGTGAGGCCAAATGGTCCCGCAGAGGTGCAGACCGGTGGCTCCTCCTTGGAGAGGAGGAAGTCTCCTCTGAAGCTGACCGGCTTCAGAGGAGACTGCGCAGGCGCCAAGGTTGGTGCATGCACAGTGGCTGTGAACCGGTTGTTAGCCGGTTTGCAGCCCGCCACTGTCTGTAAGGTCCTCTTAATTGGTTCATCCCTTGTATATTCTCCGCAACTTGATGAAGTCAATGAAAATGTTGCATTGTCATTGGGGAAGTTTGACATCCTCAGGTATTTGTATATTGAAGATGGTGGCTTGTTTGGCTTCTGAAACAGGTTCATTTGGAATATTTGCAGAACCCAACCTTACAAGTACACTTATTGAGATCCCCTTGCAATTAAGGAGTCATCAGCATTTATGGAACATCTGGATTCAGAAGCACTTCAAGCTAACTTGAAGTGGACAACAGCATTTCAGTGGATCCTACACAGGGAAATCTCCTTGTACCAACCTCCCTACAACCATGTATGGGTAAATGTGCTTTATTGCACCTTTGTGATGACTACTTCGTCAGAACGGACATTGTGCCAGCCCAACACCACTTTAGAATTTTTCCCTTAATATCAGATCTTGTATTTCAAGTCAAAGCTTAAAAAAATACTGTCCAGAAATGCTAACCAAACTATTGATTGATTGATTGATTGATTGATTGATTGATTGATTGATTGATTGATTGATTGATTGGGTTTATACTCCGCCTTTTCCATGCCAATGCAAATGTCCAGGCAAGCTTGCAAAGCTTGAATTCCTTCTCCTCACAACAACTCTGAGAAGTCGGTGAGTCTGAGAGGGAGTGACTGGCCCAACGCTACCCAGAAAACTTCATGGCCAAGGAGGGATTGATCTTCCAGGTCTCAATCCAACTCCCTAACTGATACACCATCCTGATTCTCAAGCCATATTTGAACTTACTCAATATTTTCATGATAACAACCTAAAAAACTTTGGAAATTTGGAATATTTGTGACTACAGCGAACCCTCAATATAAAGAGTAAGGGCACACTGTTAATGTCAGAAGTCCATTACATTTGAATGCATTTAAGTCAGTGGAGATGTGCATGTGTAAACAGTATTTGACTAGTCTTTAATAAGGGAGACAACCTCCTTTGTTTCCAATGTCCCTTGAACTTAGGATGTGCTATACTTAGCTATAGAATGGAGGGTATGTAAGAACTGGGTGAGGGTCAATCCTGATCTTGTCCCTTCATTTTTGAAGGCTCTCCATGCCTTTCTTCCATTTGACTTTTGATCCAAGCAGACCCCTTATGGAGCAGAGGCTTCTGCAGGGGGTAAGGGGACAAATTGCCTTTCCTATCCAAAGTATCCCGTTTCTCCTCCTTGATAGATACATATCACCTGTTTTTGGTGCAGCTACACCCCTGGGAGGGATTGATTGGGCCCTAAATATGCTAGTTTACACTCTTTGTATACAAAACAAATGTGATAATTCAATGTAATTCAACTATCAACTTTCCCACAACGACTTCACTGTTGTATATCCACAATTCCCATTACATAACACTAGGGCAAAAATTATGCTTTCTAATTTTTGTGAAACTTCAAAATCTGACAATCTTTAGTATGAGACCTTTAAGAATGTAGAAATTAGCTAGACATATTCACTAAAAGTCAGCAAATTAAAAGTAGATGAGAATGAAAACACCTTTGACTTTAGCATTTAAATGAAGAAAGTGCCATTGAACTGTAGAACAATTATTTCATTTCAAGAATTATAAAAGTATATAATTTATTATAGTTAAAAATCAGCCTTTATACTGAAATGGGTCTGGCATGGAGCAAGTGTGTTCTTTTTTTAATATGAGCCCTTTGCATTTAAATCATGCAAGAGTCATTCATTATATTCACTTTTTTGCCTTGATATGAAATAATTGGTATTTAAAATCATATACTGACATTTAGTCAAACTAGAATACTTGGGTAATAAATAAAAACAGAGGATTCTTTAAAAATGTGGTTACCTGGCGCTGGATTTCTGGGCTAAGATAAGTTGGAACTATCATAGCTTCAAAGATCAGCTCATTATTATTTATGAAAGATAAATAATAATAATTATGAAATTCTCCTTCATGAATACTTTTCTTTCTGTATTGATAAATGAAGGTTTCTACGGTAATAAGAACTCATTATTATAACAAGAGAAGAAAAACATATTTAGTCTAGCTGTTCTGATTCATTTTGCTGAAATGAATTGTGTAGAAATATCCACCACACTGTTCACAGCGTGAGCCATAACTATAATAGTATCATTTGTCTTGGAGTTATGGGTTTGCAGTATTTGACTCATAAACAATGAGACAATCATTGGAAAAAAGTATCTGCAGGCCCTGAAATGTCCTTTTGGGCTTTGCTTTCTCAGACAATTTTTTAAGAGGTTCACATATGGATGGTGGTATATGACTGAACTCATGTCCTTATGCTATGATGACAGTGATCAAAGTTCCCCTCAGCTAAACCTATCACCAGGTTTAGGTTTTGCAGTCTCCTAATTCAGAGCTACATTCTATAGCAGTGGTTCTCAATCTTCCTAACACTGTGACCCCTTTATAAGTTTCCCTTGTTGTGGGGACCCCAACCATAAAATTATTTTCGTTGCTACTTTATAACTGTAATTTTGCTACTGTTATGAATCGTAATGTAAATATCCGATATGCAGGATGTATTTTCATTGTTACAAATGAAATGTGTGTTCTATGCACACATTGAACACAATGGGATTTATTTCAGAGTAGGCATGCATAGGATTGGGCCCTGAGGCTGTCAGTCAGCCCCAATGTGCACGCAGCTACAGCCGGAGGTCTGGCAAGCCTAACCTGGCCCCCTGCACCAGGGGTCTTTAGGTGACCCCCAGGAAAGCTCTAGGCGACCCTCAAAGGGGTCCTGACCCCCACTTTGAGAAACACTGTTCTGCAGTATGAATGCCCCTAAAAACCGTCTCCATGGCCTGGTCTATGTATGCTAAAGAATGAGGAACCTGAGACAGCAGAGTGGACAGTACCATTTCGGTCCATAACTGTGGGAATGTAATTTAATGGCACCCTCATAGAAACAATAAAGATACTTGTAAGCAGTGGCAGTGTTGTAAGTGTCCAAGCACTAAGTTTTGCAAGAAGCCTCACCTGGGCATGCAAACAGCCTATGGAGCAAAGCATACATTTTGGAGCAAACACCCTTTGGAGCAAAGCATACATTTCCATTTTGTTCCTCCTATACAGAATGGCTTTGCGAGAGCAGGGAAGGGCTTGGGCACTATGGCGAGGCTCCCTGCAAAATGTAACACTAAACACCCCCTGTCTATGCCATTGCTTGAAAGCAATCTAGTATATAAGGCATGTTTCTAGCCCTTCTTGGTCCTGCTGCACTGGTTTCCTGCTGGCAGCGAATATTTTTGACTGGAAATCCTCCATCTACAATCTATCACCTTGGAACCCATCATCTCAAATTGAAGCTGCTGTGATAACTGGAAATTCTAGTCTAGGGAGTATTAGGAAAGGGAATGAAAGCTGGAAATGATGAAATAAATGTTTTGTGAAATCCTGGCAAACGTTTTCCCCAAGTACAGCATTGGTTATTGCAGACAAATGCTGGATTCAGGTGCAGGAAGGGTTGTGGCTAAGGAAAGTATCATGTTAGCATGTGGCTGGACTTGCCGGTATGCTCTTGCTGTTCCACAACTACATGTTCTTCTACACACTTCAGCCAGATTTGCATGTAGCTACTCAGTGTTTCCCAAACTGTGCCATGGAGCACGAGTGTGCCCCAGCAAATTGGCGCAAGTGGTTAAGACACTGTGCCTGTTAACCAGCAGGCCAGGGTTCGAGACCCAGGTCGGCCCCACAAGACAGGGTGAGCCCCTGTCCTTGGCCCAGCTCTGAAACGCCAGCTGGATCCAATTGTATCGGGTCTGCCTTCCCATTGGACTAATTCAGTGGCAAGGAGATGGGGGATTTTGCCTACCCTCCATAACAATCCAACCCAGGCTTTTGTGCTTCGCATGCAGCGTATGCAGTGCCGAGCACGATACCATAGTCTTCCAAGACTGACTGAGGCCTGCTTTTGCTGCAGGATGTCCCTAGAAGCCTCTTCCTAGCAATCCCAGGTGCCACCAACTTGGATTGTGTTTGATCTGGTGTGATAGTGGATGGACCTGGAAGAGCTGGAAGAACAGCTCATCACAAAAGAAGGACAGTAATTTTGAGAACTGTGGGGCTCCTAAGTCAGACCATGTGGCCATCTTCATATCTTACATCTGGAAGAAGTTCTCCAAGAACCCAGGCAGAAGATTTCATGGCAATAGTATCTGAGATCCTTTTACCCCCCACGCCGAGAATAAAGAGCCGGAGACAGATGCTGGATTTGATGGCCACTTTATTAAAATATAACATATTTAAAACCCAACAAAAGGGGCTGCTAACTTGTCGTGCTGGTAGCTAAAAAATAAGGGATGGCGAAAGCCTGGCTCAGGTGTCACCCTCGCAAGGGTACCCATCAACACCAACCCGAAGGTCGAGACAGCTGGGCGCTTGGTCAATCAAAGCAGCTGAACACTCGGTACACCCGAATTAATGCCCGGCCGAACCAAGCCTAACTTCCCAGGTACAGGGCTAGCCATCCCGACCTACGTCCGGTCTGGTACCAATAGGCAAGGGATGCGTAGCACTGACCCTGCTGTCTCAGGCAGTCACCGAAGGCCTATCCTGCCTACTCCAGCACGACACCTGCCATAAAGTGACCTATTTAAACCTCCCTCACCACTATTACAGTTTAGGGTAGGCAAAAAAGAGTCCCGGCAAGAGCCAATCAGCAGGGACCCCAAAAATTCCTACCCGGCCCAAAATGCGACCAGCAAAGCTTAAACTGCACAAGGGAGGGAGGGTGGGGACGACTCTCCGGCGAAGACTGGAGGGACGCTGCCGGCAGCACACATACAGCATCCCTCCAGCGCCGCCCCCTGGCCATAGCAGCCAATAGGCTGCGAGCATCTCCTCCGGCCAGACCATCCCAGCTGGGGGAGGCAAAAGGGCCAGCCCATTAACGGGCTGGCCCCATTAAGGTGAGATGCAAGGAGTTGAACTAAGACCTTATACCTCAAACCCAAAGCTCTTTTCCAGTGTCCAATCCTTCTGGACTGGTGCATAAAGATTGGGATGATTCTCGTTTATATTTCAAGACATTGTTATTATTTTAATGTGCTATCTATTGCCTTTACCATGGAGATAACCAGCAAAATGTGTAAGATTGCAATTATGAGAGCATCTTATTTCCTCTCACCCTACCTCTCCTGGATGCTATTATTTGAACAGTTCCGTAGCAAATGTGCCTTATTATCCTTCACTATGTTCAATCCTTTCCACTCTCACAGAGCTGTCAAAGTAACGGTTACAGCACACATATTTTTTTAAAAACCCATCTTGACAGCCAGCCTCCATTCTTTACTCATAAATGGACTTAAGACAGCTTGTTTGTTACACACACAGAAGACTTTTTCTATCAGACTTTCCTAGAAAAGTTTCACTTTTTTCCATCAGAGAAAAATTGTCACAAATTAAAGGGGCGTCTCATGGTTAGATTGCTTATCAGAAGCCAAGCCAAAGGAAGGTGACGTGGAAAGTACTGCAGGGGTCACAACATGCTGAATAAGGGCACAATCCAGAGTGAGGACAGTGAGGCGTGCCCTGGCTGGGCTGCCCCAACTGTTCTGAATCCAGAGCAGAAAGTTATTCTGCATCCAGAGAGGCAGGAAACCCGGGCTGCCCTAAGTGCTCCTGAGCATGCTCAATAGGCAGCAAGTCAGTGACTACTGGGGAGGGCTTGCTCTCGAGGAGACTTCCTCAGATCATACTGAACAAGGAACAGCTGTGGTGCCTGCCTTAGAAGGAGTCCCTGATGAGATGCCAGGACAGTCTCCAGTGAATACAAGGGGCTTCTTGGAGTGGCCTGCTGGATCCCCAGGTTAGTGGCTGCCGTAGTTGTGCCACGGGAAATTCATTTTGCAAACCTATGGGAAATTCATTTTGCAATCCAGAGTAAATTGTTCTTACACCGGAGCAAGGACTCCCAAAGTTACTCTGGATTGTGCCCTTAGTTGCCTTGCTCTGCCCCAAGCCTTTTCCAGAGTAACGAGCATGGAGCATCTTTCAGTTGGGTCACCCCAGTGAGTGGTAGGGTAAACCAGGTGCACTTCTGGATTGTGCCCCAATTCACTCTGCTCACATTTGGAGCAATTCTGGACATCAATGGCATTTGAAGAGCACCTGCTTATTGCCATATATACCAAGAATGGCTCTGACAGTGAGTGGGTAAGGCCCCTTACATCACTAGGATTTACTGTAACTAGTCCCTATACTGGATTTTTTGCTATAACATTTGATAGAATACAGATATTTTAATGTGATTTGATTCACTGCATTCTGCATGAAATCATGCATCAATTGATACATAACATGATGGTAGTATTTGATTTTTTAAAAAAAATATTGGGAAGTAGTGGTGTCACGCACACTGTGTATCACCAAGTGCAGCCTTTACCTCCTTGCAATGTACTGCTTACATAGCACATTGAGACCCTGCAATATTTACTGCACCGCATCACCTTCTAGCTACACTATCATTGCTCATGCCCCTCAGAAAAGGAGCCATGCCTGAAGTGGGAATAAGAATGTTCCTGTGAAATATGTCAAAGGCCGCATTTAAACATTGTTGATAGTGACATGTATTACCTTGAAATGGCCTAAATCACTAGTATAGGCGTCCTCCACCTTCTGATGGTTCGTTTTATGATGGTTCTGCTCTTTCAACACCTTTCAATTATACCCAGGACTCATTCATTCAACACAAGCTCCACTCTTTCAACCTCTCACTGCTGGTCTGAAGGCTAAAATTGTCTTTCCTGACATTGATTTGCATGTGACATGATGATCAAACTGTTTCGGACCTTTCCTTAAGTCTTCCTTTAGTAAATAACTATCATTCAAATGCATAAGATATTCATTGCCCACACATGCCTTTGCTTATTTTACTGTAATATGATGTATATTTTGGTTATGTGTTAGCAGCAGGCCTCCGTCAGTCTTGGTAGACTACGGTATCGTGCTCGGCGCTGCATACGCTGCATGCGAAGCACGAAAGCCTGGGTTGGATTGTTATGGAGGATAGGCTGTTACCCAAGCAGCAGATCCCCCTCTCCACGCCACTGAATTAGTCCAGTGGAAAGGCAGAGCCAATACAATTGGATCCAGCTGCGTCGCAGAGCTGGGCTAAGGACAGGAGCTCATGTGTTAATCTTTTACGTGTTAATCTTTTATGTGATAATCTTTTAATCTATGTGTTATTTAATCTTTTGCAAGTGATATCCATCTATCTATCTATCTATCTATCTATCTATCTATCTATCTATCTGTCTATCTGTCTATCTATCTATCTATCTATCTATCTATCTATCTATCTATCTATCTATCTATCTACAGTATTTATATACCGCTTTTCAACTAACAAGTTCACAAAGTGGTATACAAAGAAAATGGAAAAATAATAATAGCTAATTAATAGCTAATGGGTCCCTGTCCCAAAAGGGCTCACAATCTAAAATGCAAAAAAAGAACACCAGCAGAAGCCACTTGAACAGACATTGCTGGGGTGTGGAGGGCCAGTTACTCTCCCCTGCTAAATAAAAGAGGAGCACCCACTTGAAAGAGTGCCTCTTGCCCAGTTAGCAGGGGTTTATGTCTTTTTTAGTGGCCACTTTGCATTTGCAAGCTGAAAAAGACTGGGTTCCTCTTTTCAATGGTTTTTACTTTTGGACAGTGCTCCAGTCCCTAACCCATTCAGTAAGTGGGGGATGCCTGTATATAATTCAGATCAGATTGTAAATGGGGCTGTGAAGTAGCCATAGTTCAGTGTGTACTTTTCACTGCTTGGAAATTCATTCCCAGCTCTGAACTCTGATAGGCTCAGTCTGTGACATCTACACATAAATGGATCTCCATAACGTTGTCTCCGACACATACTTGTAATCCACGAATGGCTTATTCTTCCCATTTCCATGCAATTAAGACCTTCACAACCATCCTGTCCTTTGAACGTTGGTGTGACAGTCAAATCCTCCCAACTTGTAGCTTTTCAGGCATCCTTCATATCATGCACACCATGCACCCTCCTCTCTTTTGTTCCATCCGGCCTTTGGCTCACCACCCACACAGAATCCAATTTCTAGTATGAGCATGATGAAGTAACCTTGTTCCAAACATTAATTTTTATTTCATAAGTTCTCTTCTGTTGTATTCTTTGAGTAATTTAAAATCCCAGCTGCTAAGTTAGTTGGTTTTAATAGTATTACTCCCCCCTTTGTATCTATGTGCACCCTTTCAGTGCCAATTACTGCCTGAAGCATTACACAACATTATCAATATTTGTAGAATATTGTCAAATCAGTCAGTACAAGCATATAGGCAGTGATCTGCTGTTGTATGGCACAATCTTAACCAGTTTAGTCTGGCACAACTCACCCACTTCCTGTTTCCGTGGTGGTGTAGGGAGGCTGGCATAAGTCTGTGCAGTGGCCTAACCCTCCTAGGAGTGGTGCAGAAGTGGCACTTCTGCAACACCCTCAGGTCAGCATGGGATTTGTGCCAGGATTTATGCCGGACTAACTGGGGCTTAGGATTGCAGCCTTAGCATCTAAGTGACTACACTTAGGCCAGGATATCTTCTATTTAAATTCACCTTTTATTGTTAATTTGTTGGGGGAAGGTATCATCCAGCACATACAAGCACCCCTTACCCAAAAGGGATATGTTCCTTCCCCAATATTTACAACTACTGTGGCTCCAAATCACTGGTGTACCACAGATAGTTTTCAGGAATTTGGGGATTGACATTCATTAATAGGATAATTGCGGGATTTGAACAGTCTGATGTGCCTTGTCAATGGTAAAATCAATTGATGGTGAACCTTGACAACTTCAGGGCCTTGTTGAGTGTGCCATGCATTGAAAAAGGTTGAAAATCACTGCTGCAAATACTCATGTGTTCTCCTCTGCAGCCTCTGCATGGTGCTGGACAAGAAACATAAGAATCCTAGAATCCAGTCAGCTAGAGGAGGGAAGCTATAGAAATACTGGTAGGAAACAAGAATACTAATAGGGAACAAGAATTTTTCTGCTTCCTGTTAGCTTTTGGAAACAAATGCAATATAATTTACAACTCCTGCATGTGCCACCTACTTCCATAGGTATTTATTTGCATAAAAGAGGCAGAATCACACCACTCGCTTTCACTTCCCCATACCATATATTCAAAATATATGGTATGGGGAAGTGTGTGGCAGCCAGAGATAGGGCCTTTTCAGTGGTGGCACCCCGGCTTTGGAACTCCCTCCCCTTAGAACTGAGGAGTGCTCCCTCTATACAGAGCTTCAGGCGGAGCCTTAAGACCTTTTATTTTTAAAAAAGCATTTTAAATGGGGCATAGGTTGGGGGGCAGTTTTATTGTATCGTTTTATTTTTACTGTTTTTAACTATGTTTTTAGTCTAATTGTTCTGAGCCTTTTAAATTTAATTGTATTTTAATTGTTTTTTAATTATGTTTTAATCTATTTTTATAATTCGATTTTAATGGTGCTTTATCCTGTTTGTCAGCCGCCTTGAGCTCCCTCTTGTAGGAGAGGAAAGGCGGGATATTAGATAGATAGATAGATAGATAGATAGATAGATAGATAGATAGATAGATAGATAGATAGATAGATAGATAAAATATGTATATTCAACTCTTTGTGCATTCATCAACTATATACGCATTAGTTTTGTCTGTGTGCTCACATACCCTTTGACTGTTGACTATTCTGTTCTTGTATCAACAATTAGTGTGCTTGCATATTTTCAGCCCAATAGGGCTGGGATGGAACTAGAGGCCATGAAGGGAGTGGGACACAGAACTGCTCCCATAGCTATGCATGATCAGATGCGCGCTAGCCCAGGGAAATGCAGTTCGCCAAGCATAGCATTTTCCACATTTTTCTTTTTCCAGAGAAGACTGAGTTACGGCCAAGAAAAAGACACAAGAAGTCTATACCAACAGCAGATCATGAAGAAAAGCTGTTCCTACATTTGTCTCAAGAGGGAAAGTTACAGGACTGCTCTCACATTATACAGGCATCTGCCACTTATTGGACGGGTTAGGGACCGGAGCACCGTCCACCACTGAGAAATGTGACCCATTTTATTCAATTTATAAACGTTGCTTGCAATGCTTTCTTTAGCTTTAGGAGAGCAGAGCATCAGGGCAGATCTGGTCCACGCATGAAACAACTGGCCATTTCTGCTAGTAGCTCTATCAGATGTGACAGTGGTGAGGTTTTCATGCTGCCGCAATGTTTCGAGTTCCCTTTTATCCAAATAAAATCAAATAAACATTTATTGGCATAGTAACAAACTGCTCTCTCCAGGAAGGCGCTTTACTCATACAAACAGTTTACTTAGGTCTGGCCTGGAACTTCTGGCCCAATAACAAAAGGAATTTTGCTACTCTTTCCGTGACTTCTGGGGGACTATTTCTAAGGCAAAAAGCAGTTTTTCTGCCAGATCCAAGAATTGCTCTCTTAGGACTGAATCCAAATAGGTGGCTTGAGAATCTGAATGGATTAAGCAGGCATAGCCTAATGTGAATTTCTGAATTTAGGTAGGACTTCAGATGATCTAAATGTTCTTCTGCTTTTCACCGCAGAGTCTTCTAGTGCATGAAATCTGCAATTAAAATCACACGCAAACCTGATCCTTTTATTTGTAAAGTTCAGATCTTGAATTCTACTTACTTTCAGGAAAACATAAGAGATCCATTGAAGAATAAATTTTGTTTGGCTGAAAACATTACAAACTGTTACAAAAGTGAGGCTGAGCCTCATCATAGGCGTACCTTGAAAAGCATCACTGCATGTGAGGTGTGCAAGCGCACACACAAACCATGTACATGCATGAATTGTGTGTGCTTGCATACCTTCCATGTAGTGGTGCTTTTCAAAGGACTCTGGTGGGGAGGTTTTGCCTCACCTGCCTTCCCACCCAATGCATATCCCTGTTGTCAGATACCATCTGATTCCCTTTCCCTTTAATTTTTTTGCACCTGGTCACAAATGAATTGGAAGTTACTCTGGTCTGCCTTGAGCCAAGACAAACTGGAAAACTTCTTTGTAACGATCACTGCCTTATACAGCGCATGCTTTCCTTCCTCTGATTCCCACTTTCAATTCCTCAGGCTGCCTGCAGTCTTCATTAACCTCCACATTTATGATCCTAGGAAAGGTTGCACATTATCTTTTGAAGGTTTTAATAGTTTCACTCTATTTGCTGATGAAGATAAATTTCCAACTGTTATTATGCACCAAATATGTATTTCTAAGTGCCAAAGCAGGAGAGATTATTAAGGTTTTCCATAGTAAGTAAAAAAAGTTTGATCTGGACTTTTTTAAAAAAAATGAAGTGCCTTTTGAAATCCTGCCATTTTGGAAGGCCTTCCAGGAATGAGATTGGTATTCAAGAATGCTTCAATTATATACATACTGTGATTTTGCCAGACCTCGGTGCAGGCAGGGCTACCCTATCTGCAAGCCCTATGATATATCTTATTGCAATCTGCAAGACAGAACTGTTTGTCCGTCCATTATAAATCACTCTTTTTCTGTACATTTTTGTGCATTTAGCCCTGGCCTCCTCGTTCTCTTTCAATAAGGCTGCAGTATAGAGACACCTGCTGGGAAACCAATGAACAGAAACCAATGCTAATGCGTATCTTTTAAAGAACAAAGAGATCATTTGTTACAATGCTTCAAAAAAATCATTTATTAAAAGAAACGTTTCTTGTCTTTGCAGTCACTAGGAGCTGGATCCAAATGCTGTCTTGCTTTGGAACTGATCCAGAGATGCTCATGCACAACACCTCTTTCAGTGCAACTATCACACTCAGGGAAATCACATGCAATTACAGAAACATTCAAAGCCACAGCATTCAACTATCCAGCTTCCACAATGTCAAATCTGCATGGCATGGTTAGTGTTAGTCCATACATGACCATGCACATGGAGGTATGATACCATGATGGCCCAAAAGCTGCTTGGTTTGGCCACATGCATATTTCATCCAGAAATACCTGTACATGGAAAGTTAATAACTGAACTAACTTGCTGTCATGATGTGTGATTCAGCATGAGATAATATATATTCAAATGGCTGTGTCATGTAAGGCACTGGGGTACACATTATTTTTTAAAATTTCATAGTACTTGAAATTCAAATTCCAAAGAATTTACCCGTGTAGAACTAAAAGGTCTCCTTGGAGGTTGATCAGATGCCAAACCCAAAATTCCTGAACCCCAAGGCTAAAATTCCTACCCCCAGGTCAAAATTCCTACCCTCCCAAGTCAAAATTCCTATTTACTTAAAAAAATGGCCAAAAATGTATTTTTTATTTTTTTATTTTTTGGGTGTTTTGGCCATAACGTTTGATAGGAAGGAAATATCTCAAAACCAATTTTTGCATTGGATTCTGCTCTTCAATTTGAATCCATCGACATAAGACATGATGGGTACTGTGCACCATCACAAAGTTTAAAAATGAAGCCAAAATGGAGGACAATGAAGAGAAAATGTAGGACAACTTGGACAGGAGGCTAAAAATCCAGATAAATCCAGGTTTTTCCAGTCATATGTCACCCTGCATCCTGGGAGATGTGCCCGTTCTGAGTAGAACCAAGGTGGTCCATGTCGAACTTCACATCTTGGGAGGGGGCACAGGATACTGCAGCAATCCTAACCATTAAGTTTCCTGGACCTAATCCTCTCTTCAGCTCACACTGCCCCATTCAATCCTGTTCCCTTCCAACTTTTCCACATCCTCCCCCACCTTGAAAAGCCTCAGAACCAGCTACAGGTTACTCCAAGATGTCATAAGATTCAGCCTCAACTGCAGTTTTTCTATCAGCAGAGGACTGCCTTTGCAATGGGAGTTGTTGGGCATAGGATCAGGGCCTTAAGGTAGACAGAATTTATTCGGGACTGTGCTTCTTCTGTCAGAAGAGCAGTCACTTAGCAGGTCCATGAAACACTGCTGATACAAACCCTCAATTTCTTTCATTGAAGGGACAATGAGATTCCCATACATACCTCATTTAAAATTTGAGTTAAAGAGACTTAGGGCACAATCCAGAGTAACTACGAGAGCACATAAGAGACATTACGTGCACCCGTAGTTACTGCAGCACCTAGTGAAAACCTTTGGAAAATTCATATTGCAATCCAGAGTAACTTGTTCTTACACCGGAGCAAGGACTCCCCGTTGTTACTCAGGATTTCACCCTAAGGGCAAAATCCATAGCAGTTACGGGTCCACAAAGTTACGTCACCCTCTAGTGTTATGGAAAGTCATCTTAACTGCTCCGGATCAAGGGGCTTAATTTCACTTTAGGATATAGGCCATAGATACAGGCATGTTTAGTGAGTGGTGATCTCCATCAGTGCTTTGTGGCCTCAAAGGGACACAATCCTAAGAAATGAGGGACACAGTCCTAAGAAATTAGGATTCTTAGGGACATGAGGGACACATGAGGGACATGAGTGACACATTAGGATTCTTAGGGACATGAGGGACATGTTCTTAGGGACACGAGGGACACAATCCTAAGAAATTTAGGCTGGCATATCCAACCTGGCCTATCTTTTCATGATGGTGTGGTGAGGTCAGCATATGCCTGTGCATTGGCCTAGCCCCCCCCCCCATCCCCACAAAGTGGGGCAGAAGTGTCTTATAGCATTTTTGTGACACCCCCAGGAAGCATTGCCATAATTTTCTTCCACAAAATTGGGACAGGATTCTCTGTCCCATTTGCCAGTATATGAACAAAATCCCCGCAAACTGGGATTCTCCCTGTTTTTTGGAACACATGGCAACTGTTCCCCCAGGTCAGCATAGGACCTATGGTGAGGCTTATGCCAGCCTAAGTGGTTGTGAGGATTGCAGCCGAGGTAAGAAATAAATATTAGAACCTGGTTTTTAAAACTGGGGGAAAAACATTTCGGCTGCAATCATAAACACAACTTCCTGAGAGAAAGGGCAAAATCCAGAGTAGCTATGGGAGTCCTTGCTCTGGTGTAAGAACAACTCTTACTCTGGATTCCAATATGAATTTCCCATAGGTTTTCACTAGGTGGTGCAATATCTACAGGCGCACGTAAAGTCTCTTATGTGTTCCCGTAGTTACTCTGGATTTGGGGGTAAGTTCCATAGAACTGAATAGGGGTACAATCCAGAGTAACTATGGGGAGTCCTTGCTCCGGTGTAAGAACAATTTGCTCTGGATTGCAATATGAATTTCCCATAGGTTTTCACTAGGTGATGCAGTAACTATGGGAACACCTAAGGTCTCTTCCTCTGGATTGTAGGGTAGGACTTACTTCTGAGAAACATGTTTAGGATTGCACCCTTCATCTATTAAATATACGTAAAATTCTAGGTTCCCAATGATGTCTCCATCTCAGATTGGAGGAAACTCCAATCCACAACAAGTAGACACCGTCTTGCACGGTACAAATGCTGGAGAAGTTGCCTTCCTCTAGGCTGATTCTATGGAAATTAATATCCAGTCCCAGGTGCTGATTATAAACAGCAAATATCAACATTATTTTCAGAAACTGTTGAACGAATGTATATTAAATGTATTCCCACTACTAGAAATACTGGGTGTCTTCTGAAAACTGGCCTTGATGTCAACGAATTTAATTTAATTTGTGATTTTTTTAGTTAGGTGGGGAGGATTTCTTGTTTGACCTTTTCCAGGTCAGATCCTCAGGCATGTACTTTACAGAGTTCTGTTCCTATCTGTTTCTTACCGGACAGCATTGCAGAACATGCGGCTTTTCTGCAGGCACATTTTTGCAGAAGACTCTGAAATGTTAATTGCTCATGCTAATTTCTGAAGTAAGAACCTGTCTAAAGGTTTTTTTTCCACTCACCACAATTTGGTGCCTCCAGTGTGCGTAAAAGGGGCTTTGATGCACACTGAGCTCCATGTGCGAAGCAGATGCTCTTTTTTCTCTTTTATGAGTGGGGGGAATATGGTACTTCACACATAGAAGGAGGACTGCCCCGGTGCGCATGGAGCTGCTGTTTCATGCAACTTCAGAAACAAATACATTGTAACTTGAAAATGTTTGGGGATTTTTGGTGGAGGGAGCTGTCTAGAACATATTTGCATAAGTAAATAGTATATTTGAAAAATACGTCAATATCAGTACCTGCATTACTTGTGGGATGATAGCAATTACCTTCTCATAACATAAGAAGATAATTGCTTCTGAGTAGGACATAATTTATTTTCCATTTCTAGGTGTACCTTTGTAGCACTAATATTATACTATAAGGGGTACAGCGTGTTTTGTCCCTATATCTAACACTGCCTGGTGGTGCCCAGTACTGCCAACTGGTCCCAGTAGTGATTACCAGTGCCCATGTGCCTGCTGCCAACTGCATAATGGTACCCATAGCCCAATGGTGCCTGGTGCCTAGGAGGGGTGCCTAGAGTCCAGCAAGGATGCCTGGTTCCTGACAGTGTCTGCTGCTGCTTGTCACTGTTCCTAGTACCCTCCAGTGCCCAGTGCCTGCTGGTACCCGGCAGTACCCAGCAGTGCCTGCTGAGTGGTGCCAGTGCCCAGTGCCAGTGCTCCAAAGCCCAGCCGTGTCCAAGGCCCACAAATAATCTTGGAATTTTACTCTACTAGTGTACAAGCAGTCAATTCCGCTAGCGTACAGTAAATCAGCATATAATGCTTAATGACTTTGCAGCTTGGGCCGGTGGAATATATTCTGGGAATATAGTTGCAGCCAGATGGTAGTGTAGCTAGAAGGGGGCAAAGCACTATGTTTTACAGGTGCCAGAATTCACAATTCAGCTGTTTCTTTCCCATTCCCTTCAGAACCATCCCCGGTGGCAAGAGCAAAACAATGTTCAGAGGAGGCCCCTTGCACAGTATGTTCAAACATAGTGCTTTGCACCCCCTCTAGCTATGCTACCATTGCCAGTCCTTATTTACTTGAATCTAATGCACCATCAAATCTAATGTGCACCCGGATTTTAAAAGGCTTGTGATAAAAAAAAGATGTTTCCTGAAACGTGCAGCTGCAAAGCAGGTGCAAAATTTAAATTTTTCTACATTAAACAATGAATTATATGACAACAATATTTATGTTATGATTTTCACCTAATTGCAATACTTTATACAAGAATGGGTTTGTACTACATTTTTATTACAACAGAGTAAACTGTTAAACTAAATACTGGGCGCAATCCAGAGTACCTATGGGGAGTCCTTGCTCCAGTGTGAGAACAATTTGCTCTGGATTGCAATATGAATTTCCCATAGGTTTTCACTAGGTGGTGCAGTAACTACGGGTACATGTAATGTCTCTTACGTGCTCCCATAGTTACTCTGGATTGTAGGGACTGATCTATACTTATAATCAAAATAATTTAAAAACTTTTTATTTACTCGACTCTAATGCGCCCTTGAATCTCATGTGCACCCTGATTTTGGAGACTAACAGCACAATCCAGAGCAACTAATCTCTCCACCTAAGAGCCCTTGGGTTGCCCTGTCTATCACTAGGGTGGAGCAACTGCAAGATGCTCCACCCCAGTTACTCTGGAAGAGGCTTAGGGCAGAGCAAGGCAAGATAGGGTGCCCTAAGAGAGGTGGACCTGCTCTGCCCTAACTGGGGCAACCTAAGCAGCTCAGGAGAGGCAAGTTGAGGGCATGTTGAGCATTGCCTAGGGCAGAGCAGTTACTCTGTATCCAAAGCCTGTTTCAAGGCAGAAATGCCCCCTTCCAGTTCCTCAGAGATATACCACCTCAGGAGCAGGTATAGTAATGAGTAGACCCATAGGGGTCCATGATAAGGCCTGAGTAAGAATGGTAGTGTTGACCCAAAATCTGAGTTCTTGGCCAGCCTAGCTGCAATCCCTTCCTCTCAACCTCAGGATATGGCACAACTATGGCAGCCCACTAACCTCAGGATATAGCAGGCCACTCCAAGCATCCATCTTGCACTAGAAGAACTGCAGCTGTAACTGGTTGTCAGGAACTGCTGGGCTTCCTTATAATGTAGGCACCACAGCTGTTCCTTCTTCAGTGTGATCTGAGGGGGGTCTACTCAGGAGCAAGCCCTCCCCAGCTGTCACTGACTTAGCATGCTCTGGAGCAGTTAGGGTAGCCCAGGCTTCCAGACTCTCTGGATGCAGCATAACTTTCTGCTCTGGATACAGAATAGTTAGGAGAGAGCAGTTAGGGCAGAGCAGGTTGAACTTGCTCTGGATTGTGCCCTAAATTTGGCTGCAAATGGCGAGCATTAGATTTGAGTAAATACAGTGATTTAAGGGTAGAGTTAGTATCAGCAAACACTAGTTTGATACAAGTTGAGTAGCTGCAAGAGACCATTCTTTATGAGTTACAAAGATATCCTTGCAACTGTACTGTTGCGCTACACAAAGTGGCTCACTCCGTTGGCTCGGCAGAGTCAGATCTTTGATGGCACACTGGAAGAGCCTTCAGGGTGTGCTTTGTCTGAAGATCTTTGGAGTATCCCACCTGCTCACATCCAGATTGAAAACCAGCTTTCACTCGGGTCAAAGAAGTAGCACTTCTGAGCTTAGAGCAGGCTGGAGAAGATGCTATGCCGGGAACATCTGCAAGTTGCTAAGCAACATTTCACAAAACCCGTGTCCTGCACATATAGCTCCGGAAAAAAAACTGCGCATAGACAGCAGGTTTGCCATTATATATGCATTCTGTGTATATCTCTTTTTGCCATGTGTACATGCAATCTATTTTGACCACCATGTCCTAAATCTATGTGCAGATACATGCACCGAAGTTGCAATGTGCATGCTGTTTTCCTACAATGTCGAAATCATGGCATGTGATGCCGCCCTGAGAGTTCATCTGTTACTCAGATTTAAAGGAGTTAAAGGCTTGGTAATGATATACCGTTGCTTCTGGGGAACAGCACTTAGCCCTGAAACCCAGTGTCAATTCTAATAAGACTAGTCTTTCACCTCCGGCACTAGATTTCAGTTTAACCTGAAGAGTCTCGAGTGAGACGAGTTAGGGAATTTCAATTCAAGGCACATAACAAGTATTGGGCAATAATTCCTCCTGATACAGTATCATTGACAATAACTATTCATGAGAGTTCCAGCTGAGCGACCCAGAGTGGGCATACAATCTATATCCATTCCAGGGGCATTTTGGAACGACGTGAGCGAATATAACCATGTGCCATGTATTACTCCACCAGATCTTCACTCTGTCGAGATAAATGACAGACTCCGGCATGGAACAAGAGGAACATATTGAAAGAAACATTTCTTGCCCCACGTCCATGCGACAATAAAGCAAAATGGAAGCCCTGTCTCCCATCTCTGAAGATGGTTGGAACAGATTATGGATTTGGATTCCAAAAATGAAAGTCGAGAAGGTCTGACTCCAGCTGGGAAATGCATGAGTATAACCATTTGTGACACAAAGAAAACTCTTCCTTAAACTATGATCTCGAGCTCGGTTGGGGTCAAAGATTCTGTATTATTTGAAAATGGTTTGCTTGGGCCATGATGATACAGAAAATGGGAAAGTCATTTGCTGAAGGTAACCACATATTGGTTTATTATTACATCTCCCAAAGGAGGAGGCTGGAGGGAATAGACAGGACAGAAAGATATATTAATCTTCAACTTCAAAAAGTCAACCAACAGAAATGAGATCCAGAATGCTTAAAAAAAAATAATAATACAGTTTTTTAAACAAATCTTGTGACTAGTTGATCTTGGATTTGCGCAATTCCTCACACAGTTCACAGAAACCTTAGACATGTTTCTCAAGATGTTTAGCACCTATATTTTACACACAGCAGTGCTAAATGCCTTCATAGGTGATAATGTAATCAAAGAGCCCAATCCTTGGACACCCATCACAGAGCTTCTCAAGTTTGACCCCAGAATTTAGTTGGCACAGACTCAAGTCAGGGGTAAAGGGATAAATATCTCCTCTCCCCAGCACTATTTCTCAGTGTTTCCTTTCTGCTGCACCACTTCATATGGTCCATCTATCTGAAGTACTACCAGAAATAATTGGTGATGACAGCAGCACCAGTTACTTCTGATGTGGGAGACCAGATGTGATGCAAGAAACACCAGAAAAGGCTCAGGGTTGGCATACGGGCTTTGCAAAGCATGGAAAAGCATGCTTTGGCTCTCTTCCCACAGAGCTAAGCCTCCTACCGCTGTTTTGTTGTACAATACTGATCTTGGTGCCAGGTGGCGAGTGCCCAGTGGACCATTTCCTTCCTTTGTGAGCCATATTTTAGAAGCTTCTAAAAACACTGGATTTTAAAAAAATTCTAGATAGTTTAGAGATTCCAGACCTTTACAACGGGTTCGTTCAATGGAATACAGATTTCCCATCCAGTTCGCCCATATATGAAACAGATATGTCTCCAGCATCACATGCAGATTTGGAACTGCGGATGAAGAGGAAAAAGTAGTTCAAAATCACCCCATTTTGCCCCATTGCACAAATAATGCTAAGCTCTTTGAACTCTGTAATATGGTTACATTCCTTTCTGACCTCCCTCTCAATTCCAGTGGGTGCTGATGGTTTCCTGCTTCCTTATTACTATCTATCTACAGTATTTATATACCGCTTTTCAACTAACAAGTTCACAAAGCAGTTTACAAAGAAAATGGAAAAATAATAATAGCTAATTAATAGCTAATGGGTCCCCGTCCCAAAAGGGCTCACAATCAAAGAGCCAAGGAGACCCAGGAACAGTGATAGGAAGACTGGAAGAAAAAGTAGGTAAGAGCACAATCCTTACCATGTCAACCTTACCATGTGTTCAATGGGTCTTACTCCCAAGAAAGTGTCTTTAAGATAGGGTGCAATCCAGAGTAACTATGGGGAGTCCTTGCTCCGGTATAAGTACAATTTACTCTGAATTGCAATATGAATTTCCCATAGGTTTTCACTAGGTGGTGCAGTAACTTCGGGTGCACGTACTGTCTCTTACATGCTCCCATAGTTACTCTGGATTGTAGGGTAAGTCTTTACTAATAGGTTCCCGAGCTGATGGTACAGCATTTACTAATTTTGAGCACAGCCCTAACCATGTTTATGGGAAAGTAAGCACCATTCTGTTCAATGGATCTTACTCTCAGGAAAGTGTCTTTAGGATTGCAGCCTTTATGTCATTGAAAGGCAATGGAAAAAATCCTTCTATTCAAACAGGAAACATAATGAAGACATTTTATATTTTGAAAGGAAATGAGCACTCATTAGCCCAAAATAGAATTCACCTCGACCCCCTCCTTTCCATTTGTAATTGTGAACCCGAATTTTGCTCTGCGGTAAACCTCTAAGCACAGCGACATGCATCTATGGAGCCAGGCTTTAATTTACACCCAGGCATAATCACTAGTTCCATTTGGACCATATTTGGTTAAGTAAAGCATAGGAATTTTTTAAATGTTAATAAGTATACGTTGTATTCCACTAATGCAATGAGGAAGACCATAATAGTGGCCCTTGGGTCACAGCATTTCAAACTGAATGCAAGGCTGTATTCAAAAGGAGTACACTACCAGGCATTTTATTTTATTTTATAAATGTACTACTATGCAGCGGTATACCTGGGGGTGCAAAGCACTGAGAGCACAATCTTAACTTGCACTGGAACAGGCAGGCTGGATCAGATTGGACTAAATCCAGTGCAAGGATAGGGGCGGTTGCTGTGCTGCTGCAGGAAGGAGACATTTTTTTCCTTCCCTGGGGTAAGGCAAGAGCAGGACAATGGATCTACTCAATACTAAGCCACCTCCTGGAGGTAGTGCAGATCCAAGATCAGGAGGAGCCAGAGGCTTGACACTGGCATAAGTGCCAATTTGAGCCCTGTCTGCCATTCCCCACCACAGTGGCATAGTTAGGGAGTGCAAGGGGGCACTGGGTAGCAATCCAGAGTACAATCCAAGTACCTATGGGACCTTTTACACCAACGTAGTTACAATGCCACCTATGGGAAACCTATGGGAAATGGATAGAGCAATCCAGAGTAAGTGCCTCTGACATCTTCTCATAATTACTTTGGATTGTAGGGACAATTTGACGCTAGTGACTTAAATTTTGAAAAACGGGGTATATGTGAATAAAAATACAATTATATTGTTGGAAAGGTAATTTAATGCAGAATGCAATGAAACAAGCTGAATTTAAATGCATATTTACCTGAATCTAATGTGCCATCAAATCTAATGTGCACCCCTATTTTAAAAGACTTGAGATATAAAAAATGTTTACTGGTGATTGTATTGCGCAGCAGCAAAGTAGGCGCAAAATTTAATTTTACTGCATACAACAATTACTGATTTGATAATAATAATATGATAATTGGATTCTATTATGATGTTTACCTCATTGCTCTACTTTATACAACAATAGATTTATGAGCATAATCCTAAACATGTCTGCTCAAAAGTAAGCCCTATTTTATTCAATAGGTCTTTCTCCTAGAAAAGTGTCTTTTGGATTGCAGCATATGTTGGATTTTTATTATGATATAGTAAACTATTAAACTAAATACTGATGCTTATAATCAAAATATTGTATTTACTCAAATCTAATGTGCATCAAATCTAATACACACCCTAATTTTGAAGACTAAATTTGTCTGCAAAAGGTGAGCATTATTTTTATGCTATCAAAAATTATGGCTAATTAATTAGAAAAGAAAAACACCAACTACTTATGGAATGCAAATGTACTTACGACACTTTAGTGACAATCTAGTCACAAAAATGACCACACCATTGTGCAAATCTAGTCTAACGGGTGCTCAGGTTGTGCTGTAAGGTTCTCAGGAAGCCTAGTCACAAATAGCACCTTGATGTCCTCTTTGGAGCCCAGCATTTGCCCCACTTTGCTCCCCGCCACCTAGGAGCCACTTGTACACTGTGTTGAGGCCACCTGCAAAATGTAGTGCTTTGCACCTCCTCTGGCTATACCACCACTGCCACGTCTTCCAATGTGTGACCCAGAAATAAATGGCTCTGGTTAAAATGGCTTCGGCATTCATGCAATATTCCCTGTTCACCTTTTAGTTTTTGAAACACAGCAAACTACTGTGTGCAAGATACAGTCACGCATCTTGCACAGAAATCTCACCATCTGGGTCTCCCGGGGATGGCCCAAGTGGTTTCTTTGTTAGCTCCGGAAACCACAAATGATCGTTAGACACAAGTCGGGGCAGAGATTTGGAAGAGAGTCAAGCACACAGAGGCAAAACTAGGGGAATTAGTTGTCATCGAAATTTACTATGGAGTTTATGGAGGATAAATTTTGGGTGCCGGTGACTATACTGTACAATTTTCTTTTTTTTCTAATTTAATGGTTGTATTCAGACATCACAGCAAGCCCATGGCTTGTGCTAACCATCACTGAGAACCCACCCCAGGGGTGGAGATGCCAAAATAGAAGAGGCAAACTGAATAATATGATTACCCAGTTTGATTACCCCTTCTGAATGCCCATAATCCCCATACCCCTGTCCAATGCCCATATGATTACGCAGTCTGAATCCAGCCTGGGTTTCTTGCACAGTATGAATGTAAATGTCAGACTTCTAATATGTTCAGCTATGAATATCTTTTTTTTATATATTTAATGTCAATCTTGCCTTTATGTCTGGAAGAGTTATGCATCTGATACTTGAATGCTTATATGAAATAGTACAAAACCATCAGATTGGGACTGCATCATCTTACCACATGGCAATTCTGGGATATCACAAATAAGGCAATATCTCGTTAGGTTCTTTTTGATGGTCATCATTAACTTTCAGTGCATTGCACCATTGTGGCTGCTAGCAATTGGGAGTTTATTGCCTGGCTGGGCATGTTATTTCCCCCCAACGGCTGCAGGTCTTTCAACCCAATGAGTTTAGGTGCCTCAAATGAATTGCTTAGAGGTAGCAATGGGATATTCTGTTGCCTGGCTTCATAATTCCCAAGACTTAAAATTAATTTGATGTATGTGGCTGGCTTTGATGATGAACTTTGTTGTAAAGCAAGTTTTCTTGGGTGAAGCCAGGGGGGAGGCAGGATAAGAATATGATAATTAAATCTTGTAGGAAACCTTCACACATTTGAACAGCCCAATATAAATAGGCACTGGAGCAAAGACAGGGTCTGGGAGTCCCATATCCATGGTTTCAATTAACCACGGTTCTCAAGTTTCCCTGTTATGCTCACAACTCACCTCTCTTCATTTGCAAATGCTTTGCAAGTAAGAGTTTTTTTTCTTTAAAAAAGCTCTGAAAAACCATTTTTTCTCTGGAATAGAAAGCAGCCAGTGCGAAGCTAGACTAGTTGTTGCAAGCAGAATACTACAGGAGGTAGTTGTGAAATGCTAGCTGGAAGTAGAGGTAGAGCACTTTCTATTAGCTTTAGTGGGGAGATTTAAATAACGTTTGCTACAATCAGCAATGCAGGTTATCTATGGTAGCTGCAGAAATCTATCCCCCGCAGATATCAGGGAACTCCTGTTAAATAAAAAAAGTTTGTCAGGATAGGTATCCTGTGATTGTTAACTTAGGGCACAATCCTGAGTAACTACAGGGAGTCCTTGCTCCGGTGCAAGAACAATTTACTCTGGATACCAATATGAATTTCCCATAGGTTTTCACTAGGTGGTGCAGTAACTACGGGTGCATGTAATGTCTCTTACGTGCGCCCATAGTTACTCTGAATTGTAGGATTAGGGTGCAATCCAGAGTAACTACGGGGAGTCCTTGCTCTGGTGTAAGAAAAATTTGCTCTGGATTGCAATATGAATTTCCCATAAGTTTTCCCTAGGAGGTGCAATAACTACGGGTGCACGTAATGTCTCTTACGTGCTCCTGTAGTTACTCTGGATTGTAGGATTAGTCTCCTATCTGGATCATTTTGACCCAGTTGGCAGTTTGTGTTGTGTTTTTTAATGGAATTTATTATTATTTGACAAGAACTTGTGACTCTTTTACTGCTAATTAGCAAGCATGAATGTTTTGAATTTACATTTTTTCTGTGAATTCAAATTATGGCACTAAATACTGGCAGGGTCAATCTGACCCATGTTGCTCTTCACTGGCTATTCAATATTTTGCTAGCTAAAATTATAACCAAAATTCATTATTTCATAATATTGCACAATTAAAATTTGTATAAAAAAATTATACTAAAACTTGATGCAACATTTATTCATTATACGTACAAAATTATAGCACAGGGTCAATTTGACCCTGAACTACTGGGAGATACAAAAACAGTTGCTGCAAGAGTGAAGACAGATACAGTGGAGAAGATTAAATATTTACTGTATTTACAAGTTTAGAGTAGTTTAACACAATCCGGGCCATACACATGAATTAAGTCCTTCAGTCTAATTCTCCTCAGAGTTAACCAGTACACTGGCTTCTGCTCTGATGAACAGCTGATCTCCAACTGCCACACGGTTCTCCAACTGCCACCAATCAACTGGCAGATGTTCAAATCTGAGCATTCTATATAGCTCTGCTTAACTGAAACAACTGCTAGATTCATAAAACAGTATTTCACTTAATTTCACATAACACTTAGGGCGCAATCCAGAGTAACTACAGGGAGTCCTTGCTCCGGTGTAAGAACAATTTGCTCTGGATTGCAATATGAATTTCCCATAGGTTTTCATTAGCTGGTGCAGTAACTACGGGTGCACATAAAGTCTCTTACGTGCTCCCGTAGTTACTCTGGATTGTAGGGATAATTTCACATAACACTTAGGGCACAATCTAGAGTAACTATGGGGAGTCCTTGCTCCGGTGTAAGAACAATTTACTCTGGATTGCATTATGAATTTCCCATCGGTTTTCATTAGGTGGTGCAGTAACTACAGGTCTTAACCACAGTTACTCTGATTGTAGGGTCTATTCATTCTGGAGGCATGCTCTTTAAGTGAAACGCTCTGTAAGTGAAGTGAAGTGGATTTTCCCATATTAAATAATGGAAACTCAGAGAATTGGTTCAAAAAACCCCAAAATCTTCATATAAAAATATTAACTGTACATAAAAATGATGACAAAACACTGGAATTGAATTCCAAACATGCATTCAGTGTGCATGATCCTGTGAAGTCTACTTAGGCTGCAATCCTAAAGACACTTTCTTGGGAGTAAGACCCATGGAACACAATGGGGCTTACTTCTGAGTAGGCATGGTTAGGATTGTACTCTCAGGCTGCAATCCTAAAGACACTTTTCTGGGAGTAAGCCCCATTTAATACAATGGGGCTTACTTCTAGGTAGATGTGGTTGGAGGCAGCAATCAATGACACTTTCCTGGGAGTAAGCCCCATTTAATACAATGGGGCTTACTTCTGAGTAGACACGGTTAGGAGGCTGCAGTCAAAGACACTTTCCTGGGAGACTTACCTGGGCTGCTGCTGGAGGTTCAACGTGGCCGGTTGGGACACTTGGGGGCAGTTAGAGGCAGCAGCACTGGCTGGCAGCCCTTTTAAAGAGCCTCTGCATGGAGCATCTGGGCTGCACAGCACGCATGCCCATAGTGCATTTGCTTGTTAAGTGAAACGGAACTTGTTACGTGAAGCAAGATTTCTTGGAAATTTATACTTGTTATGTGAAATGCTTGTTATGTGAGGCACTTGTTATGAGAGGTACCACTGTACTAACAAAGTTAAAGGACCCTGGCAGGGATTTCCTATACTGATGAATAAAATCAATCCATCTGTAATAAAAGGAAGAGTATGTTGAACAGGCAAGTGAAATTATTGTCTGCTTTCTATGCAGTGGGTGCCTTTTTCACTGGATCCAGGATCAGAATCTAGGGTTACCAACAGGGCTTCCTTATTCTCTACAACAACTTTTAGAAACACCATCAAAGAAAGAGAAATATAGTAAAGGACCGAACTTGTGTCACTGCTCTTGCCCGTAGGATAAGCTGTCAGGCTTCCTCTGAGGAATGCCGTGAATGTTCATGCAGCTGAGTATCAAATTAATATACTAGTTTGGGGCTCCAAGTATGGAAATAGGAGAGAATATCACTGCCGTTCAGTCCTGAGCCTGGAGAAGAGTAACAGACACTGCTTCTGTTATGGCTTCAGTGTATAGGAAGAGACATTTTAGCAACAATATAGGAACTGACTTTGGATCCCAGCACTTTGAGAGCCTATTCCATTTTCTTATCATTTGAAGCATAGTTAACTGATTGCCAACTGATATTATATGATGGGGAAAGTGAGAATAAAGGAACTCCATGTGGTCACCTTATCAAAATGTGCCAAGTTTTAGGCAAGAACTCCCAATTTTGAATGGAACAACAAAATCCTTCCTTGCTGGGCAAATTCGGGACCACGGTAGGAGCTGAAGCCTGAGGGCTCACCACATGGGGACCCCATGGTCGTTGAGTGCCACAAACGTGCCACAAGGCACATTTTTTTTAACATATATGTTTTTAGCTTGTATGTTTTAATTGTTTTTACTGAATGTCAGCCACCTTGAGTCGGGCTATTGGGCTCGAGAAAAGTGGGATATAAATAAATAAATAAGTAAGTAAGTAAGTAAGTAAGTAAGTAAGTAAGTAAGTAAATAAATAAATAAATAAATAAATAAATAAATAAATTTGTGAGTCCCACCAAAGGGCTGGAAGTAAATCAGTGCTGGCAAACAAGGATAAGGGCATATGAGGGGGAATCCTTGGGGGGAAGGTCCTTGAGGTGTCTTGACACCCATCACCAAGACCCTATCTGGACTCATTGATCCATTGAGGAAGCTTCATTGATATTTTGGTCTCACAATCCCCTTGGTTGAACATTCGTAGAAAGCACTGCAGATTCACCCAATTCTGCTTCAGCGCACCCCAACCTCCACCTGCATCATCACAAGCCTGACCTACTGGAGGCAAATCTTCCTATTGCCTCACCAGAGATTGCTAACACATCTTGCCTGTTTTTCACTGGAAACCAGCCATTATTTATTTATTTATTTATTTATTTACTTACTTACTTACTTACTTACTTACTTACTTACTTACTTACTTACTTACTTACTTAGTGTTGGCATACAGTGAATGAACTTATGGTAAATCAGATGCAAATGTCCAGTCTACCCAGTTATTCAAGGACAGCAAGTTCTACATTGAAAAAATCAGACACTGGACTGACATAAGCCCTCAATTTATACTCAGACACAATATGATGGACAGTTTGTTGAAGTGCCAGGTTTTGACCTACCTGACCAGCCAACTCTGATCAACTATGAACAAGATCCATACCCAACACAGTGTCTGCCAGGAATCTACCCTTCAGTGTGACTGTGGTGCTCCTTGACAAAATATTTGTCACACTGTGTCCAAGCGTCCATCATGATCTTATACTGGCCCAGTGTCTGATTTTTTCAATGTAAGCCACTCTATCCTTGAATGGATGGGTGGAATGGCCATTTACCATAAGTCTATGTATTTGCCATACGTTAAATAGATAAGGGCTGTGGGTGGCACAAGTGGTTAAGTCACTGTGCCTGTTAACCAGCAGGCCAGGGTTTGAGACCCGGGTTGGCCCCACAAGACAGGGTGAGCTCCTGTCCTTAGCCCAGCTCTGCGACGCAGCTGGATCCAATCGTATTGGCTCTGCCTTTCCATTGGACTAATTCAGTGGCGTGGAGAGGGGGGATTTGCTGCTTGGGTAACAGCCTCTCCTCCATAACAATCCAACCCAGGTTTTCATGCTTCGCGTGCAGCGTATGCAGCGCCAAGCATAATACCATAGTCTTTCAAGACTGACGGAGGCCTGCTTTTTTAAGTAAATAAATAAATATTGAGGAGCTCCACAGTCACACTGAAGGATTTTTTGTTCCTCCTGAACCTACTACGAATCAACTCCATTGGTTGATCCCTGCCCCAAACTCTAGTGCTGTAAAAAGAAAAAGAACATTTTTTCCTCCTTGTATGCTCCACATACACTTCATTACAACACAGCATGGAGAAAATATTCAGCATTTTAAATATTTTAAACAGCATCTGCTCGACAGTAAGAGCAGACGCATTACGTGAGGGTTTTATTTGTGAGCTGCTCTCGCACACTCCCAAAATCTCCTGGTAGTTACATCTTGTTTCCAATGCACTAGTCTTCAAAAGCGCAAAGGCTGAGAGAGGCTGGAGTGAGCGGTTTGCAGGAAAGCACACCGATAATTGAAATTAGTATTTGCAGACAGGAGAGATGTTTAGAGCTCTAATTAAAGGAGCAGCCGCGCTCTGGCACTTGTGCTGCAATAGCAGAAACAGTGGGACATTAATTCCCAATAAAATACCTGACAATAGTCAGGAAATCGGGCCAATCACACAGCTGCCCAAATGAATGCACACGGGTGTGTTTCGTGTGCACACACTCTCACATACAAGCACATCTAAGGAAGATTCCTCCAGCACAGTGAGAAGACATTTTTTAATACACCGAGAAGAAAAAAAATCATTGTGATGTCCCTAAAGAAGGTGTCCACGAACACCAAAGAACAGCAGGTCAGAAGCCAGGAGATTTGGTAACTGTATCTAAACTGTGAGAAAATCTATAATGAGTTCAGCGGGATCCAGAAAAAGTCACTGGAGCTCTGAAAAACCATCAACTTGAGAAGCAAACCTTGACTTGCTTCATTTTTCCCCTCTTTCTTTTTGCAGTCCTTCCTCCAAAGCTACCGAGAATGAGCTCACTCAGTTTAACTCAGCAATATTTAAATGCCATTATGAGCCAGAAAGACCACAAAGGCTGCAATCGACTTTCCTGGGAGTAAGTCATATTGAATACGATGGGACTTCTTTCTGAATCGACATGTTTAGGATTGCACAGAAAGACCCCTTCCTCTTTCTCTCTTTTAAGATGCTTTTGTGGCTCAAATGCCATTAGACTGCGAATTACGGCGTGTAATTGCACACCTTCAAAAATACGCATTTAATATTAAAAAACACCAACTGCCCATTGATGGAGTTCAGACAGATAGTCCGGATTTCCAAACCCGCCACCAATGATGGAAGGTGCCTAGGCAAAAAATGAAGACAATGAGAAACAAAAGGGTTTTCCTCCCCTAAACGACAGTTGCCTGTGTCATTAAATTTCATATTGTGCATGGAATCTAAATACATCACTTTGTTCTGCATGACAGGAAGAAGTGAGGATTCATACATTAGCCAGCCACTTAATTAAGTGCCCGGGATATTTGCAGTTAGCAGAAACTAATAAGGGAATCACATTTAAATTCCAATCACTCCTCGGGGTGGCTGGCTGCAACATAAGCAAAGCTTACTGGGTAGACGTTCCACTAACTGCGCAGCTAAACGTGGAGATTTACTGTATTTGTGAAGAAAAGAGAAATTCTATTTGTGATTAAAAGGTGAGGCTCAAATAAACAAATCTGTTTGGGATTTTTTTTATATTGGGGGTGATGTGTTTTCTCCGTTTTGGAAAATGCCACTTTTGTCTGTGACTCTCTCTAATAAAACAGGCGTGTAATTTAGAGCTTGGCTAGCACAGAACAGGAGGTTCTATAAAAACAAACAGCTGGCTTTCCCTATCCATGGCAGACTTTCAAGACATTGCACAGAAAGGGGAGCGTCGCTGCTAAACCACACAATGGTACACTTCAGGAGAAGGTGGAGACAAATGCGGTGGCGTAGCTAGAGGGGGTGTAAGGCATTACGTTTTGCAAGGAGTCTCACTGTGGTGTGCAAGTGGACTCTCCCAGGTGGAGAGGGTCGCCATATGTCCCAAAAAATAGGCAATCCTGATTTGGGGGGATTGTGTTCACATACTGGCAAATATGACAGAGGGTCCTGTCCCCATTTTGTGGAAGAGAATTATGGCAAACCTACCTTCGGAGCCATTCTGGGTGGAAAGACCAAAAGAGAGTTGGACACCTATCTTCAAAGGGGAAACAGAGGGGCCATCTCCACACCACAATGAGGCTCCCTGCCAAACTTAGGATGCATTCCTAACCTAGGCTGGCACACCACAATAGTCCTTCCATTCCCATGATGTTGTAGCGAGTCAAGCACATGTCTGTACAGTGGCCTAACCTTTCTCCAAGAGTGGTGCAGGAGTGTCTTACAACACTTTTGTGACACCCCTAGGACAGCACAGGACTTATGCCAGAGTTTAGGATGGCCTGATGGTTAGGATGGCAGCCTTAGTGCTTTGTCCCCCTCTAGCTACACCACTGGATGAACGTATCTGTAAATTATGACTAAAGCCATTACATATAAGGGTATTAGGTATTACATATTGGGCTGTGGGTGGCACAAATGGTTAAGACAATGTGCTTATTAACCAGTAGGCCAGTGTTCATGACCCGGGTCCCCACAAGACAGGGTGAACTCCTGCCTTAGCCCAACGCTGCGATGCAGCTGGAACCCATTGTATTGGCTCTGCCCTTCCATTGGACTATTTCAGTGGCATGGAGAGGGGGGATTTGCTGCTTGGGTAACAGCCTATCCTCCATATTAATCTACCCAGGCCTTCATGCTTTGCATACAGCATTGTGAACGATGCCATAGTCTTTCAAGACAGACGGATGCCAAGAAGGGTATTGAAAACCATTGGTTTGAAATCTACAATGTGCTATTCAAAGGAGAACATTTTTCCCTTCAAGATTTGTTTTCTTCAGTGGACAACCAGTGGATTTATTTTATTTTATTTTGCAGGAGCATTGCTTGTCTTAAACATCAGTGAGACCACACATGCACAACCAGCAACAGCTGCCATTCTGTATCTGGTTCGAAATATCCTCTTGGCAGAGATCAGCCACTCTGAAGGTCTCTCACTAGAGGGCACCAGCTCTAAGCTCCAAGGGAGCTTTGAAATCACACGATTCTTTCACATTTCTGCACTCGGCCCCTAAGCAGTGCGCACTCTCCGAGCGAAGAAGAGTCACATTCGAAAGCTACGAGTTAATGCTCACATCGTGTGCGGAATCACGTTGTTTGGTATTCATGATTAGGAAATGCTGAATGTCAAAAGAAATATTTTTAAATCGCAACACATTCCCTGGTTGTAGAGCCATCTAGAAATAGGACAAACTAATTTTAATATTAGTTACACTTGGCTACTGACATATATGAGCATTATGTCACGCAGGTGGTTGGTTTTTGGGTTTTAGATATGGTTGGGTTTTGGATATGGTTGATCAGCAGTTGATAGGGGATGTCAAAGATTTCTTTTTACTTTTAGGTGTTTTTTTTTTAAACATAAAAATGTTCCAGTCCTGGCTGCTAGACTCAAACCTTCAGAAAGGCCAGAAAAGAGAGGCTGGGGTCCCCATTCAGAGATCCTTTCCTGCACAGCTGTCAATCAATGAAGTAAAACATTAAATCAATTCAAGGAGAGGTGGTTGCCAATTTAATACCATAATGATCTCATCTAGCAGGGCTCTCCTTATTTTCTTATGTCTCACAGCCAAATGGTTTGGGGAGCCTTGGACATAGAGGGTCTTCCCCTTGCTCTCTCTGTTCCCTGCATACCCATCCAGGTTGCTTGCTTCCTCTTCCTTGTTGTCTTCCTTCTTTTTTTCCTTCCCGCTGTTTTTCTTATCCTCTTCCCTTCAGAACTTCCAGCTGGTCTTATGCCAACCTCTCTCTGTGTTACCGTACGACTCCATTTTACACCCAGCACCCTAAAGGGAGACGCCAGTGGTGGGGGTTCTCACAGGTTCTATAGAACCATTTGCTAATGAGCACCTGGTTCTGAGAACTGTTTACTAATGGGACACAGAACCTGTTGTTAATTTGGGTTATTAAGACATAGAACTTGTTAATTTATTTGAATCCCACCACTGGGCGAGGCCACCTGCATGCTGCAGTGAGGCTCCCTGGAAAACTTAGTGCTTTGCACCCCTCCAGCTATGCCACTGGTTTAAAGTCACAAAAAAGTTTAAATTCCACAAGGTAACGAACAGACTGCAATAACTGCCATGGTCTGAGCCTAATCCAGGCTTTAACAAATGGGTGAAAAGGATTCCAACTTCCAAAAGCTATATAAGACTCAAGCATTTTATAAATCACCTCTTTCTTGTTGTCAGTGAGAACTTCAGTGCTGATTGTGATCAAATCCAAGAAACACTGGCCTTTTGCCCAAAGTTCTCCAAGGCTTGCTGGTGACAAGCGAGTCAATAAAAAAGAATGGTTTGAGAAGGAAAGATCTGGTTATATACAACACGGATCATGCAGGTCTTAAGTGCTCTCTGCGCTCGTTCTCCTTCCCAGTGTGAAAACAAAACAAAAATCCATTACAAAGTACAGACTTTTTCATGTTCTTGACTTGATTAGGATTGCAGCCAATGCTATCCCATCCCTCCTCTGGGGATGAATCAGTACATCAAGAATGCTAACTTGGAAGGCAGGGCTGCTGTGAGTAATCCTGGTCTCCAAAGCCAGCCCCCAGCCAGCTTCAAAGCAGATTTGGCAGAAAAGTACACGGAGTTAGAGAGAGAAAGAGATTGGGGAAAAAAGTGATCGGACAACAATCGGACACTCACACTTCAGGATGGGAAGCAGGCATGAAATGGATGGTCAGCCTGTTATCTACGCCAAGGGTAGATGCTCATCTGTACTGGTAATAAAGCTACAGGGAGCAATGTGGTAAGCATTGCAGGTGAAGCAAGGCACCATGTAAGCATCCTGTCCCAGTTGCCATTTGAGCCATTTTGGGCAGCTACAGCAACTGGAATGCATGCACAATTATGGCAATTGCACCTGGATGCAGATGTCATGTATGTTCCCTGAAGCGTATGGTGGGCCACTGTGTGATACAAGAAGCTGGACTAGATGGATCTTTGACCTGATCCAGTGCAGGCTCTTCTTATGTTCTTATGTTCACAGAGACTTGGAAGGGAGCCCTTACACAGCACCTGCAATACTTACCACATCACTCCTTGTAGCTACACTTCTCAGCCATATTTATGCTGCAATCCTAACCACACTTTCCTGAAACTAAGTATTAATGAACACAGTGGGATTTAGTTCTGAGTAGACATGCTTAGGATTGCAGCTTTGGTTATATCACTCCTCCCTTTCTCAGAGTCAATGAAAACATGGGTTAACATCCTTTTCTTGATGCCGCATGAGAAAGTGCATCCTTTGGCCTGGGCTGGGCTGGCCACACTGCATGTGCTTTCCCATGTACAAGCTTAGTTATGTGCATTTCCATTTTTCTTATCTGCGATTTATGTTCTTAACCTGCAAGGTGACCATATACTACACAATGGAGGACAGGGTTCCTCTACCTTTAAGAATATTATAGAAGAGGGAATTTTGGCAGGTGCTGCTTCTTAAACCCCTCCATACTGAGCTGAATTTTCTTGTCTAAATTTTCCTGCCTAAATTTTCTTGTCTATGCAATGGTTAAAGGTGCAGGTATTCTGTCTACCATTGCTTATGTTTAGGGACCTGCAAAAGGTGAGGTTACTTTTCCTGACAAAGGGACATTAAGGGGTGTTACAGGTCCCTACATATGGTCACCCTCGCTGTGGGTCTCCTTGGACCAATGCTGACCATGTAGACCACCTATGTTTGAGAAGAGGAAGAGGAACGGGACTTGATGTTTGAGAAGAGGAAGAGGAAGGGACCTTCCAAGTTAGCATTCTTAAGGGAGTGTAGTTAAAAGATTCCTGTCTTTTAACCTGATCTTATTGTTTTAAATAGTTTTAATTGCATTTATTGTTTGGTTTGAAAAAATGTTTGGTTTCTAACCTGGCTTTTAACTGTATTTTATTATAGTCTTTTATATGTTGTTAGCCATCTTGGGTTTCCTTTCTAGGAAGAAAGGCAGGATATAAATTTCATCATCATCATCATCATCATCATCATCATATTGAGACGATACCTAGTTCCTTGGATAGGAACCCAATTACCATAAAGCCAATTCCAGTCAAACACCTGGCAACTCTGAAATACATCATCATCATCATAGGTTCCAGTGTTAGTTTTGATGCTGAATCCACCCCTCCATCCTGTTAAAGTTTTGATAACTGACTGAAACAAAACTATGCTAAACTATGCCATTAAAATAAACTATGCAATTAAAACAAATTAACACATCAATCTGATGAGACCTCCAGACAGTTCAGCATATCTTACAATCCAGCATTACTTCATATATATATATATATATATATATTATTATTATTATTATTGGCATCCTTCAGTCTCGAAAGACTATGGTATCGTGCTCTGATTGGAGGTCCTGAAACAGCATCTAGTGTGGCTAAAAAGGCTATATATAAACAATTATAACAGTTCAATCTGATGATATATATATATATATATATATATATATATATATATATATATATATATATATATATATATATATATATATATATATCCAGCATTTCACGTCATGCTTTCCAATCCTGAATTTCCATCAGATTCCTGAACTATGCTTGCATCTGAAGCCAAATATCTCTGGTTCAGACTCTTGTTATTCTATCTATAATTTGTATTATAGCTGCACAACTAATGGCCTAATCTTTCTGTGAATATGTATTTTAGTTGATCATCCTGTGTTAATAACATTGCCAAATGTTTTATTTCCAATTAGTTAATCTTCCGGCAGATACATGTAATCCGTGGACTGCATTATGACAGAAAAGAATGAAGCTGAATTTTAAAATTTAATTTAAAATATCTCTAAACCTGTTCTACATATTAATGCGTAATTTGGCATGGTCCTTGTCAAATAAGGGTTTAACATTAAAGGAAAAAAGCAAACTGATTATTACTGAATTAAAGCCTTGAGCCTGCAACTTTCTGCACAGCTCTATCCTATGAGGTTTGTGGGCTCTGCCAGTAATCCATGCAAAATGCTATGAACGTGTTTGAGTATTAAAATTGGTCCTTTGCTTGGCTACGTATGAACCATTGTGGACACCGCAAAGACGCACCAACTATACCTTTAGCTAGGAGTTGCAGCTCCTTCCATATTGCTTCCTTCCATATAATTCTACCAGGTCATCAGAAGAGGCCCTTCTCACTGTGCTGACACCATGAAGAGGGGAATTGTGACTAGGTATAGGGCCTTCTTGATGGTGGCTCCTCATTTGTAAAATTCCTTCCCCTGGAATTAAGGATGGCCTCCTCTTTTGGCAGAGCCTTAAGGTATTTTTATTTAGGAAACCCTTTTAGTGACATTATTGGATGAGGTGTAATTTTAATAGTTTTACGTGACCCTTGGGTATGTTTTTTGGTGCTTTAACAACTGGCGGAAGTTAGTGTTGTGTTTTTTTAATGGAATTTATTATTATTATTTTATAAGAACTTGTGACTTTTTTACTGCTACTTAGGGTAACTAATCCAGAGTAACTACGGGAGCATGTCATGTTTCATGCTTACTATCCTATGGCATCAAACTGCACAATCTGAGCACTTTATCCTCCTCGGAAGTTGTCAAACCGCTTTCAGAGCAATGCAACTGCCCTTTGAGAATCTGCTATTGTACAACCCCCTTTACTCTTTGTGTAGTGTAGATTTCCACGCACCTATTTGACTGCTACTGTCTGGTTTGTCCTCTTTTTTCCTATCGTGGAGTAGAAATATGTGTACGGAAAACAATTTTTCAAACATGAAAAAATTCATGGGTGAAGTACAAAAACAATAGCTTTACTCAGATCTTTGGAGTTTGCCTTTTAAAAAACCCTACAAAACAATACCTGTCAACAGTAGTGTAGCTAGAGGGGGTGGAGCAGTCAGTCTTGGAAGAAGTGTGCAAGGGGCCTGTTTTGATTCCCATACCTGAAATGGATCTGAAGGAAAAGGGCCCCTTGCATGCTTCCTCCAAGACTGACTGCTGCTACCCACCACCCATAAGTTACTCTACAATCTACAGAAAGACATAAGAGACACTCTGGATTGCTCTATGCATGTCCCATAGGTTTCCCATAGGTGGCACCATAACTAAGTTGATGTAAAAGGTCCCATAGTTACTCCGGATTGTAGCCTTTGTCAAATGCTTGCGGGAATTAAAAATGCCCGAGAATTGAAACTAATAAGCCTAAGGTTCCCATTTTTTCTTATTTCTTTTCCTAATAAGGGCACATATGCAAGCAATTAGCAAATAATTACTGCATTCTTACTTGGGATCCATGCTTTCTTTGCTTTGTAGTCATAACCTAGAGAGAGCTTCATTAAAATTGATAGAGAAGGGAAAATTAAAGTTTGTTGGAAACACTTTCTTGAGTTGAATCTGCTGAAATTTCCTCCTCTAAGCAATGATTAAAAGTACAGCCGTTATTGTCTGTATATTGTCATCTGTATATGGTCATCCTGATTTATAGGTTGCCTGAAAGTCTATGAATATCCACATATGCTAGTTATCTGGGGAGAAAAGTGGTTAAAAATCAGTATATAAATGCTATACATAGATAGGTAGAGAAAAACGGTGGGGAAGCCTAGGAATGAGCAGGAGGAGTAGTTAGCTGGTGGAACTTTGCTCTTGCTTGAAGAAGCAATACAGGATCAAGCCTTGGAGAAGGTAGTTACCAGAAGCCAGTGACAGACTGCTATCATAGAATCATGGAGTTGGAAGGGACCCAGTGGTTCATCTAGTCTAACCCCCTGCCTGTAGCAGGAGAACCTTGTCTTGAGGGGACCTGGGTCTTGAACCCTGGCCTGCCGGTTATCAGGCACATTGTCTTAACCACAGCCCACTATGAGAGAATAGAGTCACTGATGAGCTGCCGCAGTGAAAAAACAGTGGCGGTATGGAGGTCTCTGAAGGCTAGAATGAATAACAGCATGAGAACCTACTTGGTTTGATTGGCAGTTGCCTGTGGAAGCTCAGAGCCATGAGAAATAGGCATCCAGAAAGGCAGCCACATTGTGAAGGGAAACACCCAGAGGCTAAAGGGCTCTATAATGTCTGTACAAGCCCCACTGGGAAAACGTTGATTGCAACCTGCCAATGGGGACCGACCATCCATCCATCCATCAGTCAGACAGTCAGTCAATCAGTCAGTGTATGCCAATGTTGCCAAGATCCACCAACTATCCTTTCACCAAGATCTGCCAAGATCTTCCTCCTCCTCACCCTTACAGTCTTCCACAATATCTTCCCCAGTCTTTCCCTCCTCAACCATGGTACACCTCTACCCTAACATACTGGTGTCTAAGAGGTGCCCACTTGTATATCACACTGGTGCCCGCTTGTAGCAGCAGCCTGGAAGAGCACAATGCCCTGGCTTTTGAACAGCCAGAGAACATACTGTTTAAACATGAGTTCTGCAATGCAGAACAACCATAAGAGTGAGTTAAAGACCCAAATGTTTTAAGAGCCTGATCCTGAGTTTTAACCGTCAGCCCTGTACTGGGGCTGAGCGTTGCAAACATATAGTAAAGCATGTTTATGGGACCTCATAGCCGGCTCAGTGCCAAAGCCAGTTGGGTGGAATTTGGTGGTGTGCGGGGGCTCTTCTGTGCAGAGGGTGCCAAGACTGCCAGGCAGTGGAGAGATGAGTAGAGGCATGGGAGAAAGGAGGAAGGAGGTGTTTTGGGATGGGAGGAGGTAGAGGAGGGTGGAGAGAGGGTAAGATGGTGGTGTCCTGAGGGGGAAGCAGGGTAGGAAGAGGATGGGACTGATGGCGCTCCAAACTTTCAAGTCAAATTGACCCTGTACTATAGTTTGGTACATATAATGAATATACGTTGTATCAAGTTTTAGTATAATTATTTTTATTGTGAAATATTGTGAAATTATGAATTTTGATTATAATTTTAGCAGAAACAGAATCTTGCAATTTGTTGAGTCATAACAGAGAAAAACCACTGAAGAGGAACATGGGTCCGAAGGACACTGCCAATATTCAGTGCTATAATTTGAATTTATAGGAAAAAAATGTAAATTCCAAAAATTCATGCTTTTGGATTCCTAACTGTCTAAGGGTGAAATCCAGAGTAACTATGGGGGGTCCTTGCTCTGGAGTAAGAACAAGTTACTCTAGATTGCAATATGAATTCCCCATAGGTTTTCACTAGGTGGTGCAGTCACTACGGGTGCATGTTATGTCTCTTACTGGTTCTAGCACAGGCAACGCTACATCTCCGAAGATATTGTCTGGCTATTGGAGGTATCCTTGTGGTATGAGAACATTTGTTCCCATGTTCTGGCTGAACCCACAACCTGTAATGATTCAACACAATAGCACCAGACAAGTGCACATTGATCAGTTCAGATTGCAACGCTGGCCACACTTAGGCTGCAGTCCTAAACATACTTTCCTGGGAGTAGGCCCCATGGAATACAATAGGACTTACTTCTGAGTAGACATGCTTAGGATTGCACTGCTAGCCTGAGAGTAGGACTCAAACCTATAATGATTCCTATTTCAAAGTATGCAAAGGATTGGTGCGCTCCAGTGCAGATTGGTTGGATATGGTGCACTCCAGTGCTGCAGTTCTGGCCTCAAACCTCCCAGACCCTGCCCTATTTCCTCCCCATTCCACCTCCTCCATATTCTCCCCCTTGCTTGCACTCATCTTTCCTTATCTGAATGATGTTCAGATGGCTGCTAGCATGTTCAGGAAAGTTCCTCCCAGTGCTCGGGCTACTAACAGTGTCACAAAGCTCTTTAGCAACAACACAAAGTAGCAGAGCATGTGTTCTGTCAACCTACCCTTTAGTCAAGGTTGGGCTGTCAAAGTATTTATCCTCACAGTTTATTTGCAGCTTCTTGACTCATTTTAAGATGAACCAAACACAATTCATGTTAGCACGTCAATTAACTCAAATATGTGAGACGTTCTTCGTGATGGGCCAATTTATAGGACAGCGATGCATTAATCCTCATTCAGTGATTTGTGTATGAATGACGGTATGTTTAGAGGAGCAGTTGGTTATCCCAGATGGATTTTGTGGTATTTATTAATGAACCCCAATAATTTTTAGTTGTACAGTGGCGCCTCACATAAAGTATGTTCCACGTAACAAACAAAAATTTCTCTAGGATTCTGCTTCACATAACAAACTGCGCTTCACATAACAAACACACTCGTTGACAGTTGGGGCAGACACGCTGGCCGTGGAGCAGTGGAGAAGAGGGAAGCAGCTCAGGGCTAGCCAGAAGGGAGCAGGGGAGAAAGAGGCTCAGGATGGAGAGAAGGAGAAAGTGGGGAGACGGAAAGTGTCTTGGATTGCAGCCTCCTAATCATGTTTACCCAGAAGTAAGCCCCATTGTGTTCAATGGGGATTACTCCCAGGAAAGCGTCTTTGATTGCAGCCTCCTAACCATGCCTACCCAGAAGGAAGCCCCATTGTGTTAAATGGGGCTTACTCCCAGGAAAGTGTCTACTCAAGAGCAAAGGACACAAATCCCTAACACTAGCAAATTTAAGGAGATTTGTTTTCTTGTCCAGGGATATGTTTTGCTGTCTTACTAGTGTCTTATCTGGGTGGACCTAGGAAGAAAGATCAAGGCCTTAAAGTGGGATAGAATAATGGCAACACTACTGCCAATGACACCACCCCTTATAGAATCCTAGAATTGGAAGGGACCTAGTAGGTCATCTAGTCCAATCCCCTGTCCGTAGCAGGAAATCCTCCTAGAGCATCCCGAGAGGTGCTCGTTGAGCCTCTACTTGAAGATCCCCAGTGAGGGAGAGTCCACCACCTCCCTTGGCAATCTGCTCCACTGCCCTCTTCAATCTTCTCCACTCCACTCCCTCATCCCCACTCCACCTCATTCCTCTCCCTTACACTACATTTCCTAGGTTTTGCAAAGTCTGCCTTGCAATTTAATACAGGTAGCTGCCTCAATAGATTTGCACTGAGATATATATATATGTATATATATATATATATATATATATATATATATATATATATATATATATATATATATATATATATATATATATATATATATGTGTGTGTGTGTGTGTGTGTGTGTGTGTGTGTGTGTGTGTGTGTATGTTTTGGCTCATGCATTGACTGCTGAAAGTTTAGAGTATAAGGAAGGAGATCATCATCATCATCATCAATCTTGTCCAACTATACATCACTGTTTTTTAAAAACGATTCCTGAATGTATAATTTGCTATTTCTATAATATAAAATGAGAAGCCAATTTGTAGGCAAAATCAAACCTTGATAGCAGAAGTCTTTGCCTTCAGCATTGCACCGGGGAAGAAAATTTGGTGCACCCTGTTTTGCGGCATGACAGTAATTTGACATGTTGCATGCAAAACACATGTGAACAGGGCCCTACTGAGACTCTGCCACTGGCACTATTTCAATATGAGCTGGCTGATATCGCAGCTGCGAGGAAGCTTTCGAGATAGAGCTTCCTATTTCTGTTTATACCCAGTCCACAAATACAGACATTTTACTGTAGAAATCGGAGGAGCTTAGCATAGCTAAACCTTAATTAGCATGCTTGCAAGCGCTGCACAAAATTGCTCATTCCACTGGCTAGCTCAGGAAAACAGTCTTTGCAAGATTTTCAGGCATTTGTTTTTATGGGCCAGTAGAAACTCTGGAAATAGGGAGGAAAGAGGCTGCAGTTACCCTGAATCCCTTGGGAAAGGGAGGAATTCTTTCCTAAAAGTGATAAAGTGTGGTTGCGACTAAGGGCAGAAACATACAGAACTGTCTCCATTTGTAAAGGACTGACATTTTTTTAAAAAGCAATGAAAAAACTTTTATATGTGAATTGAAATGAAAACAGCTTTTCTTACTGTTGTCAAGAGGAAGGCAGCAATTAGAAATGCAAAGGTCCCCCCTCAACTGAAGAACGGAATGATTGCTTGCATGACTGCACCTCGACAACAGCAAGAAGAGCAGGTTTTAAACCTGTGATTTTAAAGGGATGCTTTTTCCCCTTTTCCAGGGATTGGCACATTTCTCCTCCTTTGCAGTTGGCATTCAAATCCATGTATAGGAAATCTGTGTATAAGGCTGGAATGTGAATTCTTGCAGGCTTGTGTTTTAAATATTGGATATTATAGATTTTCACGATGGTAATTATTGGTTGATGATTGCTTATTATACATTAGCCCAATAACTATTGCTAAGTTACTGAGAGTGAAATCCCAAGGTGTTCCTGCGTCAGTGCAAGTCACTTGTGCTGGTCCAAGGGTGTCACAAGTATACAATAAGGTTGCAATCCTAAAGACACTTTCCTGGGAGTAAGACCCATTGAACATAATGGAGCTTACTTATGAGTAGACACTGTTAGGATTGTGCGCTAAGGCACATTTGATCCTCCATTCACATTTGGGAGACCAGTGTCCACTCATAAGGATGTGCGCTGGCCACCCCATATTGCCACTGTAGGTTTGCACTGGCCTTTCTAGATCAGTACAGGAATCTGGAGGGGAATGTGGTGATGGTGAGGAGGAGACAGGGAGGAGATATTTGGGGATGGAGGATGGGCAGAAAGTGGGCCTGTGGGCAGGTGGGGACCAGATCCTAGCCCAATCCCAGGCAGTGCGGGGCAGCTGCTTGGATTTGCACCATCTCTTGGGGTGACACAGATCTGAGTAGCTCTATTGGGGCTGTTGTGGTGATACCCAAGGTAATGCTAATTATTTCTTCTTTTTCTGGGCTGGACCACAATCAGACACAAACATGCACAGGATGGATGGATGGATGGATGGATCCAGAGATGGGTGGAACCAGGCAAGGCAGGAGAGGAACTGAAGTTGAATCAGATAACCTAAAAAGAAATACATTAACTATTAGGAAACAAAACAGATTCAGAAAAATACACATGAAAAGCATGTGTGAAACTGTCAAGAAACTGAAGGATGTAAAACAGAAGCAAAATTAACATAAAGTTGAGCAGGATGAGGCAAGGAGAGAGTATCTATCTATCTATCTGTCTGTCTGTCTGTCTGTCTGTCTACAGTATTTATATAAAAAGTTCTCAAAGCAGTTTACAGAGGAGATGAATAAAATTAATAGCTAATGAGTAGTGGAAATTTTTTGAGCTAACCACACACCGATGATGTGTGAGCTCTCCTTGGTACATGAATTCATACCAAAATATTTCATTATCTAATAAGTTTCCTTTGAAAATAATAAACAGTGGAGGTTTTTTCCAGTATTATTATAGAAAATTAGGACAAGAATAAAAGACACCTCCTCCTCTTACTAGTCCTACACTCTGTTCCTAAGCAAAGATCCTTATTTTTGAGAATGACTGGTGATGATCAGTAAGAAACAGGAGCAGCCTTCTCAGCTTCCGAATGGCTCTGTTTTGCTCCCCCCCACCCTGAAATGGCCCCCGAGGGGTGAGACTCCCTCCAAGACTTGACTGTGCCACCCCCCTCTAGCTACACCACTAGGTACCCCTGGGTCAGCACTGGGTACGCCTTGGTATGCCTGGATATACTGGGTACCACTGGCTACCTGTGGGTACACCACTGGGTATGCCTTGAATAAGTTCAAAGATGGTCTCAGATGGTCTGCAGGTGTGCCATTTGTTAGCAGGGCAATTGTGCAATTTCATTCCCTTCCTGCGGCATGGTGTGCCTGGTGTGCCAATGTTCAAAAAACTGATGTGCCTTGATAATTTTAGTACCTTGTCAGGGTGCCATGAGATGAAAAATGTTGAAAATCATTGGCTTGGAGAATTGGGCCATGAGTCCAGTGGTGTAGTGAGAAGGGGTGCAAAGCATTAGGTTTTGCAGGGAGGTTCAGCATAACATGAAAGTGGTACACGCTTGGGAATGGAGAGCAAAATGGAAAGATTGGCTTCCTCCACCCAAAAAGGCTCTGAAAAAGAAGTGCCACATGCAACCTATGGCAAGGTTCCCTGCAAAACCTAGCACTTTGCAAACTCATTAGCTATACCTCTGCATAAGATATGGTTCAGCATAGAGAACTAACCAGCATAATGCACAATACTACTCTGAAGTATGCGTTATTAAATTCAGTGGAGGCTTACTTCCAGGTAAATATGTATAGGATTGCTACGTAAGAGAAAAAGAGAAAGGATTATACAGTATTTCAAAAGCAACTGATTATCATAAGCAAACGAGAAACTTACCCCCAAATCCAGAGTAACTATGGGAGCACGTAAGAGACTTTACATGCACCTGTAGTTACTGCATCATCTAGTGAGAACCTATGGGAAATTCATATTGGAATCCAGAGCAAGTTGTTCTTACACCGGAGCAAGGATTCCCCATAGTTACTCTAGATTTTGCCTTTAATAAAACTTTGATGCACCAAACCCAGCATGATAAAGGGTAGATAAGAATGAGCTGAGCAACATCAAATGAGTGGTAGTGTGTTTCAGGGGTACATGTGCTCCTTCAGAGCCTATTCATAAATTAACATCTCCCAAGGAATACGGATGCAAATAAGTACCCAAGTATTTATTGGAACCAATGAGGTAGAACCATGGAGAGATTGTTTCCATTCCTGGTCGGAGTTCATCAACAGTGAATCCTCAGTCCAATTTTTCAGGCAATTGGACATCAAAGGACACGGTTCAGATATTTTCCATGGAGAGGCCTGGAGGTGTGGAAGTCTGAAAAGTCAGCATATTGACGTTCCAGTAATTTAAACCATTGCGGCACTTTTTGTGATCAGGTTTGCCATGCTCAGCGCTGCAAGGACTGGGGCAGCCGGGAGCCTGCAAGGTGAACAAACTCAACAGGAAACTTGCAATGGTACCTGGAGATGTGGGCTGCAATGCTAAAGACACTTTCCTGGGAGTGAGAACCATTGAAAACAATGGGGCTTACTTTTGAGTAGACATGGTTAGGATTCTGCTCGTAGTTAGGTGGGCAGAAAGGCCAGCATGTGAATTTCTGGTTTTGTCCAGTTTACCGTGAGCACAATCCAAACCATGTCTACTCAAAAGTAAGCCCCATTGTATTAAATGGACCTTACTCCCAGGAAAGTGTATTTAGGATTGCAGCCTAAACTTCTCAAAAGTAAGCCCCATTGTATTAAATGGACCTTACTCCCAGGAAAGTGTATTTAGGATTGCAGCCTAAACTTCTGGTTTAGTTGCAGCTAGGTATTTCACTCTTTCCAAACCTGGGGTAGCCATGAAAATGCTCTGCAGAGCTGCCCAGACCTCCACCTCCAGACTCTGGCAGGACCTCTGGTAAGTGGCAAAATATTGCCGCTGCAGGAGCACATTCCTGGGGATCACACTGCTGTTATTTCCCTTCCCTTAAAGAGAGCTGCAGACCTTTAAACAAACTGGGGGTCGCAAAACCCCAATTAAGTACCATTGCTGTAAAAGCTTATTTTTCCATCTTTCAAAATTGAGTGTGCACTGTTGCCAAGCCCCTGTACAGCCCTTCCTATTCTTCCCTGTCAAATATATATACTGGCATCCATCAATCTTGAAAGACTATGGTATTGTGCTTGACGCTGTCTGCGAAGCACAAAGGGCCGGGTAGATTAATATGGAGGATAGGCTGTTACCCAAGCAGCAAATCCCCCCTCTCCATGCCACTGAAATAGTCCTATGGAAAGGCAGAGCCAATATGATCGGTTTCAGCTGCATTGCAGAGCTGGGCTAAGGACAGGAGCTCACCATGTCTTGTGGGGACACAGGTCTCGAACCCTGGCCTTCTGGTTTATAGGCACAGTGTCTTAACCACTTGCGCCACCAACAGCCCTTCCCTGTCAAGAAGGAAGTGAAATTTGGGGTAGGTCAAACTGATCAGCTTCCACTAAATTGGTAAAGAAAAGAAACTGTGGCCACTCACTTGCCCACCCTTCTCACATGCTGAGTGCTGAAAGTGGGTCCAAGTTGCACACCTGGTCTGCCTTTTCACAAGCTGACGATCTCTGGCACCAGTTGTACCAATCTACACTCAGAATCCTACGTGCATGTAAAGCTTTAGCATAACAACAGGGTGAATAGTGCAGTAAGTATTGCAGGTGCCACAGTGCACCATGCAAGCAATGCCTCCTGATGCCACACCTTTCTGATGCCACACCAGAAGTGAGTGGGAGGGGGGTGCTTAGGTGGCACTTCCAGTACCATCCTCCAGTACCTCCAGTACCTCCAAGTCATCCCCCCTCGAGTTGCACTCCCGAAAAGAGGAGCCTGCATTCCACACTTTCAGGGCATCTTAGGGACCCTTTGCATATCACAGATATACATCTATCTCATCCAGTTTTGGCACATATTTCAAAAAACCAGCCCTGCTTTCTTTTCACTTTTCCTTCTTATTTTTCTGTCCTTTGAATATATGATGCTGTTGGAATCATTTGCATAAATTCCCTTTAGAATTCAACAAAATCCCATTACAGCTTCAAAAAGGGAGTTATTTTTAAAATGAAAGCTTAGTTTAGCGCTTTTTCACATATGGCATAACTTTGCTTCCTGTACACAGCAAGCCTTCAGGAGAAATATGCATTAAAAAAGTAATACTGGTTCACTGAGATCCATTCAGTGCAGACAGACAGACAGACAGACAGACAGATAGATAGAGAGATAGAGAGATAGATTTGTTTATTGGCCAAGTATGATCTCCATACCTGGAATTTGGCTTCAGCAACGGCTGCGTACATACAAACATCAACTCATAAATAACAAACAATACATACAAGAATATCTTTAATGCTGTGTTGTGGCTACTGTAAGGATTTCTAGCCAAGAGAAGGTGATGAGGAGGCAGAAACTAGAAAGAAACCTGGCTGGATTCACATAAATGTTGCACACAAAATATAAAGGCTAAGGGTGCAATCCAGAGTAACTACGAGGAGTTCTTGCTCCAGTGTAAGAACAATTTACTCTGGATTACAATATGAATTTCCATAGGTTTTCACTAGGTGGTTCAGTAACCATTGATCCATGTAATGTCTCTTATGTGCTCCCGTAGTTACTCTGGATTGTAGGGTATTACACCAATTCTCAAACTCATGGTGGGTTGAGTGCAATGCACCCAAAGCATCATTTGGGAACCACAGAGGCTGCTCCCAGATCACACCAAACCCACAACCTTTTCCATTGGTTTCCCTTGTGATGCATAACACGGCAGGTGGCGACCCATGGTTTGAGAAATGTTGACATAAATCAAACTATCATAAATTGTGTGATGAGAGTGTGCAACTACATGGTAAATTGAATGTTATGCCATTTTACACTGGTGTAGCAACTGAAAGGCAGCAGCCATCCCAGCTATTAAAAGGTGATCCAATTCCAGCTTCTCAGTCCTAGGACCTGCTGTGACTGCTTTCACAGAAGCTATTCTGCCACCAGTTGTAGCTGTGTCTAAGAGATGGGTGACAGCTCAAATTGAAATACATCAGTGTAAATCCTACAATTCAAACATACACAAACATACCTTGTTGGTACAATGTGATTGACAGGAGTATAAATGTAGCTGGAATACTGCCATTCATCGAGAACCGAAAACTGTGCAATGCACTGAGTGCCAACATCTTTTCTTTCAATATCATTATTAATTCAATATCAATATTGCCTTTAATAATTTCAAAATATCCTTTTGATTGGGACTGAGTACATTTTAATTAATGTGGTGTTTCAGAAAAGAAACCCAAAATACTGATTTTATGAAAACCTTTCTTATTATTTTTGTAGAAAAGAAACCAAAATACTGATTTTTTGAACACCTTTCTTATTATTTTTCTCAATTTTAAGCCACCTTTTCTCCTTTGGTTCATTGTCCAGCTGTTTTGTGTGTATATGATTTCCAGATTGCAGTTCTTTGCTATTAATAATCTACTATATTTCATAGTCACAGCAGGATACAAATACAGAACTATTAAATGTTTTTCTTCCACTATCTGGAATTGCTCTGAAGGGGGAAGGGAGGCATGTTCGCTTGCAAAACTTGGTGCTTTGCTCCTCCTCTAGCTACACCACTGAAGGCATTAGGGACAAATATTACTTATTCATAGTGGTGTTTCATTTCTATCTATGGCATGTTTCCTGCAGAAAAAAAGGCCACTGGGGCAGTTGCTTCAAATATTGTGTGCAACTTGTACATGGCCTTTCAAATAAAGCAGTAAACTGGAAATATTAGCATTATGATCCACACTAAAATGAATAGGGATTGCTTTAAAATTAGTATTCCATCTTCTAGACCAGGCATCATTTTGTGGTCGTTTGTCATGGTGAACCAATTTCTTTCCACCAAAATAAAGTTGATAGGCTCACCCTACAACCCAGAGTAACTACGGGAAGATGTAAGAAACACTTACTCTGGATTGCTCTATGCATCTCCCATAGGTGGCACCATAACTATGTCAGTGTAAAAGGTCCTGTAGTTAATCCGGATTGTAGCCCTAGGGCACAATCCAGAGTAACTACGGGGAGTCCTTGCTCCGGTGTAAGAACAATTTACTCTGGATTGCAATGTGAATTTCCCATAGGTTTTCACTAGGTGGTGCAGTAATGTCTCGTATGTGCTCCCGTAGTTACTCTGGATTGTAGGGCTAGTCTTTAAGAGGCCTATGAAGCTTTGGGTGGGTTTTGCATCTACAGACCATCATGACTCCCCTCCAGGAAAATTCCTACAGAATAAAACTGCTTAAACATCACCCTCTGCTTAACCATTACAAACAGGAGATCCACCAATATTGATGCCCCATAGAATTGGGCCATTTGCATCTCGATGCTTCACGTCCCACTTTCCACTGTATTGATCGTTCATAGGTTTATCAATACTAAAAAAAGTTCCAGGTCCAATATTTTTGTATTTGATTTAGCAAAGAGTATTTTTTGGGGACTGCTCAGAATGCACGAGCAAAACCCTGACCTTTCTCTCATTGTCAAGACTCCTGTAAACAAGCAAACCTGTTTACAGAGAAGTATAGAAAAGTATACTTTATAAAGAAAAGTATAGCTTTATAAAGTTGCATTAATAAGATGAATCTCCATTCTCATGCTCTGACCTATTCTTGCAATATTGCACAGCTATAGATTTATTAAAACTATTAGTTTGTTCTAGGTGAAAATTGCATACAGGAATTCGGTCTGCACTGTAGGCCAAATAGTGATGGATGTCCTAAAATAGCTTTGATAGGAGTGAAACATTAAGCTCTACTGACGGAGAATTTTTCTATTTCTGAAGAATATCATCGATAAATCTAATGATGAATGGGAATCCATAAACATTTTTCCCCAGTATATTTTCTTTGTTGCATGAGTTTACTACTAAATTCCAGCTCGCTCTCTAATTTATTACCTGCTTTATAATGGTATGTATGTGTTGAGCTATCTTATTATATTTATTATAGATCGGTGCTCGAATATCTCTTGAAACAGTTTGGAGGCTTGAGTTTGCACCTTTTCTAGAATTTTAAGATAGGAGCCTTCTTTATTTATGCTTCTGCTGTTATAATGATATTTTTATCATCTCTGGGAAAAAACAAATCTACATGTATTTTCATCTCTAAATGCGGAAAATATTTCAATTTTTCCAAATGCAATAAATCCTGCAGAATATGATATAGGGGGCAAGTTACCACTCTGGGCAACCAGGCCAATCACACATGCATTTTTAGTGCCATCCTTTTGGGACTGCGAATCCAACAGAAAGTTAGCACTTGGTTGCTTGATTGTGTGTTAAAGTGGCACAAATTGATTCAAAATCTATTAAATTTAATCTTCCTGAAATGAATACGTTTTTGGTCCCGAGAGTTGCTCAGATATGTCTCCTTCAGGTGCCGACACGTTTTATCGTATCGGAGAAGAGGTCTTAAGGGTTCGCATATTATTTGATACCTATCTGTGTTATTGGCCTTGTGAATTTGTAACCACAACTAGCTTGTCATTTAAAAAAAAGCTTCTCCAGACAGTGGCTGATATAATCACAATAGCTTCGCAGCATCATCTCGGGCTCCGAGAAGTCATGGATTGACAGGTTTGTGAAAATTACTGGCTTTCCGTGTCAATGTATGCATTCGGTAAGAAGGGATTTGTAATGCTACCTGATCAGAATGACTGACTTCCTTTTTTCTGAATTGAAAACAACATTTAAATTCATTAACGGGAACATTAAGTAGAATATACCTGAAAGGGGGTATGTGTGGCATAGCTTGTAGGGGTGAAAAGCAGTAAGGTTTGCAGAGAGCCTTACTGTGGCATGCAAATGGCCCATCCTTTTCAGAGCCAGGTATATACCTCCATTTTGCTCCCCCTACCCAGACTGGCTATAAAGGGAAGGGAGAGGGTCTGCTTCAACTCAACTGTGAGGTTCCTTGCAAAACTTACTGCTTTCTTCCCTTGTAGATATGATCAAAGTGGATATGATCGAAGTTTTTCAAACGGCATGTCACATGCGTCTTCCTCCAGTTACGCAAGTTGTCTGTTCAGGTAATTTATTTTATTTATTTATTTAATTTGTATCCCGCCTTTCCTCCCCTGCAAGAGGGAGCTCAATGCAGCTAACATCAGGTAATTGTATCCTAGACTTATGACTGAAGAGACACATTTTGAGACCTTGTAAGGCTTTCTAAAGACTTGGGTGAACTGGATATGATTTGTTAAGATCTTATAAGGTTTTCCCTCCCCAAGACTACCTTCAGTCCTCAGAACACCTTTTATAGGTAACAGGAGGGTATAGAGCAGCATTTCTCAAAGTGGGGGTCAGGACCCCTTTGGGGGTCTCCTGGAGCTTTCCTGGGGGTCGCCTAAAGACTCCTGGTGCAGGGGGCCAGGTAGAAAGACCTGGCAGAAATGCTGGAGCCGCTGCAGCTGGAAGAAGCATCTCAGAAGGAGCCTCTGAGCAACTGTGAGACAATGTGGAGCCTTGGGGCGGGGAGGATTGCAGCCTTAGGGCGCAATCCAGAGCAAGTTCAACTTGCTCTGCCCTAACTACTCTCTCCTAACTATTCTGTATCCAGAGCAGAAAGTTATGCTGCATCCAGAGAGTCAGGAAGCCTGGGCTGCCCTAACTGCTCCAGAGCATGCTAAGTCATTGAAACACGGGGAGGACTTGCTCCTGAGTAGACCCCCCTCAGATCACACTGAAGAAGGAACAGCTGTGGTGCCTACATTATAAGGAAGCCCAGCAGTTCCTGACAACCAGTTACAGCTGCAGTTCTTCTAGTGCAAGATGGATGCTTGGAGTGGCCTGCTGTATCCTGAGGTTAGTGGGCTGCCATAATTGTTCCATATCCTGAGGTTGAGAGGCAGGGGGTTGCAGCTAGGCTGGCCAAGAACTCAGATTTTTGGTCAACACTACCATTCTTACTCAGGCCTTTTCATGGACCCCTATGGGTCTACTCATTACTGTACCTGCTCCTGAGGTGGTATATCTCTGAGGAACTGGAAGGGGGCATTTCTGGCTTGAAACAGGCTTTGGATACAGAGTAACTGCTCTGCCCTAGGCAATGCTAAACTTGCCCTCAACTTGCCTCTCCTGAGCTGCTTAGGCTGCCCCAGTTAGGGCAGAGCAGGTCCACCTCTCTTAGGGCACCCTATCTTGCCTTGCTCTGCCCTAAGCCTTTTCCAGAGTAACTGGGCTGGAGCATCTTGCAGTTGCTCCACCCTAGTGATAGATAGGGCAACCCAAGGGCTCTTAGGTGGAGAGATTAGTTGCTCTGGATTGTGCTGTTAGAGCCCAGTTCTACGCATGTCTACTCAGAAGTCAGTCCCATGATAGTGAATGGGACTTACTCCCAGGAAACAGTGGCTGGCTCTGCTGCCTGAGATCCCAATCCTATGGAGGCCTCCTCTCACCCAGGTACTTACCTTCCCTCCCTCCCACCCTCCCTCCCTTCCTTCCCAGTCACCCCCTCTTAGCTATGCCACATCTATCTATCTATCTATCTATCTATCTATCTATCTATCTATCTATCTATCTATCTATCTATCTATTACGTATTGTTTTTATGATTAATCACTATGCTTTAATTATGTTCAATTTGTAACAACGAAAACACATCCTGCATATCAGATATTTGCATTACTATTCATAACAGTAGCAAAATTACATTTATGAAGTAGCAACAAAAAAAATTTATGGTTGGGGGTCCCCACAACATGAGGAACTGTATTAAGGGGTCACGGCATTAGGAAGTTTGAGAACCACTGGTATAGAAGTAGAAAACCTCCGAATGTCAGATGCAGGGGGGCATCTGGATGCAGGTGTCATATATGCTCCCTAAAGCATCTTGTGGGCCAATATGTATTATAGGAAGCTAGACTAGATGGTCTAGTGGCCTGATCCAGTGGAGGCTCTCCTTATGAGCACTTCTCCAGTTACAGTTAGGGAAGCGACCCGGGAACTCTCTGGGTTGTATTCAGCCTGCAGGCCATGTTTGACATCCCTGGATTCAGCTAAAGAGTGAAGAAAAGCAATGCTTTTTCAAACTTCTTCTGCTTTTTTTAAAAAAATCTCCTTGTGTTCACACATGTGCAATATTTTAGTAACAGCTCGTCTCCTTAGCCCAGGGCCATATGTTTCTATTCTTCAACAAAGAGGATTCCTAGTCATAAAACAAAAGATGATTTTTAAAAAACAGTTCTCCCCAACAGAATAAATTCTAGTACTGGCAGTTCTCTCTGCTTACTTTGTGGCGGTGTCCCCTGAGTCCATTGGGTGTAGTCCTCTGGGGAAGGGAGTGGATCTTGTACTATCAACCGAGTTTGATAGTTTGAATTGCAAACCGAGTTTGAATTGCAAACATTCAAATCCCTGTTTTGGCAAATCTCGTTTCTGGGCCACAAAAGACTTGTTGTGCCAACATATATGTACTTTGGATGACACATTTTTAAAAGAAATCTGTTTGCAAACACAGGATCATAAAGAGATACCACAATGGAAGGCACAGGGATGTTACAGTGGCATCAGAAGTGTATGAGCTCAGAAGGTGATGCTGTCCACCATCCCTATTTCCTTCCCTGCCTTGCCCCTCCATCCAGCCAGATGGGAGAACTCTTGCAGCCCCTTAGATTTGGGAGGCAAGATAGGTTGCTGGCTTGCCTCCTTCTCAGCATCATTAGTGGGCATCTGTGTACATCACATGTAATGCATCAGGTCCTACCAGATCCTATTCTGTCTTCTATGCCTCAAAGCCTGCATTGTTCTACATCAGGGGTCTCCAAACCCTGACCCTGGAGCCAGAAGTGGCCCACAACCAGTCTCTAACCAGCCCGCAGACATCTTCTAACCCCGTTGACCAAACACTACTGAAGCTGTGATGGGGAAATGGGGTTCATTGCAGTGTGTGCTTTATTCCTGTGCTGTGTTTGGGGCTTGCATTCTAATGTATTTATTGAAAGTTTATATTTATATTTAAACTTGACACTCTGCCAGATATTTGATGTGCCCCTTTGGCCAAAAGGTTTGGAGATACCTGACCTATATGATTCTGCACCAGCAACTGAGTTTGTGTAATTCCAGTTGACTCAAAGGGGAAGGCACCTGTATATTCCTGGAATTGCTCCAATGGGGAGGCGGTGGGACTACTTGCATGGCACATTCAGACCCCTGCAAAGTGTTTTGCACCCCCTCTAGCTATTCCACTTATTCTCCGCGTTCATATTTCTGGAATGATGTTATGTTCACAAGCACACAGTTGCATGAAACACCCTAGTTGACAACTGTACTTGTTAGCAGCTGAAGGCATAGCTTTGCAAACAAAAAGGAAAGGAAAACCTGGTGTTGATTTCATGAAGCAGTCCATGCATCACTGCCAGTTCATCATTACAGAACAAGCACTGCGCATATTGCTGTTTTTGTTTCATTTTGGAGCCTGAGTTTTTGCAGCTCCCTTGCGTCTCATTGAAGAGCTCAGGGGGTTCCTGAACTCATGTACTTCACGATGCAGCTGGGAGCTTCCCACTGATCTGCCTGCCTGAAATCCCTGGGAGACAATATAGGCAAAGCATTGTGCGCAACTCTTGAGAAGCGCATATGTCTAGTCACAAGCCTTTCTATTAAACTTTAATGGAAGCCCTGGATGAAAGCACATCCAATCACTTCGTTTTGAAACAGCCCCAACAGAGATACTTTGAGCTGAGATTGACTGGTTGTTTCATAGGTCCTAATGGGCAATTCTTCTCGATCCATATTTGAAATGGTCAGTAAGAAAAATAAATCAACATATGCAAAAAAAAGTCAATACAGTGGCGCCTCACGTAAAGAACGCCTCGCGTAAAGTATGTTTCACGTAACAAATAAAAATTTCTCTAGGATTCTGCTTCACGTAAAGAAAGTGCTTCACGTAAAGAACACATTCGTTGGCAGTTGGGGCAGACGCGCTGGCCGGTAGCCTGTTTAAAAAGCATCAGGGCTGCCAAGCGCACCTGCCCATAGTGAAAGCAACACTTCCATGCTCTTCCTCCTGTGGCCGGAGGGAGAGAAGAGCAGTGGAGAAGAGGGAAGCAGCTCAGGGCCAGCCAGAAGGGAGCAGGGGAGAGAGAGGCTCAGGAGGAAGAGAAGGAGAAAGAGGGGAGACACTTTGAAGGTGTCTTGGATTGCAGCCTCCTAACCATGTCCACCCAGAAGTAAGCCCCATTGTGTGAAATGGGTCTTACTTCCAGGAAAGTGTCTTTAGGACTGCAGCCTAAGTAGACTTCATAAGATCATGCACATTGAACGCATGTTTTGAATTCAATCCCAGTGTTTTGTCATCATTTTTACATCCAGTTAATATTTTTATATGAATATTTTTGGGGTTGTGGAACCAATCATCTGAGATTCCATTGTTTCCTATGGGAAAATCCGCTTCACATAAAGAATGTTTCACGAAAAGAACATGCCTCCGGAACGAATTAAATTTGTTACGTGAGGCACCACTGTATATGCAAATATTACAATATTGCAAATACTATAATATATGCAAAATTCTACAAAATGAGTTTGAACATGTGGATCCACTGCCTGATTCCATTTCGGATTTTGGAGAGAAGGCATAGATACATCCTCAGGTAGATATGGTTAGGATTGAGCTCTAACCCTACAATCCCAAGTAACTATGATTTAGATTTAGAGCACAATCCTAATCATGTCTACTCAAAACTAAGCCCCACTGTGTTCAATTGGTCTTACTCCCAGGAAAGTGCCTTTAGGATTGCAGCCACAGGCAAACAAATCACCCTGTTTTGTGAGCAAATGATTTTAGGATTTTTTTTTTTTTAAGACTGGCAGGGAGAGAATCTTCAGGGTAAAAGATTCGAAGTGGACTAAATCAAGACACAGCTAAATAAAATCCATTTCTTCATCGTCAAAGCCTCTTTCACTATGTTGGTGACACCATGTTCTATTTTTAGACTTTTCTCAAGGAGTTTATTCCTGTAGCAATGAATTGTCTATTTTTGGTTTCTTCAATTCCAAAGAAAGGTAAACAAAAGGTAAACTTTCTATACAGAATAATGTACAGGAAGATCTGCTACTGTCCAGTCCTATAAATGGTTTACATCAACAGTTCTTGTAATCCAATGCCATTAGCTGTTTCATGGTCTAACTGCCCTGCCACTGTAGCGTACCACAAAGCCACTGGTGTAAATGAGTGTTCACCCTATACACACTGAGTGGTTCCTCTATACTCTCCCCAGAATAGGAAACAGTTAAGTAATGGGTGTGCAAATGCAGAGAACAGTGTATGTGTGAATATACATATTTGGGATCCACATACAAGGATTATGTACAGATTTGGGGTCCACATACAGAAATGCCTGTAAATCTTCTAAAGTCCAACTGCTGCAGAGACCTTCCATCTTGGCCAGTGGTTCCCAAACTGGTGGGTTACAACCCACCAATTTAGGAAGTAGCTTTGCCATTTTTTTAAAGGGTGGGGAAGACAGCCATGTTATCCCTGGGACTGCATGAATCACAGATGGAAGGAGATGATGATACATTCTATGGAAGAGAGTTTTGATTGTGAATGTCAGATCATTATTTTCACCATTTTGGAGCCCTGGGGAGCCCTAAGGATGCATCTGTGGGGCTCTCTGTACCCAACAAAGGCTGGAAGTGATGGGGATACGTGTCCAAACACACCATCTCCTGCAGTGCTGCAATCCTGGAGATCACATCATTGCCTCCACCTCTCTCCCCAACTAATTACATTGCTTCCAGCACCTCTGTAGGCGTTTGGGGACCACCGATCTAGGCCTCTATCTCAGTAATAACTAACCAACCAGCTGCAGAATATGCAGCCTGGCTTAGGGCCCAATCCTGAGAGCCTGCAGCACTAGAGTCAGTGCCGGGTGTCATAAATGTGCCATAAAGCATGCTTGAAATGGGGGCATTGGTGCTGTGCTTTAGCACAGGAAAGAGGAGAATGGAGGGGGAAGGTGGGTATGTCCCGGAGGAAGGTATGACCAGTGGAGGCCTCCTCGCCTGGATCCTATCCTGAAAAACCAAATAAGGAGCTTAACTCCAGTCTGAACCTGCAAAACAGCCAGCACAGACCCAAGTAGCCCCATTGGGGAGCCTGTGCCATTACTCGAAGGGAGGGGACCAATGTTTGTTACCTTATGGTGACTGCCGGTAACCGCTACAGGGCTGCTGAATGTAGCAGTAGGCATTTTTGTGCCACTTTTTTGTGCCACATTTTTGTAACCTAATGATTACAAATTACAGTCGGACTGTTAGTCTCAAGGGAATCCAGTATAAACTAGATCAGTGATTTTCAATCACTGTGCTGTGGCACACAGGTGTGCCGTGGCTGGTCTGCAAGTGTGCCATCAGATTTTGGGGAGGGATTTGGAGGATTTTATTAGTTTATTAAGGATTTCACAAAATCATAGAATCATAGAATCATAGAGTTGGAAGGTACCTAGTAGGTCATCTAGTCCAACCCCCTGCCTGCAGCAGGAATTCCCCCTAGAGCATCTCCAACAGGTGCTCATCGAGCCTCTGCTTGAAGATCCCCAGTGAGGGAGAGTCCACCACCTCCCTTGGCAATCTATTCCACTGCCCAACCGCCCGAACCGTCAGGAATTTTTTCCGGAATCTCCTTTCTTGCAGTTTGTCCCCATTGGTTCTAGTTCTGCTTTCAGAAGCAGCTATGAATAAATTGGCCCCTTCCTCCATATGACAGCCCTTCAGGTCTCTGAAGAGGGCAATCATGTCTCCCCTCAGCCTCCTCTTCTCCAGGCTGAACATCCCAAGTTCCCCCAACCTTTCCTCGTAGGGCTTCCCTTCCATCCCACTGATCATTCTTGTCGCTCTCCTCTGGACTTGCTCCAGCTTGGCTTCATCTTTCTTAAAGTGAGGTGCCCAGAACTGAACACAGTACTCAAGGTGAGGTCTCACCAATGCAGAATAAAGAGGAACTAGAACTTCTCGTGACTTGGAAGCTACAGTCCTCTTAATGCAGCCTAAAATGGCATTTGCCTTCTTTGCAGACACATCACATGCTGACTCATGTTCAGCTTGTGATCCACAGCGACTCCAAGATCCCGCTCACATGTTGTGCTGCCAAGCCAAGTATCCCCCATTTTATACCTATGTTTTTGGTTTTTATTGCCTAAGTGCAGAACCTTCCACTTCTCCCTGTTGAAATTCATCTATTTGTTACAGCCCAGGATTCCAGTTTATCCACATCCTCCTGGAGGTTTCTCCTGTCTTCTGATGTGTTTGCTACTCCTCCCAGCTTGGTGTCATCCGCAAATTTGATCAGGCTCCCCCGTATCCCTTCCTCCAAGTCATTGATGAAAATGTTAAAGAGAACCAGTCCCAAGACAGAGCCTTGGGGGACCCCACTTGAAACTGACCTCCAGGTTGACACAGAACCATTTACTAAAACGCTTTGAGTGCGGCCATCGAGCCAGTTGCAGATCCACCTAACAATTGCCCCGTCTAGCCGATATTTTTCCAACTTCCCAATTAAAATGTCATGTGGGACCTTGTCAAATGCTTTGCTGAAGTCAAGATAAATGACATCCACAGCATTGCCATGTCCAGTAAGCTCGTAACCCCATCAAAAAAGGAGATCAGATTTGTCTGGCAAGATTTATTCTTGGTAAATCCATGCTGGATTTTTTTGATCACCAAGTACTTGTCTAGATGTGCACAAATTGTGTGTTTGATGATTTGCTCTAATATAATTTCATTATTTCTTTATTTCATCTGGGAATTTGGGGGGTTTTATTGGTTTGACAACTAGTTCCTTGTCAGTGTGTCAACAGATGAAAAAGACTGAAAATCACAGAACTAGATTCTCTACTGACTAACCTGAAATCGCTCCAAAGAAAGGCATCCCTGAATAGTCAAACATTAAATGTTAATGTTTAATTACATTTAAATTTTGATTTTAATCATACATTATGGTATGCAGTTCATTGGGATAAGTGCTGAATAAGGCAACATAGTCAGGGAATTTCTGCTGGGCTGAGACTAATTGTTTGCTTGCTTAAGTCTTGTGAAAAACTTGCTCCTTTCTTCCATGGCTTAGATTTAACTATTGTTAGTAGCATAGCTAGAGGGGTGCAAAGCACTACGTCTTGTAGGGAGTACATCTCTCATTTGCAACCCTTGTTGGAAATCGCTTTGAAGGAGAGGGGGAGCGACCCATTGCATACTGCAGTGAGTTAACCCTGCAAAAAAATTTGCACCCCTCTAGCTTTGCACCACCACTGAGCACCCTTGATGTTTTTCTTTGTTTCCATACAAACATGGCGAAAGCAGAGATGTCCTCTAGATCCAAAGTCAGTCCTCCTTAGACGATCATTGTTACAAGACCACGTTATCCCATCAAGTCACTCAAGCTTTCATGTACCCTTTATAAACGGCCCTTTATGCGAATACTGAGTGACATTGAATAGAGTTGTCTGATTCCTAAATGCGCTCTGCCCTTCACGTCCTGCTTCTGTGACGAGAATTGTTATTGACATTTAAGAATACGGTTTTATGGCCGCCATCAAAATGGAACACAGGGAAATAAATTTGACATTACATCTAATGAAATACTTCCAAAAATGTGATATGTCAATGCTAACCTGTATTGTACGGTACTAGTATTTCAGGTCACTGAAAATGTATTACCACATTCCATGTAACGTGGACTAGGATCTATAGGAAGGAAAATGTGGTGCTCTAAATATGTGACCCAAGCCTAAAGCCTCTCTGCAACTATGGATGTTAGAATCCGGCCATGTCTGATAAACGTAATAAGCAGCATCAGTTTTAGCAATTTATGGGCTGGGATGCAAACAGAAGGGAATCCAGGTATTTTTGCAAAACAGGTGTCTCTGCTGCCTCTTTTGCAGATACAGATTCAGTTCCCAGATACAGTCCACCCTCCCTCCCCCTCCGTGGACACTGAAAGTCACAGATCCTGTGGTGCATGTTTAAAATGTTTTGTTAATTTTTTAAAAAATCACAAATTGGTTTGTGACTGCAATCCGAACCGCACTTTCCTGGGAGGAAGTGCTATTGAACACAAGGGGACTCACGTCTGAGTCGACATGCTTAGGATTGCACTGTAAGGCTGCAATCCTAACCCCCAGATAGACTGGCGTAGGTCGCAGCACAAGTCCCATGCTGGCCTGAGAGTGTCACAAAAGTGCCATAAGGGCTTAGGCCAGTGCACAGATATGTACCAGCTTCCCCACACCACCACGGCAATGCAGAGCTGGTGTGCTATGCTGGCCTAAACTGGTTAGGATTTCACCCTAAGGAATGATGTTTAATTTAAAAAAAAATTTAAAAATGTTTTTAAAGCTAACATTTTTAATGGGGTTACCTAAAAATAGGAATGCCAGAGACTCTCTTCCTCCCATCCACGAATGGTCAAATCAACTCTCTCCCAAGCCTATTTCTCATGCTGCTTTTATGATTATAACAATACCTAAATTTCCATTTTTTGGGATGCACCTCCTGCAGTGTACTTAAATCAGAATGCCATACAAATATTAAACAACTCACCTTTTAATTAAATGCCACAGCCAAAATAAAACATGATGTTTTCCTGTTGGGGAAAAATATTATTATTGAAGTATTTAAGTAACATTCTAATGGTTTTCTAATTGCTCCAGTAAAGCAACAAATTGATGGCCCAATCTCCTTGCCAGTCTCTGCTATGCTGATGGTGTGGCAACTAGTAATTTCATGTGGGTCATTCTGGGACAACCCAGGGTGGAAGAAACAGACTGGGGCAAATAAGGGTGGGGATCAGGCTATGTCCCCTTGCTCTAAAGGTTGTTGCCTCTGAATTAACTGTAATCCTAAACATACTTTCCTGGAGTTGATTATTAATTAATATAATGCAATCAACTTCTGAGTACACAGACATAAGGCTGCACCCTCTATGGCTACAATCCAGAGTAACTACAGGACCTTTTACATCGACGTTGTTACGGTGCCACCTATGGGAAATGTATAGAGCAATCCAGAGTAAGTGCGTCTTTCTTCTTCCTATAGTTCCTCTGGATTGTAGAGCCTCTTTGGAATGTCTTAATTTTGAATAGAAGCCAACACTCCAGGATCATGTTCTACAGTCTCAAATATCCAAAAATATTTTCTTAGCAAATCATTCAACAGTGATGACCTCTAGTCTTAATTTTTGATGTGCATCCATCATTGTTGCTACTGTTGTGAGTCCAACTATCATGGCTTTTTACTAAATATTATTGCACAAGTTACCAGCTGAAAAACTCTACTTGTGGTTCTTTAATTTTCTTTCTCACATCACGCATCTGTACACATTAAATGAAGACTAATCCCATTGGGTCCCACTTGCCCTCCAGAGCTTATCCAACTTCCCCAACATTTTCCTGTGACTCATATTGATCAAGCAGCTGCTTTCAGGTTAAAAATCACTCTTTGCTGTTGCGGAACAATGTTTAGCAGGTGTTGCAATACAGACAAGTGTTGACAAGGTAAGAATTAAATTAACACTCAATACTGTTTTAACACCTGCCTTGATGGCAGCAATATCATTGAATTTCACCTTTGGAGAAATGGCTTCTCCAACAATGCGCCTATTTGGCCATAATATGTATGAGTCTGAAACAAAAGAAAGCCACATTGTTTAGAAATTCCTGCAAGAAACTTTCTTATGTTCTCATATTAAATTTGGAATGTGTTGTGCGCATCGCCTGTGGCAATGTTGGGAAAAATCCAGTGGGACTTGACATGATTGGAGTCCCTGGGTTGAAGGGAGTTGAGTCACAGCTGAGTCACCATGAGTCAGCTCAAAAAAGAGCCATAATGGGTGGCATATTCGAAGCCACCCAGTTACTCCTTCAAAACACAATAAGACTCCTGAACTATCTTCTTCTTCTTCTTCTTCTTCTTCTTCTACTACTACTACTACTACTACTACTACTACTACTACTACTGCTACTACTATCCTGGTGTTGTGTGCACTTGAAGGTACCCTTTCAACCATGACTTCTGCTTCCTTTTTCAGGAATTCTGCAATAGCTCAATGCAAGGAACAAAATAGGATCACAAGCCCAACCCAACCTTCCCAGGCATCTGGAGGCATCCAATAAGGTTTTGCATCATGGCAGGGAGCACTGGGTCTCAAACCACCACTGAGGATGACGTGGGTCTGCATCCTTTGATGGTGGGCAGTCATGGAAGCTACATCAAGAAGCGGGAATGTTCCCCTCCCTCCATACTGCATTTTGTCTGCATCAGCACAGAAAAGTTGGACAGGATTGGGCCCTTAACTTGGGACTGCCAAGGGAAGTGGTGGACTCTCCCTCACTGGGGCTCTTCAAGGAGAGGCTTGACAAGCACCTGTCTGGGATGCTGTAGGAGGATTTCCTGTTGCAGGCAGGGGGTTGGACTAGATGACCTACTAGGTGCCTTCCAACTCTAAGATTCTATGATTCTATGATACTGTGCAACACCAGTTATTTATAACCCATGTTAGATTTGAACATGTGAATTACCCACACTCACTGGTGTAACTAGAGGGGGTGCAAAGCACTAACTTGGTCAGGGAGTCTCAACATGGTGTGCAAGCATCCCCTTCCTCCCCCTTTGGAACAATTCCGAATGGTCGGACCAAAATATAGATTTTGCAGGGATGGGGAGGTGCCGCAGTTGGACTCTTTGCAAAATTTAGTGTGCAAACCTAACCTATACTGGCAGAATTCATCAGTCGTCCCATTCCTATGGTGATGTAGGGAGGCAAGCACATGTCTATGTACTGGCTTAAATTAAATGCCACAGCCAAAAAACATGATGTTTTCCTGTTGGGAAAATTATGATGATGATGATGATGATGATGATGATGATGATGATGATGATGATGATGATGATGATGATGATGATTTAAAAAAAGCAGGCCTCCGTCAGTCTTGAAAGACTATGGTATCGTGCTCGGCGCTGCATGCGAAGCATGCAAAGCACAAAACCCTGGGTTGGATTGTTATGGAGGATCAGCTGTTACCCAACCTGCAAATCCCCCTCTCCACACCACTGAATTAGTCCTATGGAAAGGCAGAGCCGATACGATTGGATCCAGTTGGCGTCACAGAGCTGGGCTAAGGACAGGAACTCACCCTGTCTTGCGGGGTCGACCCGGGTCTCGAACCCTGGCCTGCTGGTTAACAGGCACAGCGACTTAACTGTTTGTGCCACCCACAGCCCTTATTATTATTATTATTAATATGTATTATTAATAATTTATTAATATGTGATGTAGCGGCGTATAATTTGTGCTGATCCCAGAAGAGCGGCTTTCTGCAGTTGGCAGAGTGATATTTTGTCAATGCCCATAGTTTTCAGGTGCCTGCCAAGGTCTTTGGGCACTGCACCCAGTGTGCCAATTACCACTGGAACCACCTGCACTGGCTTACACCAGATACGCTGTAATTCTACTTTTAGATCTTGGTAGCGGGAGATCTTTTATTATTATTATTATTATTATTATTATTATTATTATTATTATTATTATTATTATTAAATTGTCCTCCCTCTGAGTGGTGCAAAGGTGTCTTACAGCACTTTTGTGACATCCCCATGTCAGCATAGGACTTATGCTGGGACTTAGGCCAGCCTAACTGGAGATTAGGATTGCAACCTTAGTGCTTTGCAGCCTTGTGCTCTGCAACCACTTCTCACACTGAAAATCATTGAATTTGCAGAGAAATTGTTTTGATTTGTGACAGTTAATTCACACATGCAAACCTAGACAGATGTAAAGTGTATTAATCAGAAACATAAAGGATGCACAGCTGCATATCAAATGGAACACAAGAACTTTGGGATCTGGCTATAGGGAAATTATTTTGCTTCCACCCTGACAATCAACTTCAGGGTTGATTGGCACCTCTCTGGGGTTGGCAAGATCATCACCTCTGTGAGAAACCACTGATATTTATGCGATCAGTTCCTAAACACGTAGATGAGACCAGGCTGGACTTCAACCATTTCAAAGAACGGCTCTGATGGCCAGCTCTGCTTTGTTTCCAAATGACTTCATTATAGAGTACTCTAGCAGATTGGCCGTAAGTTTTGCTCCTCTCAACATGCTGGGACTTTTCTTCCTTTGCAAACATTTACATCTCTTTTATAAATTATTGGCATCCTAATAAAAAAAATAGTATCATAAGAACGGATGCCAAATCAAATGTCCGCTCACTGCTGCCAACGATTCTGAAATCAGTTTAGGGGGCCTGCATACAAGTCAACAATCAAATTAAACCAAACGCTTCCATGTTAAGGAAATTAGATTGTTTCAACTGCTTATTTTCCCGTTTGTGCATTTGATTTTCAGATGCTGCTGCCTCTATTTTTGGAGGATTCCATTTCTTAACTCCAGTGTCTGGTTATTAAAATGGTCATAATTTGAATTCCTTTTATTTTTTCATAACAGCAGCAATGACGGGCAGGGGGAGAAAGCCGTTAGGGGAAGTTCTTTGTGTGCCAAACAGGTGCAGATTTGAAGAACCTGCCAAGTGACCCCCATTTCACATGTCAGCCGTAGTACTGAAGATGAGATGCAGGAGCTGGAAGCCATCAAAGAGGTGCTGAGCTGCTAGAGAACCACCTCTCCCTTTCCATCAGTTTATGTTCTGCGAAGAAGAGCTGCGCAGTAAGAAGGAGAGACGGCAAGCCTGCAAACCTGAAGGGCTTGCTTGAACAGATGGCCACACAGCAAGAACTGGAAAACTATAATCTAGTTCCAGGGTGATATGAATATTCAAGAAGAAATGTCTGGAGCCTGGTACACCAGTTGCATTGCTGCATCCCCTTCCGTGATGGGATTCAAAGAAATTAACAAGCGGTTCTATGCCCATCTGGCAGCCACTTTTAAATGGCTATTTTAAACTCTATATGTCCTATCTCTCATTAACAACCAGTTCTATAGAGTGGGTGCGAACCTGCTAGAGCCCACCACTGATCCCCTTCCCCTGAAAACAGCATAGCTACAGCCACGTTAAGTGCGCACATGGAAGCAGCAGAGATGGCAACTTCAGTCAGATAACTTGGACTCAAGTTGCAATAATGTGAGTTTTTCACTCATTTGGCAACTTTTGAGTTGTACACATGAATGCTCAGGTCAGGGACCTCCTAACATGCCACTTGTATTTGAGTCAGATTTTTTCATACAGTTATTTTGGTGCACACAACAGCAGCAATAGGGTATGCTCAGAGAAGGACTGGGGTAGAGGGAAAGGGTTAACTTTGTATGTGCTCCCCAAAATTGATGGGGTCTGATGAAGCTCCAGCACCTGCTCTAGATTCTGCAAAATGTACCATATCAATTATACCTCCATTTAGTACAAAACCCAGACAGTGTGGCATCTCCATGGGTCCTTGCTGCATCCATCTGCCAGGGGATGCTCGCCCACTGCATCCATTAGTTGAAGGGTGTATCCGGAGAGGATGGAGGGGGCAAGAGGGGCTCAGCAACTCGGAAAGCATCCTCATTACAACTTGTTTTTTTGGTTGAGTTAAAGGGATGGTGACTCAACCCTAAACTCAAGCCAACCCCTGCTTGCATTTTCCCATCACTGGTAAGCAGTTCTTCCTACTTGCTGCCGGAGCCATTGTGGGCAGTGATAGTGTTGCTACTAACACTGTATGGATAAAAGTCTCTTGGTGGAGACATAAAAATGTAACTCCCTCCATCCATCAAACACTTCACTGGCCTTCAATAGACTGGATAAGTCAAAAAGGCCCATCCAGGACTTTGTTTGCCAATACCACATTTTGGCCTCTGCGGGAACTAGAGTGCGGCTCACACAGAGCCCGCAATCTGTAATGAGTCCATGTTAACACAACTCCATCTGTGTTTTGTGCTCGCTCTCAGAAATAGCTCCTTAGAAGTATTAAAAATCCAGAGATAAGAATTTTTTTTCTTCAGTGGCATTTCCATCATCCAGGAATTGAAAGGTTATTTTTAGCTCCATAAATTGTTCCCTCCGGCATTGGTAAAGTCTGTGACAAAAGCAGACGCACAGAAGAAAAACTACTTGAAACATATAAATACTCGGCCACTCTCCCCAGCTAATGCACTCTCTGCGTGTCGGGAATTGAAAAATATTCCCCTCTTCTTTCTACCTGATTAGCTATTAAGGAACCAGAAGCCAAAACGGTCACTTGCTAGTGATCGTGCAAACCTGTAAGACGCCTTTGTCTATTGTTGCCTGTTGTTGACTGCAATCTAGCCGTTGGGATTGTGGCAGAGTTCATAGGTTCTCATTTTCTAGCTGACCCTCATTCTCTGAAGGTCCTGAGAGACATCAGTAGCAAGAGAAAAACAAAAGGAAAACTGGCAGGAGATGAACATATTAATGAGACACCCTCCTTTGCCACAGAGCTGGGAAGGATGAATCGAGGCACAAATGAAACAGCCACATCTAAATCGGTGAGCTGCTATGAGGTTGACATCAAAATCTCTTTTAAAAAACCTTCAAACATGTCCAGACCAATAGTGCACGTGCGCAGCAGTGGGGCTGTGGAGCAGATTGGGCCCAACTGGGTGGAATTGATGGTGCATTCCAGAAAATCCCCACCTTCCCAAGCTTGTTCTGTCAACACTGAAACCCACAATAAACAATTCTGTATTTTACAAGTTCTGGGTCAGAGGCAGTTAAAGCTTCCCTGACATTAAAGAAAAGTGCACAGGTCCATATTTGTCATTGATTATGGCTGCAATCCTAACCACATGTTCCTGGGAGTAAGTAGTATCAAACTCACTGAGACTATGGGCGCAATCAGAGGTGGGCCCACCCTGGCCCAACAACCGGTTCCCCGGAAGTGGGCGTGGCCAGGGGGCAGGGCTGGGGCCAGGGAGTTTTCAGCTGGGCTGAATACTGGGAGTGACTTAGCCCAGTCCTGTGCAGGTCTTCTCAGAAGTAAGCCCTATTATAGCCAATGGGGCTTACTCCCAGGAAAGTGTGGATAGGGTTGCAGCAGCCTCAGAGCCCAGTCCTGTGCAGGTCTACTCAGAAGTAAGCCCGATTATAGCCAATGGGGCTTATTCCCAGGAAAGTGTGGATAGGGTTGCAGCAGCCTCAGAGCCCAATCCTGCGCAGCCAGGGTGGGCTTCAAATATTTTAACAACTGCTTCTCTATGTTCTAATGACCATTTTAACCCTGAGTTTACAAAAAAATTGTATCACCTGTGACTGCATCAATCAGGATTAAGCCCCCGAGTTCAGTGTAATTTATTCCTGTGCATGATGCTTTGTTGGGCTCTCAGGGGGAATGTGTGCAGGGATGCCACAAACAAGAACATAAAAGCATAAGAAAAGCCTCCACTGGACCACACCAAAGACCCAGCTAGTCCAGCTTCCTGAATCACACAGAGACCCACCAGCAGCCTCGGGGAGCACATATGACACTTGCATCTAGGGGCCTCAGTACCAGCAGACACACCACGTTCCACAGGTGGTGCTCATACCACTGGTTGAGAAACACTGATCTACAGTTTAGGACCAGAGTCTGTGGTGTCCATCTGCAGTTTGAGGTTTGCTTCTAAGCCACTACTTAAGGCTACAATCCTGTCCACACTTTCCTGTAAGCTCCATTGAATATAATAGGACTTCTGTGTAGCCAAGCAAAGGACTGAGCTCTTAGTAACCAGATTTGGCTGCAGTCCTATTCACTTTCCTGAGAGTAAGCTCCACACACTCTAATGGGACTTAGCCAAGAATAGGATTGGGCTCTAATGCTGCACTCCTCTGCACACTTTCCTGGGAGTAAACTTCATAGATTGAAATGGGATTAACTTTTGAGTAGTCAGGCATAGGATTACAAGCTCTTAGAAACCAGCTTCTTTCCAGGGAGTAAGCTTCACTATTATAATGGAACTTACTTCTGAGTTGACAGATGATTGGGCTTTGAGGCTACACTCTTATCCTCACAGGGGAGTAAAACCTGCTGACTTTAATAGGATTTACTTCAGAGTAGGAAGTGGACTGGGCTCCGGGGGGGCAGGATGGGAACTGGGGCTATTTCTTCAGGTGCCCCCCATACTTCCCACAATCTCAGGTAGAGCGATTTCTCAGAGGGGCAGGATGAGGTGGGGAGATCTGGGGGGGGGGAAGGACTACAGTGTGGATAGGATTGCAGCCTGAGCCCAATCCTAACCATGTCTACTCAGAAGTAAGTACCATTCAAGTCAATGGGGCTTACTCCCAAAACTGTGTGGTCAGGATTTTAGCCTTACAGAACAATCCTGTGCAGGCTTACTTAGAAGTAATTCCCATTCTAGTCAGTGGGGCTTACTCCCATGTAAGTATGGATAGGATTGCAGCCTCAGAGCCCAGTCCCAACCATGTCTACTCAGAAGAAAGTCCCATTATGGTCAGTGGGCTTACTCCTAGGAAAGTAGACAGGGCTGGAGGAACGGGTAGAGGGAGAAATCCAAGCCTCTGCCAATCTTCTCAGAAGTAAGTCCCATTATAGTCAGTGGGCTTACTCTCAGGAAAGTAGACAGGGCTGGAGGAACAGGAGACAAAAGCCCTGGAGAATCTCATCCTCACAACATTCAGATGTTGCACCTACTTTAAGTGGAATGATTGCAATGCCCTGTCTGAGTGAGGGTCATGGGAATAGTCTATTTGCATTTAAAAAAATAATCTTAGGGAGGGGAAGGAGGGGGGAGAGAGCCCCCCTCAGAAGGGGAGGGAGGTTCAGAAGGGGAGGAAGGAGGGGGAGTGGAGCTTCAGCTCTGGGAAGACAGACCCAGAGGCCCTTTAAGAGAAATTCAAACACACTTGCATGCAATTCAAAGATGACGGCCCCCTCTTAACAACCGGTTCGCTAACATCAGCCCCCAATTAACTACCGGTTCTACAGAGCCGGTGCGAACCAGCCTCAGCCCACCTGTGGGCACAATCCAAAGTAACTATGGGGAGTCCTTGCTCTGGTGTAAGAACAATTTGCTCTGAATTTCAATATGAATTTCCCATAAGGTTTTCACTAAGTGGTGCAGTAACTACTGGTACCCATAATGTCTCTTATGTGCTCCCGTAGTTACTCTGGATTGTAGGGTTACATCTGAGTAGACATGCTTAGGATAACACAGGTATGACAAGTAAAAGAAAACAATGCAAAGCTGTATTGATGAACGATAGTGATACATTTGGACATCAATTTTTAGAGCTTTCCTGACTAATGTAGGGCTGTTTATATTAAAACTAGTAAAATACCCCCATAGGCCAATACTACATTGCACAATACCCTCGATTGTGCATCAACCCCATGTGCAGCATCATTCCCCATGCGCAGAATTATCCCCATAATCAAACTTCCCGGTGCGCATCAACCCTCCATGTGCATCAACTGCTATGTGCAACTTTTCCCATGTGCATAAACTGCCATGCACATCATTCCCCATGTGCATCAACCCTCCATGCACAACATCCCCCTATGTGAATCAACCCCCCATGTTCATGAACCCCCATGCACAACATACTCCTATGCACAACACCCCCCATGTACATAAACTGCAATGCACAGCTTCCCCATGAGCATAAACCCCACTGTGCAACATCACCCCCATGCACAACATCACTCCCATGTGCAACATCACCCATGCGAAACATCCCCCATGCTCATAAACCTCCATGCACAACACCCCCTCCCATGTGCAGTAACCTCCTTCACAATGGTGGGCACCCTGATCTGGCAAGTTCAGGATTTGGGGCTGGCTTTTGATCAATCTTCAATGTTAAGTATAGGCCAAAAATATGTTTCACCCCTTTTAAGCCCCTTAAGGGTTAAATTTCTCAACATCGGTTCTTGGTGAGGGTTGATGTCACAGAAGGACCACCCTCCCCAAATTTCATGCTTCTAGGCCCGGTGATTTTGGTTGGGCGTTGGTGAGTCATTGGGATCTTTTTGCAAATCTCAATTTTTGCCATTCCAAAATGTGTTTTTTTAATCATTGGGTAGGTACAATGTCAAATTTCTATGTCAATTTATGTTTGAAAAGTTTGGAGCTCGGCAGACAGAATTTTAATGTCACCCAATGCAGTGCCCTAGTTATAGCCCTACCCATATCCTTCACAGCCATAACAGGCTTCGGAATGCTCTCATGACCCAGAATGGCTTTGCTCCCACTCTAGATATGCCACTGATGCCTATAATATTAGTTTGGAGAAGTCCCAGCATCTCGTGTTGGTCTGGGGTTTTCTGCAAAAGTTCCCTAAGGCACTCCTGCACTATTTGGGGGGTGGGTGGTTAGGCCAGTGCACAGATATGCACTGGTCTTTCCATGGCATCACAGGAATGGGGAGTTATTTCAGCTGTGCTGGCCTAAACTGTTTAGGATTGTGTCCTCAGTGTGTGTGTGTGTGTGTGTGAATCAGTGCAGAAAAGTATATATGGAACTCTTTACATTTTGTGAAAAATGAAATGAGATGCCTGGGATAATATATTGGGGTAATTCCTGTTAGAGGAAAAAAGTCTATAGCATAGAAGTAATAGCTGATAAACACAACAATTAAGTCATTCTTATGTTTCGTTTTGTTTCTGTGGGGGAAATAGCACCACAAAATGCTGTAACACAATAAAGAATTGTGAAATTGACAGTTATTTCTGTCTTCCAGCTCTATTAATTACAGGTACCTTCAAACTAATACAGACTATGACTTAACAGCCCATACACAGCGATAACTTAATTCTGATCAATCTTGGTGTCATAAAGGGAAGTGTCACACGCTCATGAATAAGAGTGTTTGTGGGCCAAGGAGCCTAAAAACAGTGATCAATGCTGAAAATAAAATAAAAATGCATCACCAGGGATTGTAGATCCCACCCATTGCAAATCATAAGGGCAAATAAGCAATTAACCTTGTATCCACCATATGTAGCTTTTCAGAAGTTTGCATATTCGTATTCTATGAACTCATGTATCTGCTACTGCAAAGTACTGATTTACATTAATGGAATATTGTGGGGTAATCATGCAATCTATAAATATTTCAGTTCAACATTAACAAGCTAATCCTACCCTCTGCCAGCTCATAGAGTGCAACGCTGCTGATGGAGTGCATGCTGTGGAGGAGGGGACCAGAGGCCCAGGAGAAGTATATAATTCTTTTCACTTAACTCCCTATATAGGTCACCTGCCCCCAATATGTTTCACCAGAACCATGAGCTGACATACGCCTTAGCAGAGTCACAGCACGATCCTAACATTAACTGGAAAAGGAAGGCCAGTATGCATTGAAGAGCACAATCCTAACCATGTCTACTCAAAAGTAAGCCCCATCATGTTCAGTGGGTCTTACTCCCAAGAAAGTGTCGAGGATCACAGCCTAAGAAACAGACTCTGTGCAAACAGAACATGAATAAACTCAAGGTCTTCCAAGTGCAATGGTTGAGGTCAATCCTGGGTGTCTCCCTTTGTGATCACCATCATCACAAGACAATTTGGATAGGGTTAAACATCAAAAAGCAGTCAAAAAACCATTCAGAAAACAGACTGGTCATGTTTGCAGAATGAAATTTCTGGTGAGAGCAACCAGCTTCCTAGAGGGTTTAACAGTCAACACCGAAGAAAATGCAGCTCTACATTGATGAAGATCTAAGGATCTAGAGATTGACCATCAAGAAGGCTTCCACCAAGAGTAGAAGCATATTGCAGCTACCACGTTCTCCAGGCTTACAAAGAGAGTATGGCTTAATAAGAAGCTGACGGAACATACAAAGATCCAGGTCTATAGCGCTTGCGTCCTGAGCACACTCTTGTACTGCAGCGAGTCTTGGACCCTTTATGCATGGCAGGAGAGAAAGCTGAACACCTTCCATATGCGCTGTCTCCGACGTATTCTTGGCATCACCTGGCATGACAGTCTCAAATGACGCAGTCTTGGAACGTGCTGGAATCTCTAGCATGTTCACACTTCTGAAACAGCGGCGTCTACGCTGGCTTGGGCATGTCGTGAGAATGGCTGATGGTCGGATTCCAAAAGATCTCCTACATGGAGAATTAGTGCAGGGAAAGCGCCCTAGAGGGAGACCACAGCTGCGATACAAGGACATCTGCAAGAGGGATCTAAAGGCCTTGGGAATGGACATCAACAGCTGGGAAACCTTGACCTCCGATCGTTCAGCGTGGAGGGAAAAGACCCAGCATGGCCTTCTCCAACTGGAAGAGACACTTGTTCGGCAGGCTGAAGCAAAGAGACAGACCCGGAAGCAGCGAAACCTGGGCCTGGGCAGGGGACGGAATTTATTTGTCCTCAGTGTGGAAGGGATGGACACTCTCAAGTTGGCCTTTTTAGCCACACTAGATGTTGCTTCAGGACCTCCAATCAGAGCACGATACCATAGTCTTTTGAGACTGAAGGATGCCAATGAATGAACAGAATCCAGGAGCACATCTACCAGAGTATTGCCTGCAAGGACAGCCTGCTCCCCAGTTAAGCACCAGCTAAGATCTAAAGAAGAATTAGCTGGCTTAAGTCAGTGGAGAGTCAAGAGACATTTGAGGCCAGGGAAAGAGAGATCTTCCTCTTCCTGCCCCAGTGGCCAGCCTGGTCCCCATCTCACAACCCTCCCCTGAACTGCCCCAACACTAGGGTTGCCATAATTCTCTTCCACAAAACTGGGATGGGACCATCTGTCCCATTTCCCAGTATGTGAACACAATCCCCCCCAACAGGAATTGTCCTTGTTTTTCTGGACATATGGCAACCCTACCCAACCCTAATCTTCTTAGCCTGGAATGAGTTCTGCTGGTGGAATGAGTTCTGCCTGCTACTACTGGCATAAAGCTTCCCTGTTTCTGCACCATTAGTATTAACCTTCCCGAAGTCAGAGCACAGTGGCCAAGGCCTTTTATTGGCAGGATCCATCTTCATAAGATCACCAAATGATTGAACCATCAGGCTGCAAAACATTTACCTGGAGTTAGTTCCACTGAAATCAATGGAGCTTCCGTCTGAGTAGACAAGCATAGGCTAGTGCTGTAACCCAGATACCTACACTAGAAGCCCTATGTGGAGTTGATCAACTGGTGACTGGGAAGGAAAAGGTGAACCAATTCTTGAAGTGCCCCGACGTTACTCTCCTGATAATTTACGCTAATGTTTTCTATAATTCTTGTTAATTTTTCAATTTTTTTAGTGTCACTTGGGAACAGTAGTGTTGATTTCAATTTCAGGTTTATTACTGTATTGTTACTTTTTTGACACATAATTAATATTAATGTGTCATTAATGTGTCAATCTGGATAGGCTGAAGCTAGTCATGATACACAGTTGTGTATAATTGTCACCTGTTTTTTTAATCCAAAAGCTTGGCCTTCTCCCCTTATTTTTCACTCTGAGAACACTATCCTGGCTAGGATGGCTCAAGTCCCATGCTGGCCTGGGGGTGTCACAAACATGCCATAAGGCACTTCTACGCCACTCCTGGAGGGGTTAGGCCAATGCACAAACATGCGCCAGACTCCCCACACCACCGCAAGACGGGGGAGTCAGGTGAGTTGTGATGCCCTAATTTACAATTGTGCCCACAAATATATATAGCTAAGTTTTCAGTTCCAGAAGATTATAGGAGTTTCTTTCCATTTTTCCTTACGGATGAAAAAACAGCTGGGTTTTTAAAAAAACGAAGGTAAAAGAGAAAACAGCCATTCCTCTTTCTCACTTTTTATTTCAAGTTTGAAGTTTATTTCAAGTATTTCAAGTTTGAATATCTCCTGTATTCAGGAGAAGGATGCAGCTAATCTGGTGAATTATATCATATGGATGCAGTGAAACTGATCTGAAACTCTGCAAAGACTTCAAGTTAGTAATTTTATCCCAGAATTCCAAATAATGCAATTTCCGGCTACAATTTCTTGAAAATCTTTTATGCTTTAGTGAAGTGAACAAAAAAGGTGATTTTCTGAATTAGATGGTAATAACTGGAGAAAGCCTTTCAAGTTAATGATGATTGCATCTTATGTAAAATCACTATAGTGACCTAGATATAATTTCTGGAACAAGTCCCATTATCTGTCATGGAGCAGAGACAGTTACCATCTTAACTGTGCCTATTTTTTCACTTCAGAGCTATCATGTAGCACAGGGGTCTCCAAACCTTTTAGCAGGAGGGCCACATCATCTCTCTGACACTGTGTCAGGGGCTAAAAAAACTATTTTACATTTCAAATTTGAATAAATGTACATAGGCTACAATCCAGAGTAACTACGTGAGCATGTAAGAGACATTATGTACACCCATAATTATGCCACCACCTAATGAAAACCTATGGGAAATTCATAGTGCAGTCCAGAGTAAATTGTTCTTACACCGGAGCAAGGACTCCCCGTAGTTACTCTGGATTGCACCCATATAAGAATGTATTGTGTGGATAAGAGAGCTTGCCCAGATGCTGGACAGAGTGATCTTGCCAGGGTTTGGAGACCCCTGATGTAGCATATACACTTACTGATATTTCACATGACTTTGGCATACAAAATATAAATGTCATTTAGAACACATTGCTTTTGTATATGTAAAAATGCCAGAGAAGGAATAAAATGATTTCCATTTTTCTAAAAGAACGGTGAAGGCTTGAGCTGAAAATTTTGACAAAAAGGAGAAATGATAAGCCTGACTATCAACCAGGTGTTATTGGTTACTGAACACCAATTTTTAATTAAGAATTACATTGAACTGAATTAAACTGAACACCAATTTTGAATTGGTTATTTGAACATCAACTGAACAATTTCAAAAGTCAGCAAAAGGGTGACAACATATCTGCATGGCGATTGGGCACCAGTCAGCAACACCGTGGAGCAGTGGAGAAGAGGGAGGCAGCTCAGGTCTAGCCAGAAGGGATCGGGGGAGAGAGAGGCTCAGGAGGAAGAGAAGGAGAAAGTGGGGAGACACTCTGAAGGTGTCTTGGATTGCAGCCTCCTAACCATATCTACCCAGAAGTAAGCCCCATTGTGTTCAATGGGGCTTACTCCCAGGAAAGTGTCTTTAGGATTGCATCCTAAGTAGACTTCATAGGATCATGCACATTGAATGCATGTTTTGAATTCAATTCCAGTGATTTGTCTTCATTTTTATATACAGTTAATATTTTTATATGAATATTTTTGGGGGGTTCTGGAACCAATCGTCTGAGTTTCCATTATTTCCTATGGGAAAATCCGCTTCACATAAAGAGTGTTTCACATAACAAGCATGCCTCTGGAACGAATTAAACTCGTTATGTGAGGCACCACTGTATAGGGATGAAAACATGTTGCACCCCTTTTCACCCCTTCAGGGGTTAAATTTCCCAAAATCAGGTTCCTACATATGGAAGGAATACCCTTCCCAAGTTTCATGCTTCTAAGTCCAAGGGTTGTGGCTGGGCGTTGATGAGTATCCTGAATTAATGTTTGGAGCCCCCAGAACTCATCCAATTGAAGTCGTCTAAGGGCGCAATCCAGAGTAACTACGGGGAGTCCTTGCTTCGGTGTAAGAACAATTTGCTCTGGATTGCAATATGAATTTCCCATAGGTTTTCACTAGGTTGTGCAGTAACTACAGGTACACCTAATGTCTCTTATGTGCTCCCGTAGTTACTCTGGATTGTAGGGATTGTAAAAGATACTGATATACACATGTGTGCCGTTATTGCAGGGCATGCTCCACAATAAAGCTACATTTTCAAAAGTTGTGCATTGAGAGTATGGCTTAATAAGAAGCTGACGGAACATACAAAGATCCAGGTCTATAGAGCTTGCATCCTGAGCACACTCTTGTACTGCAGCGAGTCTTGGACCCTTTATGCATGGCAGGAGAGGAAGCTGAACACCTTCCATATGCGCTGTCTCCGACATATTCTTGGCATCACCTGGCATGACAAAGTTTCAAATGACGCAGTCTTGGAACGTGCTGGAATCTCTAGCATGTTCACACTTCCGAAACAGTGGCGTCTACGCTGGCTTGGGCATGTCGTGAGAATGGCTGATGGTCGGATTCCAAAAGATCTACATGGAGAATTAGTGCAGGGAAAGCGCCCTAGAGGGAGACCACAGCTGCGATACAAGGACATCTGCAAGAGGGATCTAAAGGCCTTGGGAATGGACATCAACAGCTGGGAAACCTTGACCTCCGATCGTTCAGCGTGGAGGCAAAAGACCCAGCATGGCCTTCTCCAACTGGAAGAGACACTTGTTCGGCAGGCTGAAGCAAAGAGACAGACCCGGAAGCAGCGAAACCTGGGCCTGGGCAGGGGACGGAATTTATTTGTCCTCAGTGTGGAAGGGATGGACACTCTTGAATTGGCCTTTTAGCCACACTAGATGTTGTTTCAGGACCTCCAATCAGAGCACGATACCAAAGTCTTTCGAGACTGAAGGATGCCAATGTGTGTGCATTGCATTAGAAGCACCCTCTTAAAATGATGCTCCCCTCAGAACACCAGCAGAGCAAAATCTTCAGACACCAATTCAATATGGTGGTTGGAAATTCCAATTGCTGTTGAGGGGGTGTCCAAGAATGAGAATTTGAATGCACATCACACTGAAATGCATAAATGCAGATGCACATCTAACTGATGCCCACAGATAAACACAAGGCTATCTAAGATACTTCACAGAGTTTCCATGGAAATCTGAGATATGGAGTGGAAAAATCTGCAGAAATAAAAGAAGTGGCTTAATCATCTTGACTCACATTGATTTATTCTCATTTAAAAATGCATAGAAATCCTATTTTCAAGGAGGCATCTAAGACACCCCCATAAGACTGCCCTTTGCCGTCGCATCACCCCAACAAGTGGGAAATAAAGAAGAGAATGTTTGCATTAATTTAATCCATGCGCTTACTTACAGTATGGAAATGTAATGCCTCCATCTAGCTCACTTCTAACTGTGGTCCCTGCTTAATTGGTTGTCTTATTTACATTCAGCTTTCTCTGCCTGCAGAATTGTTTTAAAGTTTTCCCCCAAGTTTAACTTTCCAAATATGTTCTTAATCTCCTGCTGAATATTGTTGGAGCGTATTAGTCACTAAGATTTACTGCAATATGGAGCGTTCCTTTTTTTGTATCTGAAAATAACTATGAGTAATCCGTTTCGAGACACGAGTTTAAATCACATGTGCTTTAGCGCTGATGAATAGCATGAGGATCACTATGTGTGAATTGATTTAAATACAAATTAATTGAATCTTAATATCCTTATGTCACCTTATTTTCCTAAATATCCCAAAACTTTGCATTAAAGACTTACAGTCGATGATCGCGCACATCTCAAAACGGCTCGAAGGTGGTAAGAACTGACTTTCTGATCTCCTGCTCTTAAATCTCACGTAATGTGTTTCACAGATAAGGCATATATAGTCTGCTAATACACACACATAATGAGATTTTCATGTGAAAGCTGACGGAAGGATTGGAATACCACCAAATTTATTTGCTGGCTAACAAGCCTGTCAGAATACTGTAATATCAAAGGCTAGAGTTTTAATGATACACCACTTATTCCAATACTACATTTTGAGTCCCATGTTCCCATGGTAGAATCCATGCTGTCCCCCCCCCCCTCACCAAAGGATACAGAGCCGGTGCCATTGGCATGGGCACATCACCACTGGAGTGTTGAACAGGATTGGTCCCTTAGAGTGCAATCCTAATTAATTTAGGCTGGCATAAATCTCCTGGTGTATCTTACCATGGTGGTGTTAGGAGGCTGGCGCATGCATATGCATTGGCCTAAACTCACCAGGAGTGAGGCAGAAGTATCTTATGCAGGGTGACCATACAGAATGGAGGACAGAGTTCCTCTGTTTTTAACTATTGCATAGAAGAGGGAATTTAGGAAACATAGAAGAGTTTAAAAAGCAGCACCTGCAAAACTTCCCTCTTCTATGCAATGCTTAAAGGTAGAGGCAATCTGTTCTCCATTCTATATGGTCACACTGGTCTTATGGCACTTTTGTGACACCCCAGGCAAGCACAGGACTTATGCTGGGACTTACGCCAGCCTATTTGGGGATTCAGATTGCAGCATCTTATAATGAATTGTGAATTCCCAGTCTATGGCTGCAATCCTAACCTCTACTTGGGCTGGCCTAAGCCCCAACATAAGTCCTGTGCTGAGCTGGGGGTGTCACAAACGTACAGTAAAACACTTCTGCACCACTTCTAGAGGGTTAGGCCAATGCACGGGGACACGCCTACCTCCCCACACCATCATGTAAAGATAGGCCAGGTGAGTTAGGCTAGCTTAAATTTCTTAGGATCACATCCTATAGAAGAAGAAGAAGAAGAAGAAGAAGAAGAAGAAGAAGGCATTTATATACCGCTTTTCTGGACATTTTGGATTGCTCCTCAGTCTTTAATCAAAGTGGTTTAGATAGGCAGGCGAATTCTAAATCCCCGAAGGGATTTTTTCAAACACAGATTGTCTCTATCTTTCAAGAGACACTACATTTGAGATGTTACATTCACAGTCTGGTTAACAACACTGGCCCCGATGTCTGAAATGCTGGCTGACCAAGTTCTCCTTCAGTTCTCAGGAAGGGCAGCTGAGAAATATCAGCTGAGAAAGGGCAGCTACTATATCTTAGTAGGTAGTATTAGCAAATCTTCCAGCTATAGACGTTTGGCAAATTTCTGAGCCTTAGGGATTCTCAGGATGCAATCAAGGGTTTGACAGGACTTCATCTATCCCTTTAAAACCCACACAGTTCCAGCAGCTGTTCCCCACCACAAGGTCTTGTGCTATAATCTCCTATGCGCTCACGGCCAAGAGGGCTGAGTCATTCCTGCCCAGGCCCTTGGAGGATGGATGTGGGTGGAGGTTGCTCCAAACAGAGGACGGGAATGTTTGAATTTCTGATGTCTGGGAGTTTTTAAAGGGATAGAAAAAATATCTGCCTAGCAATGGAATGAGACTAGAATTGTTCATGGGAACAACTTTGACCTGTGCCAGGTTGTTAGGGAGGAAATAGGCTGCTTAGGTTTTTCCCTCTCATCAGGCTATATACGCTGACATCTGCAGAGGGAGAGTGCATACCTAATTAATAAATCTAATAAATATATAGCTTAAATGATTTCTTTCCCAAAAAGCTCACAAAAAGCTAGCAATAATAGAAAGTCTCAGGTTCTCCCATTATGTGGTCTATTTAATTTTTAAAGTTCAGGTGAAAACTCCCATTGGAAACACCAAGGAAAGCTAAAGGCAGATAACATCCTTGTCTTCGATACCAGTCTTAACCAACCTCTAGTGCTATGCAGTCACTGGGACCTTCACAAGGTGTGGATTCCCTTACCATGGGCTACACCAGACACCATGCTGAGTCTCCATGCATAATGCAGTGCTTTGCACCCCTTCTAGCTACACCGTATGCTTGCTATGCCGTAAAACATATAAGGATGCCATCTATAATGTTTCCTTCACCATCCTTTTCAAAGATCTGTACTATAGCACAGATATGCCCTTCCTATCAAACGTTATGGCCAATTTTTTAAAAAAAATATGTGGAGCCCTATGGAAAATGAAACCGAGCCATATCGCACCATTGCTCCCAAGCAGGTAAACATGCCTTACAGAAAAATCCAGAGTAACTATGAGCACAATCCAGAGTAACTATGGGGAGTCCTTGCTCCGGTGTAAGAACAATTTACTCCGGATTGCACTATGAATTTTCCATAGGTTTTCACTAGATGGTGCAGTAACTACGGGTGCACGTAATGTCTCTTACGTGCTCCCGTAGTTACTCTGGATTGTAGGGTATGTTAGCATGTAAGAGTCATTACGTGCACCCGTAGTTACTGCACCACCAAGTGAAAACCTATGGGAAATTCATATTGCAATCCAGAGGAAATTGTTCTTACACCGGAGCAGGGACTCCCCGTAGTTACTCTGGATTTCACCCTAAGTCTGTTGGAAAGGACAAACAGAAAGTGAATCCAATGACCCTAGAATGGTTGTGATCCAAGATACGCAGCCCCACAAATCAGCCCAGAAGGAAGTCACTGATATTGCATTGAGCCTTATGGAAAGTCAAACTGAGCTACACAGTTACTTGTTTAGGAGTAACAAGAGTTTACTCGTAAGTAGGCAAAGGTGCTTTGTTCAAGTTGGGCACAGAGGAATGCAATGGGGTCAGAATGGCCCCAATCCAGTGAAAGTGGAGTTCAACCAGTGCTCCAGAAGCCCCACCACCACCAAAAAAAGAATAAAACCGACTCTGAGCACAATCCTACCATGCCTACTCAAAAAGAAAGCCCCACTGTGTTCAAAAGGTCTTACACCCAAAAATGTGTCTTTATGATTGCAGCCTTAATTAGTAAAATAATTTTTTAAAAAAATACCAAAATATTAATTAACATCTAATTGATTGCATTAATTAATACTGATAATAATTAATTAAATGATTTTTATGGATGGGGGTGTTAAAAAAATTGGAGGCCCTGGCTGCCAAATGATCTAGGTGGTCCACAGGTGAAAATGCTTGGTGGTGCTCTTTTTCACCTACCCTAAGCTGTACAGGGAGATGGGTTAAATAATTGGGTCACTTATGGCAGGAGTCATGTGGGGTAGGCAGGGATAGGCCTTGGTGTGCAGCCTGAGGTAGCAAGAATCAGGGGTGAACTGGAGCAGGCCTATGATACCTATCGGGTTCTAGGTGCAGGCTGGCTAGCCCCCGGCCCGGAAATTAGGCAAAGCCAGCTGCATATCTGGCTGGCTAAACATCCAGCTACCTCAAACTTTGGGTTGACAAGGACGGGCAGTTGGGCACCCTTAAGCTTCGTTTAAGGACTGTCCTGAGTCAGGCTGGGTCGCCCTTCAGTAACAACAGGGGTATCATGCAGATAGCCACATCCCCTCTTTGGACCCACATGGCTATTTAGCAGTCCCTGTTTTTTCATAGTTGTAATAAATAGTTACCAAAGTGGCTCTTTCTTCCACATCTTGTCTGGTCTCTTTATTTCATCGGTCGGGGTAAAGAACTGGGCCAAAAGAAGTTACTTTAAAGAAGGGACTTGACAGCATGGGGAAGATGGATGTGTTTGGGCTTTAGGGATGGAAAGACAGAAGAGGATTGATTCATTGTTTAAATTAATGGCTGCATAAGTCCAGCTCAGTTAAAATTAGGCTCCCAATTAATTGGGCACTGCACCCACCACTGATTTGTATCCTAATACACATTTTTTCATAGCAAGAAGCACAACTGCAGCGTTCCACCAACTGCTCATCTTTTCAGTAAAGAAGCAAGCAGGCCTCTGTCAGTCTTGAGAGACTATGGTATTGTGCTCGGCGCTGCATATGCTGCATGCAAAGCACAAAGGCCTGGGTAGACTGATATGGAGGATAGGTTGTTACCCAAGCAGCAAATCCCCCTCTCCGTGCCACTGAAATAGTCCAATGAAAAGACAGAGCCGATATGACTGGATCCAGCTGCGTCGCAGAGCTGGGCTAAGGACAAGAGCTCACCCCATCTTGTGGGGACCAACCCGGGTCTCGAACCCTGGCCTGCTGGTTAACAGGCACAGTGTCTTAACCACTTGCGCCACCCACAGCCCCAAAAGAAGCAAAGGTGAAATGAAAATTTATAAAAGTGGGACTTTGGTATCAGGGGGATCTGTTCTTGGACCCTCTGTGGATATTGAAAACTGTGGATAAGCAAATCTGCTGTTTGGGGCCTCTTTAAAAAGGTGACTGAAGGAGTAGGCTTCAGAAGGGATGGGAGCTACACTCTGGTCATCATCATCAATCATCATTAGCATTACATTCTGGGCACCTTCAGGTAATTCAGATTGAACCAGATCCACAGACAGAAAATCCTCTAGTATGTAGGATCAATGTGTACCATTTATGGCTGAAATCTCTACAGGGCTAAGACAGTGGATCCCAAAATCTGCTGCTGGAAAGTCCCAGTTCAAAAAAACTTGCATTGCTGTTTTGGGTTTTGGATAATTCTCTCCCAAAAAATGGGGACAAGACCAGTGATGGGATTCAAAGAAATTAACAACCAGTTCTATGTCCATCTGGCAGCTACTTTTAAATGGCTATTTTTAAACTTTATATGTCCTATCTCTCTTAACAACCGGTTCTATAGAGCAGGTGCAGACCTGCTGGAGCCCACCACTGGACAGGACCCTCTGTCCCATTTGCCGGTATGTGAAAATAATCCCCCAAAATCAGGATTGTTCCTGTTTTGGGGGACATTTGGCAACCCTATCTAACATACCCCTTAAGTCTCCCTGGATTTATAATGACTAGATAACTGGCATAGGTCAAAGAAGACCCAAATGGTTCATGGAATGGGGCAAAAAGGTTTCCTTGAGGTACATGAATCTTTTGACGGAAAGGGAAGGGAGCAATTTTCTTATAATAGGTTGAATACGGCTCATAAATTTTGTATTCCCTACAGAAATGTTCCCATGCATCACATGTTATTTTTGAATATGAGTTTAGCCAGTGGAGGTAGACTCAACAAACTTTAACACCAATTTTCTTATTATATTTTTTCTCCATATCTTTAGTCTACTTGACCTTATATTCTTTTTCTGATTGTTACTGGAAATATCTGCAGTGGCTAGAAGGAAATTGAGGTTTTAAGTCAAACCTTCGCATTATTCCTCTTAAGCTCCTTAACTAAATCCTCCTTTCTCTTATAATTTGCCTTATCTAGTCTTTAAATTTTTTTCCCAAGTAATGTTTGTGGCTTTCAAAATACATTGTGAATCTTACAAACTGAACTATGTTGCAACAGTGATTCATTTGAATTTATGGCATTGGCTAATTCTGGAAGTATTGCAGATCTTTGCCTGGCCAGCTATGTCAGATGAAGACATCTCTTAATCCACAAATAATTTTTTAATATAAATTAGGTCAGGTTTTTCCTGCTTTTCTCCTTCAGTTAAGTTTTACTGAAAAGCAGCAAAACAGTTTTACCATGTTTTGGAGCAAAACATTATTGCAAGCACTGAAAAACATACTGGGTGGCACCCACAGTTCTGTGGATGCACCCAGCACCACCACGTCTCCCACACTCATTCCTTCCTAACAAATCTCATTGATCCCCCCTATTGTGGAAGGTCACTGGGCCTCCAGGATTGATATTGGTTGCAGAAAGCATTTTTTTTTTTTTTTTTGGGGGGGGGGAGCAGCTAATACAGTCTGTTCTATTTATATGCAAATTTGCTATCTGTAAATTTGCTTATCTGCAAGGGACAAAATTGCCATCTACTTCATGTTATCTGCAACTCTATTATCTATGAATAATGTGCTGTTGCTTTTTGGGTTGGGGGCTTGGTGCCAATACTGTACAAGCAGTCTGGCAGGGGTGAATCCATGCCCTTACTGTGTGGCTGTCCCCATGAGTTTTCCCCTACAGGTTTTGCTCTAGGGCAGGGGACTCCAATCCACTCCGAAACATTCACCTATGTAAATATATGTAAATGTATTCAAATTTGAAATGTAAATTAGTTTTCCAGCCCCTGACACCATCTCAGTAAGATGGTGTGACCCTCCTGCCCAAAAGTTTGGAAACCCCTGCTCTAGGGCTAGGGTGTCCAATTTTTTGGCAGGATGACCACATCATCTCCCTGACACTGTGTAAGGGGTCAAAGAACTAATTTACATTTCAAATTTGAATACATTTACATAAATGCCTGGGTACCATCTCCCATACGAAACATGGAAAGCAATGAACAGATTAAGAACAGGGGTGTCACAATGTAAGAAAAACCCAAAGACTTGGGGCTACATTACAGGAGATGGAAAGTGCAAATGGGGGGGAACTGCAGAGCCCTGAACATTTATTGACATGCTGTATTCTTAATGGTCCATGCACGATGGAGGATTTGTTCCAAACCAATGAAAAAGCCATTCAGACTGCTATCTTCTGGACCTCAAAGGGAATATAAGTGTTTCTGAGTGAAATCCAAACGTGCTATTGTCCTGAAATGTATTGTTTAGATGTTTTTAATTTTTAATTTCTATTTTTAATTTCTATTTCTTAATTTTTTTAATTATTATCAATTTTAAAATTTTAATATAAGATATTCTGGACTCAGTAAATAAATAAGAGGTCAGGAAAATTATTTACATTTCAAATTTGAATACAGTTACATATAAAAGTGTATTAGATTCAGAGGATTACACGACTTTCCTGAGGAAGGCAGTGGTGGGCTTCAGGGGTTCTCACAGGTTCTATAAGACCCTTTACTAATGAGCACCTGGTTCTGAGAACCAGTTACTAATAGGACATAGAACCTGTTGTTTTATGGACATACCCTACAATCCAGAGTAACTACGGGAGCACATAAGAGACATTTACGTCGACGTAGTTACGACACCACCTAGTGAAAACTTATTGGAAATTCATATTGCAATCCAGAATAAATTGTTCTTACACTGGAGCAAGGACTCCCTGTAGTTACTCTGGATTGCGCCCATAGAACCTGTTGTTAATTCAGGTTATTAGGACATAGAACCTGTTGTTAATTTATTTGAATCCCACCACTGGAGGAAGAGTATTGCTGCAGGCTGTATTGAGGCTCATCATGGACACCCCTCTTCTAGGGTATAACCCTCCAAGCTTTGACTAAGGGAATCTGGGCAGGAAGGGGTTCATTTTATTCTTCTCCTCCTCTTTTCCCAAGCAGGAAACCTTGAAAGCCATCTTCCTTTCCAGTGGGGAGTCGGTCAATTTATTAATTTATTTAATTTATTAAAGGATTTTTACCCCGCCTTTCTCCGCCATGCGAATCCCAAGGCGGCTACAAAATGATAAAAATACATAATAAATAACATGATTAAAAATACATACAAGTGTTTACTACGCATGCCTTGAATCACATATAGGTTCAACGACAACATTTAAACTGAAGGATTATGGGTACAATCCCAAGTAACTACGGGGAGTCCTTGCTCCGGTGTAAGAACAATTTGCTCTGGATTGCAATATGAATTTCCCATAGGTTTTCACTAGGTGGTGCAGTAACTACGGGTGCACGTAAAGTCTCTTAGGTGCTCCCGTAGTTACTCTGGATTGTAGTCATAGAAGGAGAATCCTCAGTCTGGGAAGTTCAGGCCATCCAGATCTGTTTTGAGCAAGCTGACCCTCCTGGTACGGAAGCATTTTTTCCCTGCAAATCCCAAGAATGCCATTTTTCAAAGCAGTGCCTCGTTTATTTGGCTGCCATCCTAGAAAGGACCCAAACAGCTCATTCACATGATGAGCTTCACTTTGTTACTTTTAACGTATGATTTAAGGAGAAATGGGAGACCAAAATAATTTTTGATTAATAGTAATGTCTGTTTGCCTGTCACGAGTTTTCTTGTAGTAAATGAGGCTGCTTAGCAACGCGGTGTTGGGAGTATCTCGATGCCCAGTCCAGGCTCTGCGGAGCAGGTTTCTTTCCTCTTTAATATGGTGTATTCCTGAATATGAACATTTGACAAACAGATTTAAATCCTTCCCAATTTAGACCAGTTCAATTCACACATACCCCCATTCCTGCAATGGCGTGAGGAGACCAGCACATGGCTTAACCACCCAGGAGTGCTGAAGAAGCACCTTATGGCACTTTCCTACACCCCCCAGGCCAGCATGGGAACTGAGCCGGCCTAACTGGGGGTTTGGATTGTGCCGTTAGTGGCATAGCTAGAGGGGGTACAAAGCACTAGGTTTTGCAGGGAGGCTCAGCGCAGTCTACAAGCGGATCCAGAATGGAAAACGGAATGGCACCGAAGAGAAAGGGCCATTTTCATGCTCCTAGCAAAGCGTAGTGCTTTGACCCCCTTCTGGCTACACCACTCCAATCCCTTTCATGGTGAACTGGGTGCTGCCGCAGTTGTTGATCTAGGTATATGAAACTACTGTATATGATACTTTTGCGTGTCTGTTACTGTACATGAAACTACTTTTACATGATATCAGTACATGTAAAAGCATCTGCCCCTATGGGTCTTTTTTCTCCTGTTGCCATAGTTACTATACCATGCAAGACCCTTGGGAAATGAATTCCTTGCTTGGTATAGTAAAGACCAGACTGACAACCCCACACTAAAAGCAGAATTGTAGTGTTTTTGAACTCTTTTGTTCCCAACCTAGCAAAAGTTGGACAGAAGCTTGAAATCCAGTGTCCACTTAACTCAGCCATGGGTCCCTGGGGACCCACAGTAACCAGCCAGGGGAGCTGTGGAACCCATACCAAAAAAACCCCACAAAAACCTGCCACCCTATAAAACTTAATAGGATTGTAGCCCTAATGGGGAGACACCACCAATAGGCCAAAAGCTCAAGAGAACTAAAAACATAAATCCTTTTGGAACCACTGCTGTAGCTGGTCATAAGGTCATAACTATAAGGACTATTCTATGGCAATGATAAAGTGAAACACTCCTTTTTCTCTGCCTCCATTGCACAGAGCTGTCCAGTGGCAACTTTCATGTTGTGTAGGGTCTTCTCCATCAGTCCCCACCAGCTGACTGTGAGGAGCACATGAAGGCCTGGCACACAGTGTGCCAGGCACATTGCAGATGAGATAACTCAGATTCACCATGAGTTGGACTCAGATTAACAATGTCTAATGATGTCATCACAGAACCTGTCAGTTCCAACTTATGGGATTCTTTTCAGTTCGTAGAACCTACATACATACATATTGAACCGACATACATACATACATACCGGAGGTATGAGGATGTAGAACAGATCCTTGGGAGCATGAGACCATATACCTGCCCTCTGGATCCTTGCCCCGCATGGCTTATTAGATCTGCCTGGGAGGGACTGGCCATGTGGACAGAGAGGACAATAAAGTCCTCGTTAAGGGAGGAGGTGCTACCTTCTGTGTTAAAGCAAGCAGTGGTTCATCCCCTCCTGAAAATGTCCTCTCTGGACCCTTCTATACTTCTGTTGGCCAGTCTCAAACCTTCTTTTTCTGGGCAAGGTGATCAAGCATGCGGTGGCATTTCAGCTCCAGAGGGTCGTGTAAGAATGGGATTGTCTAGATCCCTTTCAATCTGGCTTCTGTCCTGGCTTTGGGATGGAGATAGCCTTGGTCACCTTGGTGGATGACCTATGTCAGGGTCTGGATGGAGGAAATGCGTCCTTGCTAGTTCTCTTGGACCTCTCAATGGCTTTCAACACCATCGACCATGGTGCCCTTCTGGGTTGGTTGGTTGAGTTGGGGATCGGGGGCACTGCTTTACAATGATTCTGCTCCTCCTTGACCAATTGATCCCAGATTATGGTTCTGAGGGACTCCTAGAGGGGCACCTTGGCCCTTGGGTGTAGGGTGGCACAGGGTTCTATAATGCCCCCCATGTTGTTCAACATCTACATGAAACCACTGGGAGAGGTCATCTGGGGATTTGGAGATGAGTGTCATCAGTATGTTGATGATACTCAGTTCTGTCTCTCCTTTCCACCAAATACCAGGGAGATGTCTCTGTCTTGGAGCATTGCCTGGAGGCTGTCAGGATCTGGATGAGGGTGAACAAGCTGAAATTAAATCCCAACAAGACAGAGGTCCTCCTGGTTCAGAAATCCTTGCTGCATGTCCTGAATTATTGCCCTACTCTGAGCGGGTTTGGTCAGAGCAGGTTTGCAGCTTGGAAGTGATCCTGGATTTGCAGTTGCTCTGGATGCCAAGGTGTTGGCTATGGCCAGAAGTGGATTTGTCCAGCTTTGACTGGTATACCAGCTGCAGCCGTACTTGTATCATTCAGATCTGGCCAAGGTGGTCCATGCCATGGTGACATCAAGATTAGACTTCTGCAATGCACTCTAAGACGGTCCGGAAGTTACAGCTTGTGCAAAATGCGGCAGCTCCTGTGGTAGCTGGAGGTTGGTGGTTTGATTCTGTCACTATTGCTTCTGCAAACACACTGGCTGCCCATTTGTTTCCAGGCCCAGTTCAAGGTGTTGACTATGACTTATAAGCCCAAAACAGCCTGGGACCAGCATACTTGAGAGATCATCTGCGATGATATAATCCAGGCTACTCTCTGAGGTCATGAGAGGGGGCCTTGTTGGTTGTGCCACCACTGAAAGAGGTAAGAGGGGTGGTGGCCGGAAACAGAGCCTTCTCGGTGGTGGCACCCACCTTGTGGAATTCCCTCCCCTTCGATCTAAGGAAAGCTCCCTCATTACTGTCCTTCCAGCAAGGCCGAAAAATGTTTTTATTTAAACAGGCCTATTAACTAAGATTAACCAAGATTATTTTATTGTTATCTGCCAGTTTTTAACCTGTATTTTTAATGTCTTTATATAGTTTAATTGTATGTATTGTTTTTTTATCTCGTTTTAAAAGTGTTTTATTATTGTTTTTAATTGTTGTTAGCTGCCTTGTGTTTCCTTATCCAAGGAAGAAAGGCAAGGATAAAAACTGAATAAATGATTGATTGATTGATTGATTGATTGATTGATTGAATGAATGAATGAATGAATGAATGAATGAATGAATGAATGAGGAAAAGGAGAAAGTTTTCCAGGACACATGACATGTGGTCACCATGTATGTGACATGGTGATCAAACAGTTTTTGGCATTTCCTAATGACTTTCTTCAGTAATTAATCTAGATTCTAATACATAAGATATACATGAACATGGAAGCATCTTTGAACCACATTAGCTCTTCAGCATAGAAAAGGGGATGAACACTGAACCATGCAGTTACCATTATTACTTTATTATTACAGTTGGTCATGATTAGCAGTACAACCTATGGGGGATACTTACACCTTTATGGTTCTTAGGTATCAATGGTAGGATAATTTTCAGGATCTGGCCTTGGGTAATATCAGCTAAAACTATAGCCAGACACCCCCCTACGTTTAACCTCTAGCTTTATAGAAAATTCTGTGATTTTTACCTACAAACCTGCCTTCAACATATTTGTGAGATTGACTTATACTTGAATATCTATGATATTTTACCAGTATGAGTTTGCATGGCTTATCTTTTTACCAGTATTACCAGTATGAGTTTCCAGTATGAGTTTGCATGGCTTATCTACTGTATTTTTATCTATTAAACTGTATGTTATTATTGTATTTTTTTTTTTAAAATGTTGTAAATGCAATACATTTAAAATATGTAAGCAGCCTTGAGTTCCCTTTTGGAAAGAAAGTTGGGGAAGAAATAAATAAATAAATAAGCAAGCAAGCAAGCAAGCAAGCAAACAAACAAACAAACAATAAATAAATAAATAAATAAATAAAAATGCCATGGTGAGGCTCCCTGCGAAACTTAGTGCTTTGACCCCCTCTAGCTATGCCACAGTGTTCCGGATGTTACTAGGATCAGGCTGTCAGTCGTTCCTATACCTCAATCAGTTTTGAACTGACGGCAGTGATGACTTTGTGGGGTAGGAATGCTGGTCTCCTGAGTCTGGTTCTTTGCCTGCTCACTGCCATAGGTCATGAACTTGCTACAGGCCAGGAGGTCTGTTTCCTCCCCTAAACACTTAGGCTGCAATCTTGGGCACAGCTGCCTAAATCCTGCTGAAGTCAACTGGATTAAAGCAGCCTTACTGTGCAGGATTGTAGCCTTATTTTCCAGCCTAGTGGTTGGAAGAGTATGTCGGAGGATAGATTATTCTTTATACCCTAAGGACAATATCTTTTCCTGCTTGAACCATGTAAGCTATTTATGGCTTGCAATAAATGTCACTTGATTAAAACAAATGACAAAGATTCCTGCTGCATTTATAATAGCAGGCCTGGTGAAAACCCATGCTCTGATATGATCCTCTGAATCTTTCTTAAAGCTTTTTTCCACTAGTGTTTTAACTTTTTCTTGATAATTTTTCCTTGTTTATTTGAATGAAAAGTCTTGCAACGCAATCAATGCCTTTTAGGGATATACCTGTTTACTTGAATCTAATGCACTATCGAATCTAATGCGCACAGTATACTTATAATAAAATGTATTTACTCTAATCTAATTAACCATCAAATCTAATGCGCACCTGGATTTTGGAGACTGTGAGCACAATCCTAACCATGTGTACTCAAAAGTAAGCCCTATTGTGTTGAATGGGTCTTACTCCTAGGAAAGTGTCTTTAGGATTGGAGCCTAAATTTGGCTGGAAAAGGTGAGCGTTCGATTCGAGTAAATACAGTAGTTAATAGAAGGAGTGTTGAATGAGACATTTCTATGTATAAAATTATGAAAAATATAAAATGCTTTTTATCAAACTGCCGCAAAGTTTGCACAAGTTTGAAGGTACTAGTCTCATAAAAATTAAATATTTTTTGTCTTCTGACAAAGGAAAATGTGTGCACTTGTATTTCTGTTAGGTACGCAATGAAGAATAAAACCCAGAGGGTCACACAGGACTAATTTATCTGGATCACCAATCAGATTTTTATGTAATGCGCACTGCAAATTAATTATAAACTAATCTAAGAGCTGCAAGTGTCTTAATATTTTTATTATACTTTTAATTCCAGTAGGTCAATGTATAAAATCCGAATAATTACATTGGAAAAAACACCTACTGGGAAAATCTGTGTTCATTAAATATGAAGTGCAAATTAAATTTTGTTGAGATTACATTTTCCACTTATTTTCCAAGGGTTTAATCCTTAAATAGGTTACTCCAGTGCATTTCTGCCACAGTCCCACTGATTTCAAGACAAGGGGTTTGATGGTTGTCGTCCGAAAGTTGAGACCACTGCATCCCATTGGAATGAATTGCTATTGTTTAGGAAGAGGATGTCGTTGGATGCACAGCAAGCTCCTCTGGTTATTTGAAATCTGTGCAGTCTGTCATCTCAATTTATACGGATATTCTTCAGCCGCAACAACAACACAGTTAAGTTTTATGAGCATTTGTGATCAAATATGACTTTTGTTTGATGGATGGGCTTGTCAGGAACAGGGTTATTCTGGTCTGGACTCCATACACATGTAAATAAAGGGGAATTTTCTTTCTTTGGAGTTTTGCCCACTCTGTCTTGAAAGTGCAGTACAGGTTTATAATAAAGTATCAGATGAAATGATAAAAATAAATTTTCAGACCATGATTGAAAAGATTGTGGCTTGGACGCTGAGGTCGCTGATTTATTTTTCCCTCACCTGCAGCCTCTCCAAACCCTAAAAGCAGCAAAACTACAAAGAATACTAGGTTAATTCACAGGCGATTGTCCAAAATATAGTTCATCATGTTTGAAGCCAGGAGGCAAACTGGTTCAGGGCCTACTGAACTGGGAAAATGGGAGATGAAGTGGGAAAAAGTCACAACCACTTTCCAAGGCTCGGGCAATGACATACAAAATGTGTGTGCAGAAGGGTGGCCCCAAATGTGTGCTTCAAAGTGTGTCCTTTGGAGGCTGTTCCAAGGTATTTAAACTTTTCAAGAGAAAAATTTAATTCTTTTAAACTTATTAAAAAACTTTTTGTTAAGTTTAAACTTTTTTTAAAAAAATGTATTTGTATAATTGTGTATAAAGGTAAGGGTGGATTGGCAGGTTTCTCCATGAGTTGTGACCAACTCTAGGATGTGGTGGTCATTCCCATTTTTAAGCCAAAGAGCCAGTGTTGTCTAAAAATGGCTTTGTGGACATGTGGCCCACATGCGCATGGAACGCTGTTACCTTCCCACCTGTTTGTCTTCTAGCATTTCCATGTTTTCAGGAGATTGTCTAAGGACGGGAGCTAACCCTCTCTTGCACTACCTGATCTTCAAATGGGCAGGCACAGTACCTTTAACCACTAAGCCAAATGCAGCCTCCATGACTGTGTATATAAAGTCACAAGGTTATACATAAATATTAAAATACAGTAAAACCTTACAAAGTTACCCCTAAATCCAGAGTAACTACTAGAGCATGTAAGAGACCTTACTGGCACCTGTAGTTACTGCTCCATCTAGTGAAAACCTATGGGAAATTCATATTGGAATCCAGAGCAAGTTGTTCTTACACCGGAGCAAGGACTCCCCATAGTTACTCTGGATTTTGCCCTTAGTATATATACAGTGGTACCTCCCATAACAAATGCCCCATATAAAGTATGTTACACATAACAAATCTAAATTTCCAAGGAATCCTGCTTCCAATAACAAATCTGCTTCACATAACAAAACCCTCTGGCGCCTAATGGGACCATGTGCTATGCAGCCCTGACGCTCTGCGTGGAGGCTGTTTAAAAGGGATGCTGGCCAGCGCTGCTGCCTCTAACTGCCCCCCAACTTGGGGACAGTTGCCTGGGGGTGGCAGAGGCAGCTAGCCCTAACTGCCCACAAGTGCCCCCACCAGCCACCTTGAATCTCCAGCAACAGCCCAGGTAAGCCTCCCAGGAAAGTGTCTCTGATTGCAGCCTCCTAACCATGTCTACCCAGAAGTAAGGCCATTGTGTTAAATGGGTCTTACTCCTGGGAAAGTGTTTTTAGGATTGCAGCCTAACAGCACAATCCAGAGCAACTAATCTGTCCACATAAGAGCCCTTAGGTTGCCCTATCTATCACTAGGGTGGAGCAACTGCAAGATGCTCCAGCCCAGTTACTCTGAAGGAGGCTTAGGGCAGAGCAAGGCAAGATAGGGTGCCCTAAGAGAGGTGGGCCTGCTCTGCCCTAACTGGGGCAGCCTAAGCAGCTCAGGAGAGGCAAGTTGAGGGCATGTTTAGCATTGCTTAGGGCAGAGCAGTTACTCTGGATCCAGAGCCTTTTTCCAAGGCAGAAATGCCCTCTTCCAGCCCTCAGAGTTATACCACCTCAGGAGCAGGTATAGTAATGAGTAGACCCATAGGGGTCCATGATAAGGCCCGAGTAAGAATGGCAGTGTTGACCAAAAATCTGAGTTCTTGGCCAGCCTAGCTGCAACCCCTTCCTCTCAACCTCAGGATATGGAACAACTACGTCTGTCCACAAACCTCAGGATACAGCAGGCCACTCCAAGAAGCCCCTTGTATTCACTGTAGAATGTACTGGCATCTCATCAGGGACTCCTTATAAGGCAGGCACCCAGTGGCGTCACCAGACTGGTGCGGCTGGTGTGGGCTGCATTGGGGATGCACTCCATATGGGGTGATGTGCCGGAGGATTTTGACTGTCCTTTGGCAGGCCCCGGGTGTCAGCGTGCCCATCCAGGCCTGCTCCAAGGCGGAGCAGCAGCCCAGAAGCTTCCACTTGTCCTCGGAGTTGGCCTAAACAGCCTGCTGAGGTGCACTGCGCCAAGACACACTGCGCATGCCAAACAGCTTCAGAGAAGACTTCCTTAGAGCAGAGGAAGTTCGCGCCTCTGCACGGTCATTTGGCCTCACTCAGGAGGTGGAGTGGCAGCCAAAAGGCTTCAGAAAAGTACTGTGCAGGTGTCAGAGATGGTGCCTGCGCAGTACTCTTTCTGAAGCCAGTTGGCTTCAGAAACAACTGCACAGGCACCAACTTTGGCGATTGCACAGTCCAGGTGGGGGGTGCGCGCATCCCAGGGGTGACGCATAGACTTCCGCACCAGGTGATTCGCAGAGTCGTGTCACCACTGTAGGCACCACAGCTATTCCTTGTTCAGTGTGATCTGAGGGGTGTCTCCTCAGGAGCAAGTCCTCCCCATGTGTCAATGACTTAGCATGCTATGGAGCAGTTAGGGCAGCCCAGGCTTCCTGACTCTCTGGATACAGCATAACTTTCTGCTCTGGATACAGAATAGTTAGGAGAGAGCAGTTAGGGCAGAGCAGGCTGAACTTGCTCTGGATTGTGCCCTAAGTAGACTTCAATTCCAGTGTTTCATCATCATTTTTACAACCAGTTAATATTTTTATATGAATATTTTTTTGGGGTTGTGGAACCAACCATCTGAGTTTTCATTATTTCCTATGGGAAAATCCGCTTCACATAAAGAATGCTTCATATAACAAACATGCTTCTGGAATGAATTAAATTTGTTATGTGAGGCACCACTGTATACACAATTCAATTAAATAAAACGGGAGAACATTACCCATAAGTGACTTACAAATCTCCACAATTAACAATTGTGCTTTCTATATTTGGAAAGATGTCTGAAAAGGTGACACACAAAGAAGCAACAGGTTTCTTCTTCCTGGTGTCCCTCTGCACTGCTGATGGAGAAAAGCAGCAACTCACAAACTCACTTGCATGATCGCACCATGACCGAGCTGTACAAAAAGTAATGCAACTGTCAAGAAATCTTCCTCCTTAGTACTGGGACAAGTACTTAGTATTTGTCAGAGGTTTTGAAAAGATTCCAATTTTCTTAGATGTAGGCTGCAATCCTAAAGACACTTTCCTTGGAGTAAAACCCATTGAACACAACGGGGCTTATTTTTGAGTAGACATGGTTAGGATTGTGCCCAACGAATGGCTTCAAAGTACAAGATAGGATACCTTCTCTGTGGCAGATAAAAGCAAAATGCAGAAAGCTTTCTCTTTGTCTCTTTGAAACCCTATGCAGGGGATGGGGGGCTGACACACAAGTACCCAGAAATCAGGGCCCCTAGAAATGCTTAATGGGCACATGTGAGGAGCCCCTGTCTCTTTCTCTCAGTCCTGATCCTGGATTACTTTACTGGCCTGATTTATGCTCTCTTGGCAAGCAACCTGTGCCACGTACCTATGTCCCTTGGCATCTCCTATGTGTGCCAATACCAAGAGACACATGAAGAACAAGGCTCTATGACAGTAATAGGCTCTGAAATCCAATGGAACATTAACATTTTAATGTGCAGTATGTGAAATTCCAGGGCTGTGAGTGGCGCAAGTGGCTAAGACACTGTGCCTGTTAACCAGCAGGCCACGGTTCAAGACCCGGGTCAGCCCCACAAGACAGGGTGAGCTCCAGTCCTTAGCCCAGCTCTGCAACGCCAGCTGGATCCAATCGTATTGGCTCTGCCTTTCCATTGAACTAATTCAGTGGCACGGAGAGGGGGGATCTGCTGCTTGGGTAACAGTCTATCCTCCATAACAATCTAACCCAGGCTTTTGTGCTTTGCATGCAGAGTATGCAGCGCAGAGCACGATACCATAGTCTTCCAAGACTGATGGAGGCCTGCTTATTATGTGAAATTCCCAGTTTAGATTTCTCAGTTTGACCAATCGATTGGCCTTCAAGAGTCACTCTTTTCTCTGCATCAATTCCCCATCATCTCTTATATGGGGCCAATTAGATTGCCCTTTATTACTAAAGTGTTTCAAAGCAGATTACAGGAAACAAATGTCTCTAGAAAGTACTTGAAGCACTAGAATTGCCCGATGGATGTGCTACCAGCTTGCTTGAAAACATGAACTGCAGGACTTTGACAGTCCTGACAAGAAAGGGGAGTATCTGTTGCTGTAGACTCCTTGCTGGCACAAAACTTGCAAGGAGAAATGAAGCCCATGGCTTCAGAAGATCTGCAGAAGTGCAGATCATCAGTTATGTGCTTCCCACTGAAGATACTGATGTGATGTATGCAGCATGTCCTGTTGATTCAGTACTACCCTCTTAACCCAGTGGAGAAACTTTCTATGTCAAGCTGAAACATTTCATCTATTTCATGCAGTGAGTCCATTGAAAAGATGCTCTGTTCCCATTTCTGAAGTCCTTCCTGATTAAGATAGCCTCTCATAGCACACCAGACAACAAGATACCTGTCTTCTGTTGCCACTTCCTTGCAGTTGGCATTCAGAGATAGGTTACCAGTAAAACCTGCATCTACCCATCATGGCTTGTAATGGATGTTTCCTCCATAAATTGTCTGATTCCCTTTAAAGATATATTAGCAGGTTATCACCATGTCCTGATGTTATCACCATATCACCATTACCACCAGGTTATCACCATATCCATATTATCAGGTTATCACCATATCACCAAGAGAGGTTATCACCATATCCTGTGGCAAGGAATTGTCCATAATAAGAAGAGGGAGCTTCTCCACTCCCCCCACTTTCTAACCCCACTGCTAAATGGGGCTGAGAATGCATTCAGAATAGGAAGATTCGTCCCCCATCATTCTTTCTCCACCAGGAATTGTTGTCACCCAGGATTCTCTCTCAAATGCAGTGGCTCTCGAGCATTTCAGCCCAGGACCCCCTTCTGAGAATGATCTGTCCGGGATCTTCCTGGATGTGAAGTCATCAACCTGGAAATGATGTCATAGCCAGAAATGATACAAACACTGAAATTTCAGAGCTCCTCCATGTCTCCTTGGAAGTAAGTCCAGGAAAGTATGGATTACTTACTCCCAGAAAAATACGGATCACAGCTTTCATCGTTCCAAGATGGCAGTGCCCAGTGCCAGATTCTAACACCTAGCTTTTTGTGAACCCCCCTGAAGTGAATTTGCAACCACCCTAAGGGGGTCCATCCCCCACCTTGTCAACCACTGCTTGATTGGGTGATTGGGTGATTGTCAACCAGTGTGCCATGAAAATCACAGCATTATCAGCGGTGGCAACCACACCTTCTCCTTGATTCAGTGGGTGAAGAGTGGTTGGACATTTTCATGCTGATGTTGAGTGGTGACCTGTCAGGGATGCTGATGTCGTTGCCTGTAGAACAGATGCCAGAGTAGATGACCTCCAAGTACATCCAGCTTCTGAGAGCTACCTCTGCATCCCAAGCTGTGGGAGGAAATAAAGATCAGGGGCTGATGCTCAGATGAAGCAGCAAGAACGAGTTCCTTCTCCCTTATCGGCATCCTTCAGTCTCGAAAGACTATGGTATCGTGCTCTGATTGGAGGTCCTGAAACAGCATCTAGTGTGGCTAAAAAGGCCAATTCGAGAGTGTCCCTCCCTTCCACACTGAGGACAAATAAATTCCGTCCCCTGCCCAGGCCCAGGTTTCGCTGCTTTCGGGTCTGTCTCTTTGCTTCAGCCTGCCGAACAAGTGTCTCTTCCACTTGGAGAAGGCCATGCTGGGTCTTTTGCCTCCACACTGAACGGTCAGAGGTCAAGGTTTCCCAGCTGCTGATGTCCATTCCCAAGGCCTTTAGATCCCTCTTGCAGATGTCCTTGTATCGCAGCTGTGGTCTCCTTCTTGGGCGCTTTCCCTGCACTAATTCTCCATATAGGAGATCTTTTGGAATCCGACCATCAGCCATTCTCACGACATGCCCAAGCCAGCGTAGACGCCGCTGTTTCAGAAGTGTGAACATGCTAGAGATTCCAGCACGTTCCAATACTGTGTCATTTGAGACTTTGTCATGCCAGGTGATTCCAAGAATACGTCGGAGACAGCGCATATGGAAGGTGTTCAGCTTCCTCTCCTGCCATGCATAAAGGGTCCAAGACTCACTGCAGTACAAGAGTGTGCTCAGGACGCAAGCTCTATAGACCTGGATCTTTGTATGTTCCGTCAGCTTCTTATTAAGCCATACTCTCTTTGTAAGCTTAGAGAACGTGGTAGCCGCTTTACCAATGCGTTTATTCAGCTCAGTATCTAAGGAGAGAGTGTCGGAGATAGTTGAGCTGAGGTACACAAAGTCATGGACAACCTCCAGTTCATGTTCAGAGATTGTGATACAGGGAGGTGGATCCACACCCTGACCCATGACTTGTGTTTTCTTCAGGCTGATTGTTAGTCCAAAGTCTTGGCAGGCTTTGCTAAAACGGTCCATAAGTCGTTGAAGGTCTTCGGCAGAGTGAGCAGTAACAGCAGCGTCATCGGCGAAGAGGAACTCACGCAGGCATTTCAGCTGGACTTTGGACTTAGCAGACAAGAAGTAGTGGCAGCCTAATCTTCTCCATGGAGGAGCTTAAGAGCCACTGCATGGATGTGGGTGCTTCTGAGGTCAGCGACATTGGCTCTCTGCTATGCCAACCAAGACCTTGTGCCAGAATGTCGGACGAGGGTTGGCACTCTGAAGATTGAATTCAGAATTCAATCATTCAATCTTCACTCAGCTGTGAAACTCACTCTGTGGCCTTGGGACAGACGCTGCTTCTCAGCCTAAAATTCACAACATGGTTGTTGTGAGAATTAAATTGGGGGAACACAGAACTTGAAGGCTGTACTGAGTAATGTGTATTGTAACACATTACTCCCCAAAATTTGCTCCACAAAATTTTTAAAAGCTGGGTATTTTGAATTACTTATCTATCTATCTATCTATCTATCTATCTATCTATCTATCTATCTATCTGTCTGTCTGTCTGTCTGTCTGTCTGTCTGTCTATCTATCTATCTATCTATCTATCTATCTATCTATCTATCTATCTATCTATCTATGATGCCACTGCAGTCTGACATGCTTGGATGAATATTGTGGTAAAACATATTGGTGGATAAAAGAGTATAAGAGAGTATATTGTGGTTTAATGATAAAAATTATAATTGTTATGAAAATTTAAAGCCTTTCACCATATAGAAAGTCTAATTCATTGGTTTTTAGGTTTGGCTTGGATGAAGGCAAGGTTTGGATGCTTTTTTACTAGTATGCTGATTTTTGTTTCTTGTTGGAAAAACAATTTGTGTGTGTGTGTGTGTGTGTTTGTGTGTGTGTTTGTATGTACACATGTTTTGTTTTCTATTTTCATTTGCCATTTAGCGCCGCGAGGGTGATAAAATGGGCAAGACATCAAAGAAAAATAATAAACAGATGAAAAATATGAGCTCCTGAAAAGATTATTTCTTGGGGGTGAGGGAAAGGCTTTACAGCTCAGGCTGCATTTTTTAAATGTCTTTTTTATTTTTTATTTTTGCAGATCCTTAGAGAAGGAAATCCAAGCACACAAAGCCACGAAAGCTGGTTTTGTGAGTTTTTGATGCCCATTTCTCAGTGGGCCTTTTTGACATGGAGCATTTTGGTTGCAGCCATTCTGATCATTGTCATTGATGACAATCAACATCTCAATGGGCAAAGTGCCTGCCATTTTCATCTCCCAGCCGGGGCCTCCGATGATTTATTTCTTGCAGCTATATCACACGCTATAGGTACTTTTGATTATTACCTATGGATACAAGTGATACAAGCCCTCTCTTTCCCCAGAGATAGCATGTGCACCAGCCTCTAATCTGATGCGCCACTCTCCTCTCTTTTCAAACCAAGCTGGCAATTCTCATCTTGAATAGCTTTAAAATTGCTCATAGCAATCAATGACAACTGAGGCATCACTAAAGAATTTCTTTTATCTCTCAAGCTCCAATTTAGATCAGTCATTAAGCTTGAGTAAGCTTGAGCTGTCAGAACATTTTCCCTCCTCACATGCTCCAAGCATAAAAAAAGTCAACTTCAGAAATCAAATTTGTTTTCTTTCGTACTACACTTTGTAATGGTTTTGTATGAACAATAAACTTAACTGAAAATAGTACTGTCAGTCCTGAGTAACTCTGGGAAGGGCTTAGGCTTTCTGCCTTGGCAAGGCTGCCATGCTTCAAATAGGTTCGGAATGGGAATGCACAGCAAACCATCCGTTCAATGGGATCATTTTTAAAGTTTATTTTATTTTGTATCACTCGTTAATAACTTATATCCCAATGTATTGGAGTGCAGAGACTTTTTTGCTGTTGAAATCATGGGAAAGTGAAGTCAGTTTGAAAAGAACTTCAAAACAGTAGAGAACTGGTGAAATATTAATTGGAAAATCTGTCATTGTCACCCCAGTACAGATGATGGAACTGGGCTCAGAATCAAGAACTGTGATAACTGGGCCCAGCTGTACTGAACCACAGAAGTAGCAGTTTGAAGTTATAGTAACTAAGGACCCAATGTTCTCCCCAACCATGCATGCAGCGCAGAGGCTCTAAAAGGACCACTGCTGTATCCTGCAGGGCTGGGAAACGTTGGTTCCCTCACTCCATTAATAGTCCCAGCACCCCCATGGGTCTACTTGGAGAGGGTGACCATACAGAATGGAGGACAGAGTGCCTGTACCTTTAACCATTACATAGCAGAGGGAATGGTACAGGCACTGCCCTGGTGTGGGGGCAGGTAGTAAAAGACGTTGAATTTGTCTAAAGTAGGGCTGGCCCATCAGTGAGGCCAACTGGTTGCCACAAGCAGAAAAATGGTGGGGTGCCCATCTCTGTACCACCTCCTTGCCTTCACTGCTCTTCCTTCTTCCTCTTCTTCAGAAAGTGAGAAAAAGAGGAAGAAATTGGGAAGGGAGAAGAGTGCTGATCTGGAGTATGGAAGAGCATGGAAGAGGAGCAGCTGCTGGAGGCATTCATCTTCACTGCTCATGCTACTCCATCCTACAGTCACTCAGAGTGGCTCCAAAGTGGAGGCAGATTGGCCACTTGCAAGGTGTGTTCAGGATCTTGCAAAATTTATTGCTGTACTTTATACCCCCCGATCTACCCCCCCCCCCTTATGTCAACCACTGTTGATGCCATGTAAATGGTAGTTCAGCAAACATTTTCATCAAGGAAACGTAGGGTTGCCATATGTCCTGAAAACAGGGACAGTCCTGATTTTTGGGAGTTGTGTTCATATTCTGGCAAATGGGACAGAGAGTCCTGTACCCATTTTGTGGAAGAGAATTATGGCAACCCTAAGGAAACCAGTCCAAAGCACAGACATTACTGTACAGATGCATGAAAAATGCAGACGGTGGCGTAGCTATAGAGGGGCAGAACAGTCAATCTTGGAGGGAGCCGCATGCTTTTGCAGCCATTCCAGTGTGGGGGATCAAGACAGAGCTGTATGGATCCATTTCGCTCCCCACACCTGGAGCCTTATTCCTTTGGACCCTCCAAGACTGACTGCTCCACCCCCTCTTGCTATGCCACCAAATCCAGCCACAAATGGTGGAATTTTTTTTAATGCTATTAACCTGGTAATCGGATGTCTTCCTTTTAGTGTTTTAAAGCTACCATTAATTAAATTCTTTGTAGGTTTTTTCCCCTGCAGAATTTTTTTTTAAAAAAAAAAACCTTCCTAGAGCCATACAATTTCTGAATTCTGGTATTTACAAGAATTCTCTATGCCTGCGTTCACCTTTGAAGCAGTATATTTGGGAGAGAAGCCACAGCAGCAGAAAGTCATAGATGTGCCAAGTGGTGCTGGCACTTCAAGGCTAGACAGACTCCAGGCCACAGCATGTCAAGACTTTAAAGGCTGTGCCTTGCATTATATGAGAAAAAATATTGTCTCTCCTCATTGTAACCACTTATTTAAGGCTGGCACGAGGCAGGCAAGTGTACAGCAGGGAAAAATACAGCAGTTTTAAAATATTTCATGTGCAGGTGGAAGTAGTGTGTTCTATATGCACAAAGGCAACCTTTTCAGCTCAATGCTCTCCTTCGGCATTGCCACTGTCTCACCTAACCACTGGTAAACTGGCACTATTTTGTAGCCCAGACACACAGCTCAACCTACTGTTAACTCCCTGCTTGATGATGTGGCAGAACCAACATGGCATCACAGCATCCTGCAGAGGTGGTTTAGGCTGCAATCCTAAACCACAGTTTGGCTGGCATAAGTCCCAGCATAAGTCTTTTGGCATTTTATGACACTCCCAACTCAGCACAGGACTTATGCTGGGGCTTAGGCTGGCCTAACCGGACGTAAGGATTGCTGCCATGCCTTGTATTCCAGGTCATATCCTTGATCTTAATCTTGTGTCCTGGAAAAAAACTTCAATGTCCTCCTTTTCCTTGTAAGTAGGCAGCATGCAGGCTTTTCGTAATTCATAAATTTTATATAACAATTTATATATAATAGCGTTAAATTCATTATTAAGTCATATATTCTTTAAATTAAGCACATGAATTAAGCACATGAAAGCAATATATATGCTTTCCTAGATATATAAGTATCTAGCTTTTATTTTGTCACATCCCACATTTTTCTTGGATGTCCAACATTTTCTTTGCGGGGTTGGGGATCTTTGTGCTCTTTTTTGTTATGCCATATGGTCACCCTGACCATGCAAGCCACTTTTGAGCCAGTTATATGCTCCAAAACAGAGGAATGGTTTCACTCCCAGTGCCCAGAATAGGGGTGAGAGTGGGTTGGACCAGTGGGAGCAAAGTTTGATCCTCAGGCTTCCTGGCACAGCACTTGCCTCTCAACACTGAGTAGCCCCCACTGCAAGGCCTGCTCCATTCTTTTGAGGATCTGGAGGCGGCTATCGAGCATGTATTGCAATGGTCTTCAAAGTGGGGTCGGGACTCCCTTGGGGGTCATGACCACATGTCAGGGGGGTCGCAAGAGGGAGGGATCCACCATCTTGGAATCTGGCACTGGGCTTTCCTGAGAGTAAGCCTCATTGAACAAAATTGGACTTACTTTCAAGTAAACATGGAGGAGCATCCCAGTAAGTTTGACAGGAGTTCTTGGACAGATTTTTAAATTTGAAAGGGGGTCCCACACTGACATGACTGCATACTACTGATGTATTAGATGCTGTGGCAACCATTTTCATGGTGCTGCTTCTCTGGGCACTGGACCGCTCAGGATTGGACAGAATCCCAGAGTTGAGATGCTATCATGATTGGGGTAGTGGCAGTCCTACCAAAGTCTGGGACACTGTGATTTGGTTTATATGGCTAAAAACCGTGTGTTAGTATCTTGAGGTATGTTGTTCCTTCATGAAATGTCAAGAAATGGAAGAACCACAAGTCAGAATTAGGTCTGAAGCTGAGATGGGATCCCTTAAGCACCTCCTCTACCTAAGAACTCGGTTGGGCATGTGCTTGACTAATGTGAGTTGGGAAGAAGGGCTCTGGGAAGAGCAATCTTGTAAATATCAGGAGCTTGGTGAGGGCCCAATCCTTATTCATTTATGGATAAAGTACCTGCCAGCCTTTTGAGTCAACCCAGACCTGTACCAGTGGTATCTCTGGTGCAAGTCCACATGAATCCATGAAGGTTTGGCTTTGGGAAACCTTGATCCCACTCTGCCCTACTCCCAGTCTGTAGTGCTGCCCCATTTTTCCCACCTCGGCCTCTCTCTCTCTCGGACTTAGACCAAGAAAACAGAATCTGTGAGTATAGGTTTTGATGGAAGAGTCCAAGCTATCATGCATATAAAGCTCTACCTACAGGGTGAGGAGCACCAATCATGCACACTGTATTTTTAGACCTATCTATGGAACAGGATTTTGCATTGTCAGCTGCAACACAGCACAGTGAGAGTGAGCTTTAAGAAGCACACATTTATAATGATCTCAATGCAGTGCTTGTGCCTGTTTTTTGCATCCTTCAGAAATACCTTCTGCAACAGTCTTTCACTGGTAATGACAAGCCATAGCAGCGACCATGAATGTATGTGTTTCCCCATGTGCCGATTCGCTGATTCACCAGAGGCTCTGTAGGCAGGTTTAAATTAGCTTTCTGATATTGGTACACTGAATGTATCATCTTCTCCAGGATAAAAATAGAAATTTGACAAACAATATTACCACTTCAGCAGCCCACGACATAATAGTTTCCTTGAGGTTATTAACTTTTGGATGGCTTTAAACAGAGGTATAAGAGAGACCTTGTAAAGAAAAGGAAATGAATTAATATCTGAATTGTAAAATTACTGTTTTAGGTCAAGGAAAGTATTAAGTTTGATAACGTGATTTAATATCACAATAATGGCACATTAAGACTTTATGAGATTTTTAGGCTGATAGCGTATTCTGTCTGCTAACATATCAATCTACAGCCGTTCAGAGGGAGGAAAAATTCATTTTCTTTAGAAACACGGATGGTAAAAATGCTCCTCATTGATCTGTTTTGTGGGATCCCTTCCTACAGTCCTATATGTTTACTCAGGCCCTTAGGGATCCCTGTAAGGATCTGATTCTATCCAAATTTCCAGCTCCAATGCAGCCATAATACAGACCCAAAATAAGGGAACAACATTCCCTAACCTTGAGGAGGCCTCTGTGACTGTGCCAGTGCCACAGGATACAGAACATGCCTCACTGGCAGGACTGCATCAGTGTTGGAAAGTTGGATGGGATTGAAATAAGATTGTAGATTGTTTTGGATAGATCTTTAGATGGTTAAAACTGATTTGAGATTGAAGAAAGGTGGATTGAAGAAAGGTGGCACAGAAAGGAGTTATGTGCTTGCCTTATATTATTCATAATTTCATATATGTTTTATTTTACTCTGTGTTGATAGAAATCATAGAATCATAGAGTTGGAAGGGACCTAGTAGGTCATCTAGTCAACCGCCTTGCCTACAGCAGGAAATCCTCCTAGAGCTTCCCCAGCAGGTGCTCGTCGAGCCTCTGCTTGAAGATCCCCAGTGAGGGAGAGACCACCACCTCCCTTGGCAATCTGTTCCACTGCCGAACCGCCCTCACCGTCAGGAATTTTTTCCAGATTTCCAACCGGAATCTCCTTTCTTGCAGTTTGTACCCATTGGTTCTAGTTCTGCTTTCAGAAGCAGCTATGAACAAATGAGCCCCTTCCTCCCTATGACAGCCCTTCAGGTATCTGAAGAGGGCAATCATGTCTCCCCTCAGCCTCCCCTTCTCCATGCTGAACATCCCAAGTTCCCCCAACCTTTCCTCGTAGGGCTTCCCTTCCATCCCACTGATCATTCTTGTCGCTCTCCTCTGGACTTGCTCCAGTTTGGCTGCATCTTTCTTCAAGTGAGTGCCCAGAACTGAACACAGGACTCAAGGTGAGGTCTCACCAATGCTGAGTAAAGAGGAACTAGAACTTCTCACCACTTGGAAGCTGCAGCCTAAAATGGCATTTGCCTTCTTTGCAGATGCATCACACTGCTGACTCATGTTCAGCTTGTGATCCACGGCGACTCCAAGATCCCGCTCACATGTTGTGCTGCCAAGCCAAGTATCCCCCATTTTATACCTATGTTTTGGGTTTTTATTTCCTAAGTGCAGAACCTTGCACTTCTCCCTGTTGAAATTCATTCTATTTGTTACAGCCCAGGATTCTAGTTTATCCAGATCCTCATGGAGGTTTCTCCTTCTTCTGTTGTGTTTGCTACTCCTCCCAGCTTGGTGACATCTGCAAATTTGATCAGGCTCCCCTGTATCCCTTCCTCTAAGTCATTAATGAAAATGTTAAAGAGAACCAGGCCCAAGACAGAACCTTGGGGTACCCCACTTGAAACCAACCTCCAGGATGACACAGAATCATTTACTAAAACCCTGTGAGTGTGGCCATCAAGCCAGTTGTATATCCACCTAATGATTGCCCATGTCTAGCCCATGTTTTTCCAATTTCCCGATTAAGATGTCATGCCAGACCTTGTCAAATGCTTTGCTGAAGTCAAGATAAATGACATCCACAGCATTGCCATGTCCAGTAAACTCGTAACCCGATCAAAAAAGGAGATCAGATTTGTCTGGCAAGATTTATTCTTGGTCAATCCATGCTGGGTTCTTTTGATCACCGAGTACTTGTCTAGATGTGCACAAATTGTGTGTTTTATGATTTGTTCTAATATCTTCCCTGGGACTGATGTCAAACTGACTGGTCTATAATTTCCCAGGTCTTCTTTTTTCCCCTTCTTCATTCACCTTATGTTCTTTTATTCTCTCCCTAATATTTTTGGATTCCACTGTTTTCTTCATAGATTATTAAAATATAAAAAAGAAAGGTGGAGGAGTTTGGGCGCATAGTTTCAGAGGGATCTATATCAGAATTTCTAACATTGGAACCATTGAATCAGGAAGAAAACATCACAACATTGCCAGTGATGAAATAGATAAAAAGAAGCTTGCATCCCATAAAGAAATGTAAAAAGAAGGATCCTTTCCAAGGGTGGAGGGGGGAAACACCAGATAGATTGTGTTTATACAGTATCAGCAAAGGGCTGTGGGTGGCACAAGTGGTTAAGACACTGTGCCTGTTAACCAGTAGGCCAGGGTTTGAGACCTGGGTCCCCAGAAGACAGGCTGAGCTCCTGTCCTTAGCCCAGATCTGCAATGCCAGCTAGATCCAATTGTATCGGCTCTGCCATTCCATTGGACTATTTTGGTGGCATGGAGAGGGGGATTTGCTGCTTGGGTAACAGCCTATCCTCCATATCAATCTACCCAGACCTTCGTGCTTCGCATGCAGCATCAAGCGCGATACCATAGTCTTTCAAGACTGATGGATGTCAAGTATTTGGAAAAGTTGTCTGTCAAGAAAAATTGCTTAGTTGTTGGTAACTTTTTTTTCCAAAAAGGCATTTCCTGGAATGAACAAAAAAACAGGGAGAGTGTGTAAGAAAATGGGTGAGTCTGCAAAGTAAGGACTCTCTCTCTCTCTCTCTCTCTCTCTCTCTCTCTCTCTCACACACACACACACACACACACACACACACACACAAACAGAGAGAGAGAGAGAGAGAGAGAGAGCATACCAACAAGGTGAATAACCGACATATGTATTTCCAACTGTTTTTAAAGAAGTGGCTGTTAAGCTATTTAGACTGCAATCCTAATCTCCATTTAGGATGGCACAAGCAACAACATAAGTCCTGGGCTGGCATGGGGGTGTGACAAAACTGCCATAAGGCACTTCTGTCCCACTCATAGGGGGGATTGGGCCAGTGCAGAGGCATACGTCGACCTCCCCAAACCAGCATGGGAAGGTATGCCAGGTGCGTTGGGCTGACCTAATTTGGTTAGGATTGCATCCAGAAATGTGGGATTTTGAATTTTTAAATTTTTGGAAAAGGTAGCTTTGCTGAAGAGTGTTGCATGCAATGTCTACATGCCATACCCTGCACAGAGCCTCTTTCAGACTAGTCTATCCAGCAAACCTTTGTGCAGCAGGTAACAAAGCCTCCACTGGATCAGGCCAGATGCCTGGATCAGGCCAGATGGGATTGGACCTGTAGTTTCAGAAGGACTCAGTGTCAGAATTTCTAACAATGAAATGGGCCACTGAACCAGGGAGAAAACATCAATCAGTGTAGAATATTAGCAGCGATGAAATAGATAAATGGGATCCACAAACTAATTACATGCTGGGTAAAGAAGTATTTGTTCATGCTTCCCCACAGTTGTCCCTAGAAGAGAACCTTCATTTTGGTTTTGAAGTGCATATTTTGAGAACAGGGATCTCCAAAACCTGGCCTGGGGGCCGGATACAGCCCTCAGAGAGCCTCAGTGTGACCCCTGGCAAACCCCCTCTATATGGGGCCTCACCCATTTTTTCAGCTTAGATTATGATTGGATATCAAAATTCAAAAATTCCTGATGGCAGTCTGGCAGTGGAAGAGGTTGCCAAGGGGTTGGTGGACTATCCCTCAAGGGGGATCTTCGGACAGAGGCTTGACAAGCATATATCAGAGATGCTCTATGAGAATTTCCTGCTACAGGCAGGGGTTGGACTAGATGACCTATTAGGCCCTTTCCAACTCTATGGGTCTATGATTCTGTCTCCCATTTTCTGGAAAAGGGGCCACATCAAAAATACACTTGTGCAATGGCATGCAGTGTAATGCAACTCTTTCCCAATGCTAGAAAATGGATAATAATGGAGAAGCTCAACTCTGCCAAATTGTCTTGATTATGAAAATCCCCCGAGTCTCAGACTATTAACTGTGGTAAGTGTGGGAAACAACAAACTCAATTATTTTGTCTAGGGTAAGCGATAGTTCCAATGCGCCTTTCACTGCGGCAGAATTGCACACGTGTTGGCGGTTCACGTTACCATCACCTATGAAAACGGAAGAGAAAGTGAGAGGCAGAAGGGCTGGAAATCCAAAAGGAAATTGAAAAAAAGTTGCAAGGCTTCATGGGAGGTAAAATATTATGGGGGGAAAATCTGTCTATATCATTCCAAATGCAATAAATTATCTGTAATAGTTTTAAATTTAATAAGAAATAATATAGTATTTAAATTAAGCATATGTAGCAACCTATATATATGAACATATACGTGTGTGTGTGTGTGTGTGTGTGTGTGTGTGTATACATATATATATACGAACCTGTGTGTGTGTGTGTGTGTGTGTGTGTGTATACGTATATATACACACACACGTGTGTATGTGTGTGTGTGTGTGTGTGTGTGTGTGTGTGTGTTTAGCTTTTAATTTGTCATGTCCTACATTTTTCTTGGGTGTCCTATATTTTGGTGGTGTCCTTGTCCTCTTTTTGGGTTACGGCATATGGTCACCCGTCAGTATCCATCACTGCTCCCCAACTTCAGGATGCAGCACGTGCCCCATTGGTACAGCTATGCCTGTGCTGGAAAGTTGATCAGCATTGTACCCTGAGTGTTATTTTTTCCACTCCAGTTATGTCACTGGGGTTTTAGTTTGATGTCTCCAGGTCATCCTTCCACATACTGGGAAAGGAGAATACTTTTGCTATTACTGTTAACAAAGTGAGCAGCTAACAGCATGCATTTTAGTGCAGTCAAAGTCAAAGAAAAGGCATAGTCTGGAAGGAGATAAAGGCAAAAATGAAAGAAAGGAAATGTGTGCATCATCAAGAAGATAATGAAGTTTAAATGAGCCAAAGGACATAAATGCTGCACAGCTCCAACCAATAAACACTTGGAAACCTTTTAGGATGAATTAACAATATTTCAATACTGGTAAAGCCTGAATTAACATTTTTGCACTAAACAATTTGACAAATGGAATGGAAAACTTTATTTGTTGCATTGCCTAATGTTGTTTTTAGGGCCTGTCTTGCTACAACTTCCTAATGTGTTGTCAACCCTTCACATTTGGATTCCCTGGGGGCAAGCAGGAAGAGGGGCTAGCACAGTGGCATAGCTAGAGGGGGCAAAGCAGTCGATCTTGGAGGGAGCCTGCCCAAGGTAAGCAAGGCAACACACTTCAGAGCCACTCCAGGCAGGGTCAGACGTTTTATATGGCTCTCCCCACTTGGAATGGCTCCAAAGGGGAGCCCTGGCGTGTTGCAAGACTGACTGCTCTACCCGCTCTAACTAACTGGCAAGGGTGTGTGCCACATTTTTTATTTGGTTTCGATTATTGCCAGACCCTACAGCTTCCAGTAGGACAATACTGAAAATTCTGTTTTTAAAAATGCAGTGAACCAATGGTTTAACAGATGTCAGTCGGACCGACTTTTGGAAATCAGAGACATTGTCTGCTTAAAAAAACTAGTCAGATATGCTTTGTGCATGCACGTGTGCACTGTCTTAAGTGCATTCCAGTTTAATGGACTTTCAACATTAATGGAACCCAGTCCCCCATTAGTCTCTTAAATTAAGGGTTCGCTGTACAGTATTTTTCCAAGGAACAGCACTCAGGACCCGTCTGCACACAGGTTTTTCTTACAAATGACATGTCACTTTCACAATAACAAATTCCAAGGAAAGTTTCCCTAGCAAAAAAGAAAACACAGGCAAGATGTGATGTGACACTTTCTTCGGCATACTCTCATAAGGATTGCTGCAGCTGCAGCAGGCCAACAATTTCACCCTGCCACGGGCTAGCAGCTAACACCAGTGCCAAGTGGAAAGAAGAGATCAGGTCATCAGGTTATTCAGAGCATCTGAGCACTGAGAAAATACACAAATACACACACACAGAGAGAAGATTCTTCTTTAGTTTTTAATGCACTTTCATTTCTTTTCACTGGAGGCTATATCTGGAGCAAACAAGGGCATGATCAAGGCAAAATTAATTGGCTGCCATAAAGGTAAAGATAAAGGTGTCTCCCACAGGTTGCCCTACTAGTCATGACTGACTCTAGAGAACGGTGCTCACCCTGATTTTGAGCCATAGAGGCAGTGTTGTCCGAAGATGCCTCTTTGAACATGAAGCTGCAGGTGCATGGAATGCCGTTACCTTCGCACCAAGGTGGTACCTATTTATCTACTTGCATTTGCATGCTTTTGAACTGCTAAGTTAGCAAGAGATGGTCTAATGACGGGAGTTCACCCCCTCTTGCAGTACTCAGGTTGTGAGCTGCTGACCTGCCAAACTTCAAATTGTCCGGCATAGTATCTTTAACCACTAAGCCACTGCAGTGTTCAACAAATAATCTCTCAGTACCATCCTAGCTTCCCAGTAAGGCTGGCACAAGCAGAATGCTCCATTCATATCTGAAAAACTTTCACTTATTTCTTGCCATGAGAAGTGATGCCGCTGATGCTAGTGATATGTAATTCCCCAGAATCTGGCACAACTTGGCAGAACCCCTGGGGTGCAAGAAAATAGTCCCCATTCCCCTGCAGGGGTGCAATCCTAAGGATTATATCACTGCCACAGCCCCTCCCCAGGAGTAAATCTCTCCCTAGGTTTGAGCACATCATTGTGAGCATTGGCACAGCAAGAGAAGGGATACGAAGCGCTACGTTTTACTGGGGACTACATTTCAGCATGCAAGTGGCCCCTCACCCTCCCCTTTAGAGCCTTTTCAGGTGGGGGAGCAAAACAGAGGCATTCACTTCCATTTTGTTCTGAGTCTGGAATGGCTCTGAAAGGGCCACTTGCACCCTAAGGTGGAACTCTCTGCAAAACTTAACACTTTACAGCCTCTCTATTGCACCACTGATGGTGAGACTGTTCCACCTACGTATTCAATTTCATTTGGTGATGTACATATCCCTCTCTACTATAGATTGGGAATTGTTATCCAAGGACCCTCCTCTCAGGGTTGCCATTTGTCCTGGAAAACAGGACTGTCCTGGTTTGGGGGGGATTGTGTTCGCATAGTGGCAAGTTTGAGAATTATGGCAACCCTACTACCTCTTTTGCAAAAATGTAATCATAGCCCATGCTCAAAAACTTAACTTAGCAAACTGTGGTTAAGATCCTGGCAAGCCTTGCTGACAACTGTAATTCCAGCAAAGAAAGAGCTGACAACAAAACGTTGTCGACACAATTTCTAGTTAAGGCTGCAATCCAGTGCACCTTCTATATGTACTCTGGTATGTAAATGAAACATCTATAGATTAGGGCTGCAATGTGCTTATATAAAAAGCCATTCAGAGTGCATGGTTATTTAAGTTAATAACTGTCGGTGCTTCTTGGCCCAGCAAATGCTTTTAGTAGAAGATTATGAACAAAATTGGCTTGGTCATTATAGATATGAAGAGATGGCATTTTCTGGGTTTACCCTTTCAGTGTGGGGGAGGCACCTGAGATTATTGTACCTTTTATGCTAAACAATCCAATGTTTATCTTCAAGGTATTTTCATTCTAGTTAATGGAACAGATGGCTTGTGCGGATTAAATGGGAAAAATGGCAAAAAGGAGGACAGGTGAGGAATGAAAACAGCCTCTTGTTAGAGAGAAACAAAAGGTAAATTTTTAAAGCCTTTTTTCCAAAGGAAAACAATCAGTATGTCCTTGAGAGGAAAATAATCAGTGGAGAAGGATAATGAACTTGGTGGGGACACCAAAGAGAAGAAATATTGGCTGAAAGGCTTGATAAGAAAGGCAGAGCTGAACACAATTCATTCCCTTATTTTGCCGTACCTAACATTACGGTGTCACATACTGGGGAGAATTATTGTGTGGATAAAAACTTTAGGAGCTGGTTCCTGGAGCAACACAAACAAGCATGAGAAATTTTACTGGCAATCTAAAACCAGGTGACTGCCAGAAAATGGGACCATTAAAATAAAATACGGCTCAAATCCATCATTTGACTAAACTTGCAGGGGAACAGAGAAGTTTATACAGTTGGTGTAACAGTAGAACAAAATCCAGATTCACTGTTTCTCTTATAACCAGTTGTGCCTATTGAGCAGAGTCGTGAAGAAATAGCCAGTGAAGGCCTGTTCATGCATTACACAACCCAAAGGTGTGACTGTCCTGAGACCAGAGACATTTTGATGCACACCATGAGTGTAAACCAGTTCTGTGTCTTTGTTTTTCACATGGTGATTACTGTAACAATCTTTGACCTGGGGACGTTTGTGAGTTTGGTATACATAATTCCCAAACACCACCACCAAAATCCACTTTGGTTCCCTTTGTGTTATGTGATCAAGCACAACACCTTGCACCACTTTGCAATCTATGCTAGTGTGTGAGCATTAAGGGGATTCAGACCTCTGTGTTGGTTTTCTTCTTTTGGCAAAATGCAATGGGGAGAGCGTTATGGCATCATCACGCCTGGTGTGCTGGGATAAGAAGATATAATGGGGCATTTGCCCACCACCATGAATAAATTGGTTTCTACTATACCTGGCCATATAATGTTATCGTATGTATGCCATTCTGTGATTGCTTTGTCCTGACACCACTGGAATCCTGGCAAAGACCGCAAAGTTGTACACTATTTTTTTTCCTTCAACCTTTGTGCTGGACCACTGTAGGAAGTCAATGAATATATTTCTGTGTTCACACTGCTGTAACCCAGGATGCTGATAAGTTGGGATCACAGAAATGTTATGTCCATATATGATACAATACAGGGACATGTGGTAGGAGGGGAGGCAGAGCCTCCTCACCAAAGTTCTTCAAAAAAAAGTGCCATTGCCTGGCCCACAAGCATTCTCAATCCATTTGCAAAGCAACCTGCCAGGTTTTTAAAGTACCTCCTTCCCACCTACGGCACACCCTGATACAAAATAGGCCAGCAAAGTTTGGCAATGTAGAAAATCTGTTTTGTTGAGATCATATGAATTTATCAGACCAAGAACAATAATAATCTTCACCAAGATATAACTTTAAAATGTATTTACTATGGAAACAATCTTTAATGGAATTGTTCCTGCTTACAAGTAAGAAATTGTTTGATTCCCTCTGAACAAATCTGAATGGTTCATCCATTAAAAGAAATTCACATGCATAATATCTTTAAGTGCCAAAGCTTCAGAGTTTCAGACTTTTGCTTTTGTCCTCCTAGTACAAGTAAGAATAAAGGGATGATTTCAGCTTTCTGTATTTGCTTGTGGCACTAACCATCAGTATCTGAAATCTTTATTTCTGCGGACTCATTGCAAATGATCAGTTCTTGCTGCCTGACAGAGATGGATGTTTCAATGCCTGGAGCATGAGTCGGATAAGACCGACATGGAGGTAATATTGGCAGGTTGGGGGAAGGAATAAAAATGGAGGCAGGGAGTGACTTTATGTTATTTGAGCTGAGGTTGCCTGTTGTGCCTTGAGGCATGAAGGCCTCAAATGAAGCATACACTTCTGTACATTTAAGCCCAATACTCGTATGTACAACCTTTATTCTTCCAAGCCCTTTCATAGGATTCTTGGTTTCTTTACAAATGCATGTAGAGCTTGAAGATTATACACAAGGAAATATTTTGATAAATTGCTAGAGTGCATAGATATGTCTGCACTCGGAACAACTTAAAGTTGAATTACATGCCCCTGAAAGTCTAGCAGACCAATCTTATCCCACATCAGTTCCATGATTTGCATGTTCCGTGATGATGGACCATGCGCTGCATCTGGTATGAATGTGTGCAAACAATGAGAAAGCCAAATACAAGTAAATTTCAAAACTAATTTTCAGGTTATGCCTTCTGGCCACTTACGGTCTCCTTTGACACATGCCAGCTCTGTAACTAGAGTATATTTGAGGTGAAAAAGGGGCAACATGCACTAAAAATAGGGGAATAGGATGAGGCATGCATTTCTGCCATCACGATTTACCCCCTCCAACGCATTATCCACTCCCTAACTTCTCCCTGCCCCACCTTTGAATAGATATATGTGCTATTTATATGGCTCAAATCTCCCTCTTCTCCCCCACCTCCCACTGAAAGGCTTTTCACAGCTGCTGATATGACCTCCACACCACTGGCCATTTGTATGCAGCATCCCAGAAAAATGTGACAACGGCTGGGCTTCTGAACTGACATAGAAAGTCTTGCTTCTGTTTTGCTCCCACTGCCTGGAATGGGTTGTGGGAGAGACCACTTGCTCAGCACATTCAGGTGCCTGCAAAACTTAGTTCTGCAATTCTAATCTCCAGTTAAACCAGCCTAAGCCCCAGCATATGTCATGGGCTGATCTGGAGGTGTCACAAAAGTGCCATAAGACACTTCTGTGCCACTCCTGGGGGAGGGTTAGGCCAGTGCATAGACATGTGCTTTCCTCCCTACATCACCACGGGAATGGGAAGACGAATGAGTTGCGCTGGCCTAAGTTAGGATTCCACCCTTAGTGGTTTGCACTAATTTAGGATTGCACCCATTTAGCTACTTCACTGTGTATCTGTCTCACTGCGATGCAGCAATCACTGGCATATTTTTTTTAATGTAACTCTTGGTCTGGAGGAGCAAAAGGTGGAAAACTCTCCAAAAGGAAGGTCCTGTGCAACAAATCTCACTGTTTAAAGGAAATTCTTTACTTAATAACTTGGAGCCAATTTACAAATGACCACAAGAGTCCCATGAACAGACTTCTGGTTTGGTTTGGCTTTTTACACAGTGATTGGAAAGAGGCTGCACACAGTGCTGGGAATGGAGAAGAGTTGCTTTCACCCCAACCAGATCCTTTACCCCAAATGAGGAAAATATGTGGAAATAAAAACCAAATAAAAAACAAATAAAAATATGTGGAAATAAAAAGATCCTCCTCACCCCAAATGAGGAAAATATGTGGAAATAAAAAGCCCTCCAGCTTTCAGGGTTTTAGAGGATATCGACAGACAAACTTATGGTAAAAATCATTTTGAAATGTGTTATAGTTGGAGTTGTCAAGCGTTACTCAGAATCTACTTCATGCTCCCATCTCTTGGGGCCTTGTTTTATAAAGTTGGTAGCAGCAAATATTACATGCTGTTGGAAGAGAAACTGAAAGTAAAAGAGCAAGGCAAAAAAATTGGGCCACCTACAGCCTCCAGGAAAGCTGATGTTCGAAGGAAATGCTGCCGAGAAGGGGAAACGGAAGATTTCAGCTGCATCACATCGCAAGTGGGCCAGATAATACGGAAGACAAATGGCTTGGTCAGCATCTGGCAGGGGACACGTTCGATAGATTTCCATTTAATTACAACGAGGATGGGGGGGATGCTACATTTGGATTGATAAATTTGAAACACATTGTATACCCAGTAAAAATGTGATATACAAAAGGAGCAAGAGGTTCCAGAATATGGTACATACAGATACACACAGTACAATAGATTTACTATGTATGTGACCAATGCGTCATAAAAAACATATGAAGAGTCCCACTGGATCAAAGGCAGGTTTAGGGTTTAGGTTTTATGCAGCGACATCATAGCATCATTGCATCACCACCAGTTGCTTCCAGAGGGCCATTATTTGGAGCAACTTGAGCACAGAGTGGATGGAAAGGACTTTCCAGCACAAAAAACAACATGGTGCTCTGCCCAGTAGCTATGCAGGAAATATCACTTTAAATGCTCCATCTTCCCCCTCAGACTTCATCCCCCTTCTCCAAGCTGCAATTCATACTTTTCTGGGAGGAAATCTCATTGAACACAATGGGACAGGCAGAGTTAGGCAGGGTGACCAGATGCCCAAACCTCAAAAGAAGGATCGGGCATCTGGGTCTTGGATTCCTCTCAGCCTGGCCTTTCAGTGGACAATGGCATGTTTGCCTACTCATGAGTAAAGCCACAATATTGGGCACTTTCATTTTCCCATAGAGCTCAATGCAAATTTTTTATTTTTAGTTTTTTTCACCATAACTTTTGATAAGAAGGAGATATTTCAAAACCGATTGTTGCTTTGGATTCTGGTCTTCAATATGAATCCAATGACATATGACAAGATGGGGTACTGCACACCATTGCAAAGTTCCAATATGAAGCCAAAATGGAGGACAATGAAGCCCTTTTGGAGGACACTCGGGCAGGAGACTGAAAAAGAGGACAAATCTGGAAATTTCCGGTCATATGCTCACCCTGGAGTTAGGGCAGCGAGGAGTGCCCCAGCTGGGTTGCCCCAACTATTCTGAATCCAGAGTAGAGAGTTGGCTGGATCCAGAGTCAGGAAGGCTGAGCTACCCTAACTGAGCATGCTAAGTCAGTGACACCTGGGGAGGGCTTGCTCCCAAGGAGACCCTTCTCAGATTACACTGAACAAGGAACAGCTGTGGTGCCTGCCTTAGAAGGAGTCTCTGACAACCAGTAACAGCTGCAGCAGGAGACTGCAGTACACAGGGTTACCATATTTGTTAACCAGAATAAGAGGACAAGGCACCACAAAATGTAGGACACGAAAGAAAAACGTTGGACAGGACAAAATAAAACCTAAAAACACTAATACCTATTGCTTTCATGTGGTTAATATTAAGCACCATATTACTTATTAAATTTAAAACTACTACATGTAATTTATTGCATACAATTTATTAATTACATGAGCTCTACATGCTGTCGGCTCACAAGGAAATGGAGGACAAGAGAATTTTTTCCAGGACACAAGGCTAAAATCCAGGATATGTCCTGGGAAAAAGGGGGCACAGATGCTCACCCTGGCAGTACAGTCTACAGTGGATACAAGAGGCTTCTTGGAGTGGCCTGCTAGGTTAGTGGCTGCCATAGTTGTGCCGTATCCTGAAGTTGAGAGGCAGGGGTTGCAGCTAGGCTGGCCAAGAACTCAGATTTTTGGTCAGCACTGCCATTCTTACTCGGCCTTATCATGGAGCCCTATGGGTCTACTCATTACTATACCTGCTTCTGAGGTGGTATAACTCTTGAGGAGCTGGAAGAGGGCATTTCTGCCCTGGAAACAGGCTCTGGATACAGAGTAACTGCTCTGCCCTAGGCAATGCTCAACATGCCCTCAATGTGCCTCTTCGGAACTGCCTAGTCTGGCCCAGTTAGGGCAGCCCAGGTCCACCTGTCTTGGGGCAGCCTGTGTTGCCTTAGGTTGCCCCAAGCCTTCTCTTGCTTAACTGGGCTGCCTCATCTTGGATTTACACCACCCCAGTGCAGCCCAAGTGCACTTCTGGATTGCAACCTTACTTCCAAGTAGACATGGAGGAGCAGGATGACCATATGTCATAACTGAAAAAGAGGACAAAGATCCCCACATTGTAGGACACTCAAGAAAAATGTAGGACAGGCAAAATAAAATGTGAAAAACTTTATATGTGGTTAATTTAAATACTACATTGCTTATTATTAAATTTTAAACTATTACATATCATTTATTATATAAAATTTGTTAATTGCAAGGCTACATGCTGTCTGCTCACAAGGAAAAGGAAGACAAGATTTTTTTCAAGACACAAGGCTAAAAAAGAGGACATGTCCTGGAAAAAGGGAACGTAAATGCCATTTAGGCTGCATTAAGAGGACTGTAGCTTCCAAGTCACGAGAAGTTCTAGTTCCTCTTAATTCAGCATTGGTGAGACCTCACCTTGAGTACTGTGTTCAGTTCTGGATACCTCACCTTAAGAAAGAGGCAGCCAAACTGGAGCAAGTCCAGAGGAGAGCAACAAGAATGATCAGTGGGATGGAAGGGAAGCCCTACCAGGAAAGGTTGGGGGAACTTGGGATGTTCAGCCTGGAGTAGAGGAGGCTGAGGGGAGTCATGATTGCCCTCTTCAGATACCTGAAGGGCTGTCATATGGAGGAAGGGGCCAATTTGTTCATAGCTGCTTCTGAAAGCAGAACTAGAACCAATGGGGACAAACTGCAAGAGAGGAGATTCTGGTTGGATATCTGGAAAAAATTCCTGACGGTTCGGGCGGTTCGGCAGTGGAACAGATTGCCAAGGGAGGTGGTGGACTCTCCCTCACTGGGGATCTTCAAGCAGAGGCTCAATGAGTACCTGTTGGGGATGTTCTAGGGGGAATTCCTGCTGCAGGCAGGGGGTTGGACTAGATGACCTACTAGGTCCCTTCCAACTCTATGATTCTATGATTCTATAGTCACCCTGTGGATAAGCTCTGCCATCACAGTGTTGTCACTTCCAGCCATGACATCACAGACAGATTGTTATTCTTAGCAGGGGGTCCCAGGCGAAAATGCCTGTGACCCACCGTACAAAAGTCAGAGGTTTGTGCTAACAAGATTGTAGGTGTTTTCCCCTTAAATATATTCAAGAAAAGAAATTATTTGCAAAATGTGTGGCACAGAATCCAAAGCAAATGGGAATCCCTAGAGCAGTGGTTCTCAATCTTCCTAACGCCGTTACCCCTTTATAAGTTCCTCATGTTATGGGGACCCCCAACCATAAAATTATTTTCGTTTCTACTTTATAACCGTAATTTTGCTACTGTAATGAATCGTAATGTAAATATCCAATATGCAGGATGTATTTTCATTGTTACAAATGAAATGTGTGTTCTGTTCACACATTGAACACAATGGGATTTATTTCAGAGTAGGCATGCATAGGATTGGGCCCCGAGGCTGCAATCCTATACACATTTAGATGGGAGTAAAGGCCCCCCTGACTATAATGGGATTTATTTCTGAGTAGGCATGCATAGGATTGGGCCCTGAGTCTGTCAGTCAGCCCCAGTGCACGAGCAGCTACAGCCAGAATCCTGGCAAGCCTGACCAGGGCCCCTGCACCAGGAGTCTTTAGGCAACCTCAAGAAACCTCTAGGCGACCCCCAAAGGGGTCCCGACCCCCACTTTGAAAAATGCTGCCCTAGAGGAAAGTACCATATTATAAAGGAAAAGTACCATATAAATCTAACCTTCACCTTTTCCATCCAGATTAACCCTACAATCCAGAGTAACTACGGGAGCACGTAAGAGACATTATGTGCACCCATAGTTATTGCACCACCTAGTAAAAACCTATGGGAAATTCATATTCCAATCCAGAGCAAATTGTTCTTACACCAGAGCAAGGACTCCCTGTAGCTACTCTGGATTGCACCCTTAGTCTCCAAAATTGGGGTGCACATTAGATTCAATGGTGCAAGGCCCTACAATCCAGAGTAACTACGGGAGCACGTAAGAGACATTATGTGTACCCATAGTTACTGCACCACCTAGTGAAAACCTATGGGAAATTCATATTGCAATCCAGAGCAAATTGTTCTTACACTGGAGCAAGGACTCCCTGTAGTTACTCTGGATTGCACCCTTAGATTTGAGTAAAAACAGTATTTCTTATTATAAGTAGGTCAGTATTTAAACAGTTTATTGTAATAAAAATGTAGTATAAACCCATTGTTGTATAAATGTAATGCAGTTCGGTAGAAACTATAATACAAACCTATTGTATTATTGTCACATAACTCATTGTTTAATGCAATAAAATTGAGTTTTGCACCTGCTTGGCAGCTGCGCATTACAATTGGCAGTAAACATTTTTTTAAATTTCAAGCCTTTTGAAATCAGGGTGTGCATTATTCTTGATGGCGCATTAGATTCAAGTAAATATGGGGTATTTTTTAAAGCTTATAGTTGGTCTCAGAGCAAAGGAAACTGAGTCCTTAATAAGAAAAAAAGACACATACACCCCTCAAGAAGGAGGCATATAAATAAATTCCAGAGTGGGACTGCAAAGTGGCAGAGGCCATCATCAGTATAGCATCAGCACAAATTACTTGCCACTACTTAAGTAAGTTGTATCAGAGTTGTAACGATTTGGAGTGTTTACTGAAATTTATACAATTAGAACAGCAGTGTAGCTCAGGCTGTCCAGATGTCCGGCTTTCCCTGGACACCTCCGGTATTTATTACCTTGTCGGGGGAGTAGGGAAAGTGCCTCCGGAATTTACGAGTTTGCGAGCCATGCAGCTCAGATTTCCCTACCCCTAAAACTCCAGCCCTAAAACTTAACCCTTTCAGTGCCTCTTAATCCTGCCTCAGCCAACAATTCAGGCTCTGCTCCACTTCTAGACCTGCAACGTAACTCCCTGCCTGGGGATACTCTGATTCCTCCTTTCCAGTCCTTTACATCCTGGTCTTCTGGCTCCCCACAGTATGCTTTTGCACTCTGCACACCCTCAGGGGCACTGCAATTTCTCTTAGTGGTTCCAGATCCCACCTCCCTGATGCAGAGATGTCCCCCTCCCTGCTTGATATCTTGCTTGTGTTTGGGTCTGAACCACATATGTTGGAGTACTGGCTTGTGTTATGCTACTACAAACAGTTGCTTTAATGTCTGGGTCTGAATCATGCATTTTACAAGGTTCTCAATTTTAAAGGGTTGAAATTAAGTACAGGAAAACAATATGAGTATTTGTGCTTTATTTTAACATGTCCTACATGTGTCCTACATTTTTGTGGTGTTCTTCAATTTTTTAAGCACATAGGAATTTTAGGGATCTTAGGAGTTTAGGGATTTTGCATTTGTCATCTGATCACCCTGTGCAAAAAACTTAGTGTCTGGGCATAAAAATAAATATCCGCTTTAATTTTCCATAATGCCAAAACACAAGTGCCAATTTTTCCCCAGTTCATTCAAACCTGAACAGAACCTACATGAAGCTGAATGCCTCATTTGGCAAAGTTGTTTGGAAAACTTTGGGAACCCCCAAAATTGGTTCCAAAACCCCCAAACCAGACTGGGACAGGATGAGTGGAGAGTTCATCATTCTTCAATTTAAAATAAGTGATATAGTGTAATATATTATGTACAGGAAAGCAATACAAATGTTTTTAGCTTATTGTTAGTGTTTTTAGCTTATTTTAACATGTCCTACATTTTGTCCTACATTTTCCGGGTAGGGAGTAGGAATTTTGGCCTTCGATCAGGAATGTTGGCCTTGCTGTTCAGGGATTTTGCGTTTGGCATCTGGTCACCCTGGTGTAGCTAGTGGGGGGTCAAAGTACTAAATTTTGCAGGGAGCATCTCTGCAGCAAGCCCTTCTAGGTGTATGCCTCTGTTTTGGTCCTCCTGCTAGGAATGGCTCCTAAAGCAAGAAAAGGAGCCCGTTGCATGCTGCAGTGAGACTCCCTGAAAGATTTAGGGCTTTGCATCTTCTCTAGCTATGCCAGTGAGGTAAAGATAAGATTTATTCTGGCAGAAACAGATGGACACCCCGCATGATTTCTTTATTGGTACAGTGAGTTTTTCTGCACTGGGAGACGAGTGGCATGTGGATCTTTCCATGAATCTTTGGAAGACCATGAATTTTAAAACAGTCTCAGGAGCACAAGTTTATAAATATATTTTTAAAACATACCAAGCATTGCTTTAAAAAAAATAATAGTCACCCAAAGCATTGCAAGTGGATGTTTTGCAGAGATGCCAGGAGAAATTGAAGTGAGTTCCAAACAGGTGGCCAGAGAAAAACCTGAAACTGAATTAAAATTGAACATTTGCCCCATTGACCATAGAATGCTGAGGAGTTTTCTTAACCAGCACAACATTTGAGAGACACTTCACTGGATCTCTAATGTCATTAAAGCAGTAGTAGTAGTAGTAGTAGTAGTAGTAGTAGTAGTCGTCGTCGTCGTCGTCGTCGTCATCGTCTGTGGGTGGTGCAGGCGGTTAAGCCACTGTGCCTGTTAACCAGCAGGCCAGGGTACAAGACCCGGGTCGGCCCCACAAGAACGGGTGAGCTCCTATCCTTAGCCCAGTTCTGCGACGCCAGCTGGATCCAAACATATCGGTTCTGCCTTTCCATTGGACTAATTCAGTGACATGGAGAGGGCGGATTTGCTGCTTGGGTAACAGCCTATCCTCCATAACAATCCAACCCAGGCTTTCGTGCTTCACATGCAGCGTATGCAGCGCCAAGCATGATACCATAGTCTTTCAAGACTGACGGAGGCCTGCTTTAGTAGTAGCATGAGTAGCATGAGATATCTTTTTTCTCCATTGGAGAAAGCAACACTTGGGGATCATATTCTGGACCAGGAAAATGGGCAGGAATAGTGAGAAAGAATATACTGAGCAGTGAGGCTCCCATCCAATTTGGAGTCTGGATACACAGTTGGTTCTCATTAAAAAAATAATTTTGTTGAAAGAGCCAATCACACATCAGCCGCATCACAGAATGATTAACTTTGGATCTGATAATGTGGCTAAGGTGTCTTTCATTTGACTATATTTGTCAGGAAAATGGAATTTACTGAGATTAAAGTAGAGAGTGTGTCTGGACCATTCTGTTCATTCATGCACACTCATTCGCACACGCACACACAACATGCTGAAGTGGGATGACTAGGCTAAGTTTCATGTAAAGAAATTCTGCAACAGGAGAATGTAGCAATGCAGCTAGAAGGAGTGCAAAGCATGCACCTTGCTATATAGTGCAAGCAGCCTTTCCTCCTCTCTTTTGGAGCATTCACCTCTGTTTTGCTCCTACAACCCAGAATGGCTCCAAAGAAGAGGGGAAACTCTTGCACAGTATGTGAGATGCCTGAAAATCTCTGTGCTTTGCGGGGCTGTGGATGGCACAAGTGGTTAAGACAGTGTGCCTGTTAACCAGCAGGCCAGGGTTCGATACCCAGGTCCCCACAAGACAGGGTGAGCTCCTGTCCTTAGCCCAGCTCTGTGATGTAGCTGGAACCAATCGTATTGGCTCTGCTGTTCCATTAGATTATTCCAGTGGTGAGGAGAGGGGGGATTTACTGCTTGGGTAACAGTCTATCCTCCATATTAATCTACCAGGCCTTTGTGCTTCACATACAGCATCAAGCATGATACCATAGTCTTTCAAGACTGATGGATGCCATAAGACATCTGTGCATTGCAACCCTCTTAGCTACTCTACTGGGTGAATACAGTCTGAAATACAGACTACTAAAAATCTCTTTCCGACTCTTTCATTTCCCAATACCGTAGCACATAAAGAAAGTCAGTGATAAAGTAGAGTTTGATCTGATACCATTTGAAGGTGTATTGAGATTCAGAACCTTTATTGGCATTTAAAATCAACAGACATAATAATATGACTTACATAGTGAACATACATAAAATAGTGAACAAACCACTCTCCTCACAATGAACATCTCTAGAACGTGATTAATAGATCCTGTAACCTGGATTCAACACCACAACCCACAATCTGTGTTGTTATAACTGCAGTCCTAACTTCTAGTTTGGCCAGCCTAAGCCCCAACATAAGTCCTGTGCTGACCTGGGAGTGTCACAAAAGTGCCATAAGACATTTCTGCGCCACTCCCGGGAGAGGGTTAGGCCAGTGCAAGGACATGCATTTGCCTCTTTACATCACCAGGAACAGGAAGACCAATGAGTTGTGCTAGCCTAATATAGGATTATAGGATTATATTATAATGTAATATAGGATTGCATCCTAAGTGTTGAAAAAGGTTGCAATTTGCAGTATAGGCTTATCATGATGTTGTGAACTGATTTGTTCAAGTTTTAAGGGTAGTAGTAGTACTGTAGTGCTAAGTAGTTAGTGTATACACTACAGTGCACACAAACTACCACCACCACACATGCATATGATTATCATTCTTTTCTCAGCACCATCAGAGCTGCTGAGAAATTCACCTAATTGGTCTAATAAGAATTTCATAAGAGCCCCACTGGATTAGGCCATCTAGTGCATCTAGTCTAGCTTTTGGTATCTTAAAGTAATCCAACAAATGCTTCATGGAACACACAAGACATGTTACCTGCATCCTAGTGCGGACCCCAGATTTGGCGTTCTAAAATAGCCTACTTCTAAAAGAAGGAGGTTGCATAAATCCATGATCCTTAAAATGTGCACCCTTGTTCCACTTTTCACTCTTCTTTCGTATTTTCCTTTTTCTACAAAATGGCACAAAATGCTGCAAAATGTGGTGGCACAAATGGTTGAGACACTGTGCCTGTTAACCAGTAGCGTTCAAGACCTGGGTCCTACAAACTCCCATCCTTAGCCAGCTCCTGCCAACCTAGCAGTTTGAAAGCATGTAAAGGCCAGTAGAAAAATAGGTACCACTTTGGTGGAAAGTTAACAGTATTCCAGGTGCATGCAAGCCACTTGTTGGACAACACTGGCTGGAGGACTTTAGAAATGGGGATGAGCATCACACCTTACAATTGGTTACAACTAGCACTATAACCTGCAGGGATCAGCTTTACCTTTACAAAATTACACATCTGTGCAGTTGGTCTGAATGATTTCCAAACATGATTGCCCTCCCTCCCCAATATTTCTGGTATTTTAAAAGAACCGTATACTATAAAAACCAGTATAATAAAACATCAGTTTATTTCTATATAACATGTATGGAAGAAAACTCTGTCCGTTGCCACTGCAGGAAGAACCACAGGTTTTCATACAGAACTACTAAATTGAATCTCAAAGGCCCTGTGTACCCCAACAACAGCATGGAGTGGGACATCAGAGATCATTGTGGGGCAGGATGTGCTGGCATGATCTCATTATTATTGCAACCAAGGAATCTACCATTATTCCACAGTCTATTGTATTAAAAGCAGGCCTCCGTCAGTCTTGAGAGACTATGGTATCGTGCTTGGCGCTGCATACGCTGCATGTGAAGCATGAAAGCCTGGGTTAGATTGTTATGGAGGATAGGCTGTTACCCAAGCAGCAAATCCCCCCTCTCCATGTCACTGAATTAGTCCAATGGAAAGGCAGAGCCCATATGATTGGATCCAACTGGCGTCGCAGAGCTGGGCTAAGGACAGGAGCTCACCCTGTCTTGTGGGGCCGACCCAGGTCTCGAACCCTGGCCTGCTGGTAATACAATTAATTGTATTAACAATACTAATTGTGTATTAATTGTGTATTAATATTATTAATATATTAATATTAATATATTATATTATTAATATTTTAATATTAATATATTATATTATATTATTAATATTTTAATATTAATATATTATATTATATTATTAATATATTAATATTAATATATTATATTATATTATTAATATATTAATTGTGTATACCGCAGTATTATATTACATATATCAATACCACAGTATTATATTAACAGTTTGATTATATGTGTACTGTGCCTTTGGCTGAAATCTCATGGACACATTCCTGGGAGTAACCACATTGAATCCATTGGGAATTTTTTCTGTGCAAACATGCATAGGATAGACTAAGGCTGCAATCCTAAAGACACTTTCCAGGGAGTAAGACCCATTGAACACAAAGGGGCTTACTTTTGAGTAGACATGTTTAGGATTGCGCTCTCTATGTCTGTGTAATGTGTAGAACTGAGGTCTTTCACAGAGCGTATCCTTTTTGGGTAGAGAACATTTCCTTATAATAAGATCAAGATAATCACCTAATACTGCCCTCTTAAATGGAGTGTGAGAATGGCCTCCTCGTTCTTTGGAGCTATTTCCAGCCACCATTTTGCCTCCATGCCCAGAATGGTTCTGAAGAGTGGGGGCCACTTGCATGCCGCAGTGTGGCTCCTTGCAAAACTTAGTGCTTTGCACCCCCTCCAGCTACACCACTGGCTCTGTGGCATAGAAATAATATCTGGTGGATTGTGCCCAGCATCACCACCCTGACTGAAATACCAGGTCTGTTTTTAAATACATATTTTCTTTGTGTCCAGTTCCAGCACAGCAACAATACTGCTGTCACAACAGAAAGGAACTGTTTTTAACAGGCACTTTAAAAACCTTATCACCCTGAAGCAGTGCAGAGGGTTGCATAACATAATTCCTTAAAATACTTACCTTTTCACTGGAGCATCAGCTTATTTACATACTTGATTGCATGTCCTACTTATTCAGGAATTCCTGCTTCCTGCCACCTCTCCTTAAATATTATCTATGGCTGCAATCCTAAAGACACTTTTCAGGGAGTAAGACCCCCGGAACACAATGGGGCTGACTTTTGAGTAGACATGGTTAGGATTGTGCTCTAAATTCTGAGTTGGGCAGTTCTGTATCTCTGATAAGCATGTTCAAGGTATTGTACAGGTAGCCACGGATAACCCTAATACTGCTCCTTCAGAGTAGAAAACAAAGATGAAGATTTTGCACCAAATTTGGCTGACGTAGAAGTTCATGCTCGGAAAAAGTATGAGAGTAGACAATGCAAAGAAAAGCATTTGTTCAAAGGAAATGTGCTTTGGGAATACAAAGGAAAAATAATAAATTTGTGTTGCTTCAGAAAAGTACTTGGGCAGGAAGACATTTTTAGTGAGTGATATTTTATGCTCTGCAGAACATTCCCTTGAAACATTAAATATTTTAAGACTCCCTGTGTTGAAGGGTTGTTTCTTAGGAGTTGGTATTTTCTTTTAAATCACAAGCAGGACATTTTCTTCCTTTCTTTTTTATTTCTGAGGCTACATGATTGTTCTGCCATCGCGGAGACTGTCGCTAAAATATTGGAATGGTAAGACAATGTATTATTATTCATTATTTATACACTTTTGTAGGCATCCACAGAGTATAGAAAATGGAACATACCACACAAACTTAAGATTTACCGGTCGTATATCTTAAGTACATTGGTGCCTCACATAAAGAGCTTAATTCGTCCCGGAGGCCTGCTCTTTAAGTGAAACACTCTTTAAGTGAAGCAGATTTTTCCATAGGAAATAATGGAAACTCAGACAATTGGTTCCAAAACTCAAAATAAAATATTCATATAAAAATATTAACTGGATGTAAAAATGATGACAAAACACTGTAATTGAATTCAAAACATGCATTCAATGTGCTTGATCCTATGAAGTCTACTTAGGCTGCAATCCTAAAGACACTTTCCTGGGAGTAAGCCCCATTTAACACAATGGGGCTTACTTCTGGATAGACATGGTTAGGAGGCCGCAATCAAAGACACATTCCTTGGAGGCTTATCTGGGCTGCTGCAGGAGGTTCAAGGTGGTCGGTGGGGACACTTGGGGGCAGTAAGGGGCAGCAGCTCTGGCCAGCAGGCCTTTTAAAGAGCCTCCGTGTGGAGCATCAGGGCTGAATAGCATGCGTGCCCATACGCGCTTCCTTGTTAAGTGAAGCAGAACTTGTTATGTGAAGCAAGATTTCTTGGAAATTTTTGCTTGTTATGTGAAACGCTTGTTAAGCGAGGTGCTTGTTAAGCGAGGTACCATTGTGTATGTGTGTGTGTGTGTGTGTGTGTGTATGTGTATGTGTATATATATATATAAGACAACTTGATCCTTAGAAATCCATTTTTAAAATTCAGTACCCAAGAATGGACAAAATTTTGCCCTGGGAGATTTGAGCTTTTGACGACTTTTACTCGGGGTGTTCATATGGCTGGAAATTTCCTCTTTCTTCAGTCTTCTCTCTGGGTGTCCTCCAAAAGAGCTTCATTGCCCTCTGCTTTGGCTTCATTTTGGAACCTTGTAAAGTTGTGCAGTACCCCATCATGACATATGACGCTGGATTCAAATTGAAGAGCAGAATCCAATGCAAAAATTGGTTTTGAAAGATCTCCTTCCTATCAAAAGGTATGGCCAAGAAACTAAAAATCAAAAATATGCATTGAGCTCTATGGAAAAGTGAAAGTGCCCAATATCACGGTTTTACTTGTGAGTAGGCAAATATGCTACTGTCTGCTGGAAAGGCCAGGCTGAGAGGAATCCAAGACCTTGTCCTCCTTTTGAGGTTTGGGCACCTATTCCCCCTTCTTTTACTGTATGTTGCACATAGAAACTTCATCTCAGCTGCATGGAGAATTCAGTTTGAAGATGAGAAAACACTGAATCTGGCACGTCTCTTTCACCCCAACTCATCCAAGTTCCCCAACTCTGATGCGGTGGTCAGTGTGAAATCTAGAAAGCTGGACTAGTTGGGCTCTAAACGGAAGCTCTCCTATGTATTTTAAGATTTTATCTTTGAAGAGCCATTCCACCAGCCTACCAGGAACTGATCTTAAGACTAACCAGCCAACAGTTTCCCAGCTCCCCTCTCCTTCCCTTTGTAATGATTGGTGTGATTGTCCTCATGGATGATCTGGCTCTGACTCTAATTTCTACCAGCTACTAATATTGTCCAGTAGAGTTTTCTTTTTGAAGGATGTGTACTCCTGATGACCTGCGTGCTTTCCTTTCTTTTTATATTTTTATCTATATATATAAAAGAGAAAAGTCACTGACTGACTGACTGACTGACTCACTCACTCACTCACTCACTCACTGACTCATCACCGCCCTGCCAAAACCGCTGGGCCTAGAAGCGTGAAAATTGGGGTGGGTGTTCCTTCCGTGACTGAGGGGTGCACTAAGAACCGGTTTTCAGAAATTCCAACGGGAAGGGGGTGAAAAGGGGTGCAACACATTTTCCTCCCTATACTTTGCATTGAGAATTGCTGACTCAGCAACATTCCGCCCCAACTGCTGGGCCTGAAGCATGGAATTCTGGGAGTTCCTTCTGTCACCTGAACACCCACCAAGAACCATCTGGAGACATTTAACCCTTCAGGGGCTGAAAAGGGGGCAACGTGTTTCTGTCCTATACTTAACATGGGAGACTGAACAACATCCAGCCTGGTGCACTGGGGGATGTTGTTAGGAGGAAGAGGTTGCACTGGAGAGGATGCTGCGCATGGGGGAAGTTGCACATGGGGGGGTGATGTGCATGGAGGGAAGTTGCACATGGAGAGAAGTTGCGCATGTAGGAAAGTTGCACATGGGGAAGTTGCGCATGTAAGAAAGTTGCGCATGGGGGAAGTTGCGCACAGGGGAAATTGCGCATGGACGGAAGTTGCGCATGGGGGAAGTTGCGCATGGGGGAATTTGTGCACGGGGTAATTTGCGCATGGGGAAGTTGCTCACGGGGGAAGTTGCGCACTGAGGGGAAGTTGCGCACAGAGGGGAAGTTGCGCGTGGGGGGAAGTTGCACATGGGGGAAAGTTGCACGTGGGGGGATGATGCGCATGGGGAAAGTTGCGCATGGGGGATGATGCGCATGGGGGAAGTTGCGCACAGGGGAATGTTGTACATGGGGGTAGGTTGCGCATGGGTTGTTGATGCGCCGTGGCGGATGTTGTATGGGGAAGTTACTCCCGCAACGCGGGTATGCTTTTTGCTAGTATTTTATAAGACTGGCATGAGCTGTGGAAATCACCTGCAGAGGTTGAATTCAGTTTGAGTTCTTTTTACTGTATTCCAATCAATTTTGTCATGGCTCTTTTTCAACTTAAGGATTCTTTTAAGACGTCCAGTCTTGAAAAACTCTAGCAAAAGTGAGATGCATTTATTTATGCATTTTGTTTGATAACACTCTGCACAAAAAGGTCCAGGGTGCTAATTCTTTAAGACGCTGATGCTGCAATCCTAATCTCCATTTAGGCTGGTATAAGCTTGGCTTAAGTCCTGTGCTGACCTTGGGGTGTTACAAAAGTGTCTTACGGCACTTCTGCCCCACTCCTGGGGGTTTAGGCCAGTGCAAAGGCATACGCTGACCTCCCAAACAACCATGGGAAGATATGCCTGATGAGTTAGGCTGCCTGGCCTAAATTGATTAGGATTGTGCCCTGAGAAACTATATGTGATTTCAAAGTTGTGATTCAGAATCCATTGTTATGTTATGAATGGATGCAAGGATGTCTCAGATCATGTAATACAGGCAGCAATCCTAAGAGCAATTTCCTGGGAGTAAGCCCCATTGAACTCAATGGAACTTTCTTCTGAGTAGACATGAATAGAATTGCACTGATAGTCTCTTAGAAGGTGTTTGTCATCTCTGGCCTGATTTGACTAGCAGGAACTCACCATTCTGCTGGAGCAGTGACATTGGATTCCAATTCCAGAGGTCAGTGTACCTTCATGCCCTGGCCTCCTGTCTCCTGAAGTGGTGCAAAGGTGCAAAATATGGTACTTTTGCAACATCTCTGGACTTGTGCAAGAGGCTGAAGTGTGCCTCTGGATTGTGCTCTTAGGTTTTTTTTTTTCTTCTGCAAAACTTTGGACAAGTTGTAGAGCCATATAAAGTGCTCTGGTACTCACAGCCAAATCCCAAGACACCAGTATGTAACTCCTTAGGTTGGCACCTTGCCACAGATATCCCAGTGCAACTTCACAAAACATCATGTTACAGTAATAGAAGGAAGCTGTCGGGTGGGAAGGCAGATATCAAGGGAGAAATCAATTCAGCTGAACTAAAAGGTCAGTACCTTGTGCCAAATATACAGATGGCAATAAATTGGACTTGAAAGAACCAGCCAGAAGAAAAGATCACAGGCAAAATATTAATAAGTAAGGGCAGCCCCTGAGCACTGATATCCTTGACACTTCCGCATCCTGATAAACTGAAAGAAACAAGGTGAAAATACAGTTAGCCATGAGACTTTGCACTTGGGCAAGTCTTTGTGCTGACCTCATGTTCTGCATAATTTGCAGCATGGCTGATCTGCATAAACTAATGAAAACCCCCAAGGTCACCATGGGTGGGAAAATTACTCATGCAGGCACCCACGAGAAAAGCTGTCATCTAAAAGTTAAGGCATACCAAAACTAATGCCAATGAAGAATTAAACTGGCAAGTCGATTAAAGTTCTAGTCCCTTTAAAGCACATGCTGAACAACTTTTGGGACATGGCCCAGGGTGACCATATGACCGGAAAAACCTGGATTTGCATGGATTTTTACCGTCCTGTCCAGGTGTCCTACATTTTGGCTTCATTGTCCCACATTTGGGAACTTCACGATAGTGCACAGTACTCCATCATGCCATATGTCATTGGATTCATATTGAAGAGAAGAATCCAATGCAATAATAAGTTTTGAGATATCTCCTTCCTATCAAAAGTTATGGCCAAAAAACAAAAAAAACCAAAAACAAAAGAACAAAACAAATTGGCAATTTTTTAAAGCGAGTAGGAATTTTGGCCTTGGGGTTCAGGAATTTTGGATTTGGCATCTGGTCACCCTGGACATAACTGTGGGTGGTGTAAGCGGTAAAGACACTGTGCCTATTAATCAGCAGGCCAGGGTTCGATTCCCAGGTCTGCCCCACAAGACAGGGTGAGCTCCTGTCCTTAGCCCAGCTCTGCAACGCAGCTGGAACCAATCATATTGGCTCTGCCTTTCCATTGGACTAATTCAATGGCACGGAGAGGGGGGATTTGCTGCTTGGGTAACAGCCTATCCTCCATAACAATCCAACCCAGGCTTTTGTGCTTCGCATGCAGCGTATGCAGTGCCAAGCATGATACCATAGTCTTTCAAGACTGACGGAGGCCTTCCTTTCCTCTAAGGAGAAAATTCTGGTGATTTAGCTGCAACAACCTTGTGTGAAAATACATTGACTTTTTCTATGGATAATGGATAAGGACTGGTTCACAATTTATACATCAGTTACAATTGTTAAATATCCATCAGTATATGCAGTAGAAAGGAGCAGATGCATGTTTCCAAATGTGCATTAGATAAATGCCAAGCAGCCTCGTTCAGCTGCAAATCTGTAGTGTGTATATGAAGAAATATATATGAATATATAAAGAATATATGAAAATCCAATCTAATTTTCCAGCACTAATGAAACATGCCATCAAGGTGTATGCTGCAACCTGCAAGCTTGCTGTGTCCCCCTTGCCCTCTCCATCCCTCCACTGGATACATGTACTTCAGTCAACAGATTATCCCCCAAATCCAGAGTAGCTACCGGAGCACATAAGAGACTTTATGTGGACCCATAGTTACTGCACCACCTAGTGAAAACCTATGGGAAATTCATATGGGAATCCAGAGTAAATTGATCTTACAACAGAGCAAGGACTCCCCGTAGTTACTCTGGATTGCACCCTGAGTGTGTGAGTATCCTCTAGACCAGCCAATTTTCAACCACTGTGCCATGGCCAGGGTGACCGGATGCCGAACCCAAAATTCCCCCCCAGCAACACAAGCCATGTGCAAGTGCCTTCAATATGCATGATTCTGACACATACATATAACACTCCCTCAAAGCAGTTTGCAGCAACACAACCCATGCAAGGGAAAGGGAGGTAGGGGAGGTAAGTAGGGAGGTGGGATAGGTAACTAGGGGAGGGGAAGGGGGTGTTTGAGGTAAGTAGGGAAGGGGACTTAAGTAAGGAAGGGGATGGGGTGACAGAGGTAAGTAGGGGAGGGAAAAGGGGATAGGAGAAGTAAGTAGGGAAGGAAAGAAAGGTAGGTAGGTTAGCAGTAGAGGGAAAAAGTTAGTAGGTGGGAAGAAAGATAGGTAGGTAGCACTTACCTAGTGTCGTGGCATTGGCAGAGATCTGCTGGGGGTGGGGACTAGTGGGGGGACAGCGGGGAGGGCTTCTGAGGTGGCTCGGGTCCTGGGGACCTCCAGCAGCTGATTCTCAGCTGCAGAGGGGGCAAGAGGGTGGCAAGGGGGCTGGAAAAGCTGTGAGGGGGCTGGAAAAGCAGGTGGGCAGGTGGGCGGGCACTCCCATGGGTGGGCCCTCCCACACGAATCTAGTGGTCTGCTGGACAGGTGGGCAGGTGAGTCTAGTGGTCTGCTGGCCAACCAGGAGGTGGGGGAGGGAACTTCTCCTGATCCCACTTCTTGGTTTCTCTCCTCTGGATAAAAAGTTTTAAAGAGCCAGATTGCCAGGAAATGCCCTTGGAATTCTGAAAAGGGAGCGTCCCCCCCTTTTCAGTGGTGGGCTTCAGGGGGTTCTCACAGGTTCTATAGAACAATTTGCTAATGAGCGCCTGCTTCTGAGAACCAGTTATTAATGGAACATAGAACTGTTGTTGATTTATTTGAATCCCACCACTGGTTAGCCTCCCTTTTTCCTGGGGGGTCCAGGCATTTCCGGTCATCTGATCAGCCTGGCAATGGCACAATGGTGTGCCACAATGGTCTGCAGGGGTGCCAGGGGATTTCGCGGAGGAACATATATTGGTAAGAATACTGGGGGATGCAAGCCCCTAATGTCAGTATCCTATGCTTTGTTATTGTTAGAAAAAACTGATGGTATGCCTTGACAATTTTAGTGTCTTGTTGAAAAAACTTGAAAACCTCTGCTGTAGCCAACGCATGCATCAGAGCTTGGTTGCAAAACTTGGAAAAGCAAAGCAAACCCCACTTTTTAGTATATGAAAAGCATTTCTTGATGCGCCTCCCTCCCGCCCTCCCGTGGAAATGTGCCTTTCAGCTGATGGCTTCAGCATGTGAGCAACCTCTGGATGCAGCAGAGACCAGTGAAAGCACTTCGCTATCTAGATTTTGTCCAAAATGGAGGTAAAATTGATACATTTTGCACAATTAGGAACAAGAACAGCATCATGAGACCCATCATTTTTTCTTAGAATTAACCGTTTTGCTCCTCTCCTGATTTATAGCTGCTGCACACACATGCCCAGAAAATTATGTGAACAATTTTTAGCAGTTGAGATAAGAACATAAGAAGAGCCTGACCTGGATCAGGCTAAGGCCATCTAGTCCAGCTTCCGTATCACACAGAAGCCCACCAGATGACTCAGGGGGCACATATTGCAACTGCATCCAGGTGCCCTTCCCTGTATCTGGCATTTTGAGGTTGTCCACTTCTACACACATCCCTCATGGCTTGCACATACATGGCTCTACATACATGGAAGGAGATGGAGACTACGCAATGCTCCTCTTTGACTTGATGACTTGAACTGGGGAATTGAGTCAGGAAGTCCATATTCAAATGTGTTTTCTTTCCAGAATCTTCCAACCCCATGACTCTCAAGTTGTCAAGTCAGTGCAAAACACAAATTTTAGTAACTTAGGTTCAAGTCATTCAAATCGAATTCCAGCACTGTCAACACGTATAACAATAACATAATATTGGAAACACAATTCTCAAACAACCAGACTTCCTGGAAAGAGAATGCAACAGATAAGGCACCACAATAGAGAAGATACCTTCTCAGATGCTACTCCTTTCTCCATTGATACCAGTAAAATTCATAGGAAAGCAGATCTGAGGACATATTGTACCAACAATGGTGTTCGCTTAGTTAGCCTATGGTAACTAAACCAGAAGACACTTCAATAAGAACATAAGAAGAGCCTCCACTGTATGAGGCCAAAGGCCTATCTAGTCCAGCTTCCTGTATCGCACAGTGGCCCACCAGACGCCTTAGGGAGCCCATATGACACCTGCATCCAGGTGCCCCCATCACATTTGGCGTTTTGAGGCTGTCCACCTCTTCACATCCATCAAGGCTTGAAGGAATTATAAATTATCAAAATAAAACTAAGTAGTCAAAAGTTATTGTAGAGGGGAGGTGGGGTGAACTCTCTAAGATGTCACTAAAACTTCTGGGAATAGGAATTACAAGTATGTGTCACTTAGCAATGTTCTGACCAACACTGGACCAATCCAATGATGGATTAAAGATAAAATTGTCCTCTGCAGGTTGCCATGATAGTCATGACCAACTCTAGAGAGTGACACTGACCCCTTTTCCAAGGCTGAAGCATTGACTGAAGACCTCTCTGTTGTCATGTGGCTGGCATGACTAAATGCCAAAGGTGCATGCATCACTGTCGCCTTCCCAACAAAGTGGTACCTATTTATCAACTTGAAACATTGGGATTGGGTGATCTGGAAGAGACCTAAGGACTCATTCCAACATCATCAAGAAAAAATGAATTAAGTACAAACACAAAATAGGTACAACACAAAATAACATAACAATGACATCGTGTACAATGGATTTTGGAGAATTTATCCTTGCCATTAGTAATGTATACCTGAAGTGTGCACGGTGCGCACACACACACAAACAACTTTTCAAATGGCCCTATTTCTGATATAATCTGAAATAACTTCTATACCTTTGCTAAAGACTCTTCAGTGTGAAAGTAGAAGGTGTTTTTGTGATTCTGAATTATACTCTAATTAAAGTAAAATGGCAAACATCAGTGAGATGCAAATGCCCTTTTTCAAAGCTGCTCTGAGAAATGAAAGCACTGCGCACTGGAATTTTGTAAATCACATCTTTGAATGAGAATACTTTACTCTGCCAATTCAGTTATTGTGCATAAGCACATTTTAAACCATTTTTAAGAGGATGAGCAATTTACAGCTTTTTGCATTAATTCTGGGTTGATTTACAGTACATGCTACTGACGCATTAAAAGACTTAATGAACTTTACTAGGATAAAAATACTCCATTCAAATTAGTTTAGAGAACTTCAGCTAGTTTAATGGAATGTTTCAGTGGCGAACAGGAGAACAAATAGCGTCTTGCTATTTTATACTTAAAGAAATTCTTTTAGCAAAATACATCTACTGTACCAAAAGTAATAACATTCATTTTTATGAGTCATTAGCCCTTCATTCTAAGAATAAAACAGAGGAATAACTTTAAATCACGGTTATTTTAATATTGTGTTGGGTGGGGGAGTGTGAGCCAAGGATTGGATCTAGCATTGTTTTAACATTATTTATGCACAATGTGAGAAGGGATAATTTAATGCACAATTCCAAGGGCAGGCAATTTGTTCGGCATCAAATACCGTTCGGCTCAGTGGTTCTTAAACTGTAGCACAAGAAGCATCAGTGTTCCCGGAGGCACTTTCAAGTGGCCCTTGCGTCCATGATGAAAACAACACAAAAAAATAAAATAAAATTATGAGGAGCTGAAGGTTCCTTTGAAAAGTTCCACCGTGGGTTGCAAAGGTAAGCTTTGTTTCCATTTAAAGATTGAGAGCAGCTGCCGTTGAAACACAGAATTTTAAAAAATACACCACAGCCACCACCCTGCGTGTACTTTTCTTTCCCCCCATACACTTGTCGCTTTGTTGGACTGCTGCCAAAGAAGACAAAGGCAGCAATTTGGAAACCTTTCGAGTGCCCTCTTGCTCAGCCAGCGCCAAAGAAAACCGAGGCAGTCCCTTAAAAAAATCAGAAGCAAACTAGAACAGAAGTTTCATACACATATCAGTTTAAAAATCTACCTGTGATGGATACTGACAGTGTGACCGTATGTCATAACCGCAAAAGAAAACAAGGGCCCCCCAAAAGTAGGACACCCAAGAAAAGTGTAGGACAGGACAAAATACAAGCTAAACACACACAAACATATACTGCATATGGCTTTCATGTACTTACCTTAAACACTATATTACTTATTAAATTAAAACAAATTACATACAGTATACTGCTATGGGTGGCGCAAGCGGTTAAGACGCTGTGCCTGTTACCAGCAGGCCAGGGTTCAAGATCCGGGTCGGCACCACAAGACAGGGTGAGCTCCTGTCCTTAGCCCAGTTCTGCGACGCAACTGGATCCAATCGTATTGGCTCTGCCTTTCCATTGGACTAATTCAGTGGCGTGGAGAGGGGGGATTTGCTGCTTGGGTAACAGCCTATCCTCCATAACAATCTAACCCAGGCTTTCATGCTTTGCATGCAGAGTATGCAGCGCCGAGCACGATACCATAGTCTTCCAAGACTGATGGAGGCCTGCTTTTTTAATTTATTACATATAGGGTGCAATCCTAATTTAGGCCAGCACAAGTTATTGGTTGTCCAATTGGTCGTCCAAGTGTATATAAAACAGTGGTGGGATTCAAATAAATTAACAAAAGATTCTATGTCCTAATAACCTAAATTAACAGGTTCTATGTCCCATTAGTAACCGGTTCTCAGAACCAGGCACTCATTAGCAAAGGGTTCTGTAGAACCTGTGAGAACCCCCAGAAGCCCACCACTGTACATTGGTGATGTACACTTCAGCAGCAAATGTCCACACCAGATCTTTACCACTTCAGAAGCAGCCAACTGGGTTTTGAAGGGTGCACAGAAATGGTTTTGGGGTCATATTCTTGGCATGGTCAGGCTCAGTCACTCAAAGCAAGATCAGAAGCAGCCTATGTCTGAGCAGCACATGATCGTGTGGAGAACGGCTGCTTCGACAAAGTAGTTGGCCTGACTCAGAGCGTAAGGAAAGTAACAGTGCTGATGTCATCACATTATTGCAGTTACTTTCAGTCGAAGGGGATGGCAGGACAACCAGCATACCACGGTTAGCACACTGGTTAGCTATGCCCAGCTGTAATCCTGAGCACACTTACCAGAGAGTAGGACTCAGCCCCATTGAACACAATGGGTCTTACTTCTGAGTAGACATCCAGGATCTTCTTCAGTTGTATTACTGAAAAGTGTCTTCGGAACAATTGTATTACCCTGCATTTGTTGTACTACCCTGTCTTTGGAACACTTTCCCCAGAGAAGTTTCTCTGGCCCCAAACTTAATTACTTTCAAACACTTGGCAATTATTGCTTTATTTAACCAGTTTTTTAATGTTTTCACTTGTGAACTTCCAGCACTGCAGCTATTTGTTGATTGCATTATTTTGAATGGTTCTGCTGGTTTAATAATGTTGTTCATATTATATTATAAGCAACATTTCCTACTGTGAAACTGTCTCGAAAATCAATCAATGGAAATACAATTTTGTAAAAATGTCACAAATTAATGCAACGTACCTGAATACAATATCTACACAGTGTTCCCGTGGTTTGTGAGCATAAATCGTTCGAGAAGCATGCTAGTAATCCAAAACACTTGTATATCAAAAGGAATTTTCCCATAAGAAATAATGGAATTTTTTTTATAGACAATTATTATTTCCCATGGAATTATTTCTTATAGACAACAGACAATTCTTTACACAACCAGTGATGGGCCCAGGCTGGTTCAGGCTGGATTGCCCAAACCTGTTCCTATTTTTGGCCCCCCGCTAGCGATCTGGTCACTAGCATGGGGCCAAAAACCCAGGCGAACCGGTTCGGCGCCTGGGGGAGCCCATCACTGCGGCTGTGTCAAGCATGATGCAGCTGGAGTAGTGTCCTCTTCAGGACATGACTGCGCAGTCGCATCCTAAAGAAGATGCACTGCGCAGTCGCATCCTGAAGCTGGTCCTTCCACCAGCTTCAGGATGCATCTGCGCTTGCACCAACCTTGGCACACGTGCAGTGCGCCCAGGTTGGTGCCCACCCCTCGCCCCACCCCTTGCCCTGCCCATCTGCACTCACAGCATGCTGGGGTGGGTGGTGTGCCCTCTCCGGCCCCGGCCCTGCCCCCAGCCCTGCCCCCTGAACCCGACCCCGCCCCCTGACTTGGCCTGGCCCTGCCCACTTCCGGGGAACCGGTTGTTGGGCCAGGCCAGGCCCACCTCTGATTGGATCTCTCCCTCCAGCCCTGTTCCTCCAGCCCTTTCCTGAGAGTAAGCCCACTGTCTATAATGGGACTTTCTACTGAGTAGACATGGTTAGGACTGGGCTCTGAGGCTGCAATCCTATCCACACTTACATGGGAGTAAGCCCCACTGACTAGAATGAGACTTACTTCTAAGTAAGCTTGCATAAGATTGGACTGTAAGGCTAAAATCCTGACCACACAGTTTTGGGAGTAAGCCCCTTTGACTTGAATGGTACTTACTTCTGAGTAGACATGGTTAGGATTGGGTTCAGGCTGCAATCCTATCCACACTGTAGACCTTTTGCCCCCCCCCCCCCAAGAGATATCCCCACCTCATCCTGCCCCTCTGAGAAATCTCTCCACCTGAGATTATGGGGGGCACCTGAAGAAATAGCCATGGCTGGTCAGTAGACTGTTAATAAAGAACTTGAACTGAAGAAATAGCCCCAGTACCCATCCTGCCCCCCCCCCCCGGAGCCCAGTCCACTGCCTACTCTGAAGTAAATCCTATTAAAGTCAGCAGGTTTACTCCCTTGTGAGGATAGGAGTGTAGCCTCAAAGCCCAATCATATGTCTACTCAGAAGTTCCATTATAATAGTGAATGTTACTCCCTGGAACGAAGCTGGTTTCTATGAGCTTGTAATCCTATGCCTGACTACTCAAAAGTTAATCCCATTTCAATCTATGAAGCTTACTCCCAGGAAAGTGTGCAGAGGAGTGCAGCATTATAGCCCAATCCTATTCTTGGCTACTCAGAAGTAAATCCCACTAGAGTGTGTGGAGCTTACTCTCAGGAAAGTGAATAGGATTGCAGCCAGAGGCTGGTTACTAAGAGCTCAGTCCTTTGCTTGGCTACTCAGAAGTCCTATTATATTCAATGGAGCTTACTTACAGGAAAGTGTGGACAGGATTGTAGCCTTAAGTAGTGGCTTAGAAGCAAACCTCAAACTGCAGATGGACACCACAGACTCTGGTCCTAAACTGTAGATCAGTGTTTCTCAACCAGTGGTATGAGCACCACCTGTGGAACGTAGTGTGTCTACTGGTACTTAGGCACCTGGATGCAAGTGTCATGTGTGCTCCCTCACGCAGCTGGTGGGCTGCTGTGTGATTCAGGAAGCTGGACTAGATGGGTCTTTGGTGCGATCCAGTCGAGGCTTTTCTTATGCTTTTATGTTCTTAATTGTGGCACACATTCCCCCTGAGAGCACAACAAGGCATTATTGGCATCCTTCAGTCTCGAAAGACTATGGTATCGTGCTCTGACTGGAGGTCCTGAAACAACATCTAGTGTGACTAAAGAGGCCAATTCGAGAGTGTCCATCCCTTCCACACTGAGGACAAATAAATTCCGTCCCCTGCCCAGGCCCAGGTTTCGCTGCTTTCGCGTCTGTCTTTTTGCTTCAGCCTGCCGAACAAGTGTCTCTTCCAGTTGGAGGAGGCCATGCTGGGTCTTTTGCCTCCACGCTGAGCAGTCAGAGGTCAAGGTTTCCCAGCTGTTGATGTCCATTCCGAAGGCCTTTAGATCCCTCTTGCAGATGTCTTTGTACCGCAGCTGTGGTCTCCCTCTAGGGCGCTTTCCCTGCACTAATTCTCCATATAGGAGATCTTTTGGAATCCGACCATCAGCCATTCTCACGACATGCCCAAGCCAGCGTAGACGCCGCTGTTTCAGAAGTGTGAACATGCTAGAGATTCCAGCACGTTCCAATACTGTGTCATTTGAGACTTTGTCATGCCAGGTGAATCCAAGAATACGTCGGAGACAGCGCATATGGAAGGTGTTCAGCTTCCTCTCCTGCCATGCATAAAGGGTCCAAGACTCACTGCAGTACAAGAGTACAAGGCATAATGCATAGGAATAAATTACACTGAATTCTGAGGCTTAATCCTGATTGATGCCGTCACAAGTGATACTATTTTTTTTGTAAAGGGTTAAGGTGGCATGCCCACCCCGCCCCCTGACCCTGGCCCCGCCTCCTGACCCAGCCTGGCCCCTCCCACTTCCAGAGAACCGGTTGTTAGGGCAGGCTGGGCCCACCACTGACTATACCCTTAATCTCTCAGGTCTCTCAGGCTGCAATCTGCCCCCTTACACAAGAGTGATCCCCAGTGATTATAATAGGGCTTATTTTAGAGTAGATGTGCAAGTCTAGTGATGCAGTCCTAACCACACTTTCCTGGAAATAAGTACTATTGAACATAAGGGGAGTAACTTTTGAGTAGACATGTTTGGGATTGCACTATAGGTATCTCTGGCTCTTCTCCATTGCCCCCATTATATAGGAGTGAGTTCCATTGACTGCAATAGGCAGAGTAGCCAATTTACTTACTCCAGGGTAGTCTATATGCATAGGCTGATCTCTCAGAAGAGGATGAGCAGATGCTGGCAGAGTGCCAAAACCGGCTGTATCCCAGCCAGGACTATTTTTTGCTTGTATTGCAAGACAAAATTTATTATAACTTTTTGCTTGTTTTGTAAATCTGTCTATCTATCGATCGATCGATCGATCGATAGATAGATAGACAGATAGATAGATAGGGGGTTTAGGAGGTTCATTAAGCTGGAGATGTCCACTATGTGGTAAAGTAAAACCTTGGACTTTTACTTTACTTGAGAGCGTTTTGAACGTTTTAGCTGAAAAGCGGTATATAAATACTATCGATCGATCGATCGATCGATAGATAGATAGATCAATGAATCAATGGATCGATGGATCTATCTATCTATCGATCGATTGATCGATAGTATTTATATACTGCTTTTCAGCTAAAATGTTCAAAACGCTTTTACTTTACCATATAGTGGACATCTCCAGCTTAATGAACCTTCTAAACCCACCCCCTCCTTTGAGAACTGCTTTGACATTTGACATTGCTTTGAGAACTGCTATTAGGGGATGCTGTAAAAAAACCAACTGTTTCATGCTATGTTCATCCCACATCACCTGAAAGCTACCCAGAGGGGGCTGTATGAGGGCATGATAAAAATGGGTTGTGTAGCAAATGTGTTAAGTCAAAGAGGTAACCTCTTCCTTTCATTATAAGGACCCAGTCAATCTCCAATCTTTTTTAAAAAGTTGTTTGTATGTGAGAATTAGCCCTAGATTACTGTCTCAAATGTGCAAATTGATTTCACCTTTCTACTTTCAACTTACACTTCTGGTCAGACTTTTCTTCTTTCTTTTTATGAAATCACATGAAACTCCAAGGAAACTGGGAAACAAATAGAAGAGCTGAAATAAAAGGTCTTAGGATAACTCACAATTGGCAAAAACTATCTGGGCAGAAAACCGTGGCAGCCGGACCGTCACTTGGAAAGTTAATTCACCTTCAGATAAAGGAATTTTAAAGGTGAAAAGGACGGTTAAACTTTAGATGGAAAAAATGAAGGAACACAGTAAATCCTCAGAGAGGTGTGGAAGGAATCACACCAAAAGAGTTCTCTTCTTTCAGTTAGAAGAAAACACTTCATTCCTTTATACATAATCCACATAAATCCAGCCATAGACAAAGAGGCAACTATAATAAGAGAGTGATAACGACAATTTAACCTATGTATAAGATATCCAGGCATTTTAAACACTAAAATTCAGTATTGTCCAACCATTTATATAAGGCAGTGGTCTTTGGCCATTTCAGCCAGGACCCCCTTTCAGTCTTTGGAATCTGCCCAGAACCCCCCTGTCACACTTGCTATCCCCAATCCAGGACACAAGGCTAAAAAAGAGCAGTCCCGCAAATATGGTCCAGGTCCAGATACAGAATATGGTAACTCTACCCCCAAGTCCCGCTGCTCTCTCCCACTCCACTGTCCCCAACTCCACAGGTCCTCTCTTACCCCCAAGTTCCCCCAAGTCCTCAGACTCTCTCCCACCCCACTGCCGCCAACCTCCACATGTGCTCTCAAACATACACACACACACACACACACACCTGTCATCCCATGCACTCATTCAAACACCAACACACATACGAGTACAAACATATCCACCCCATGTACTCTCTCACACACACATGAACATGCACTCACATACACATATACATGCATACACATACACACACAGAACCCATGCACTCACTCTCACACTCATACACATGCACACACACACACAAAACCCATGCTCTCACACACAATACACATGCATACACACACACACACACACAACCCATGCACTTGGACTGCAGTCCTAAAGACACTTTCCTGGGAGTAATACCCATTGAACACAATAGGGCTTACTTTTGAGTAGACTTGTTTAGAATTGTGCTCTCACACACATATACACCCCATGCTCCTGGGAGAAGGCGGACTCAGAAGATACTTGTCAGGGCTCAGGCGGCGCCTGCAGCAAGAGGCCCTTGTGGAGCAATGGGGAGGTTGGCTGCACTCCCTCTCCGCCCCAAGCCTGGCTGCCCCCTTCTTTCTGAGAGCAGCCCCCTCCTCAAAATGTAGGCCACCCAAGAAAAGTGTAGAACATAACAAAATAAAAGCTCAAAACCTTTATGTATATTGCTTTCATGTGCTTAATTTAAACACTATATTACTGAATCTTACATTTAAAATTATTACATATAATTTATTACGTACTTATAATTTATTAATTCCAAGCAGGCAATAGGCTGCCTGCTCACAAGGAAAGGGAGAACAATGAAGATTTTTTTCCAGGATACATGGATAAAAAGAGGATATGTCCTGGAGAAAGAGGACATCTGAAAAACAGCCTGAAACACTCACCCCCCAAAAAGCATCAAAACTCCAGAGGGATAAGGCAGGAAATTAGGTCTGGGGAAATAAATAAAATAAATACATTTAAAAAAAAAATTCCACATTACCTGTAGAGCCATTTCTATCATCTTCAGTGTTGGGGGGCTGCCATCTGGAGCACTTGTAAGCTTCCAGGTGCCTGGGATCAGAGCCATGCTGGAAGCCTTGCACCCCCTGGACTGACCTTCCACACCAGCCATAGTGTTTGCTTACTTGCGAGTAAACATGGCTATGCTGTGAGGAGAGAACTTCTTTCTGGGGTGATTTGGGGGACTGCGCTCTTTGGATCAGGACCCTTCTAGCGTCCTTGGATTGCTCTCAGCTTGTCCTTTCCACAGGTATATCAATTATTTTCATTTCCCCATGTATTTTCTATGCATATTTTTGCTTTTTTGCCCATAACCTTTGATAGGAAGGAGCTATTTCTAAACCAATTGTTGTGTTGGATTCAGCTCTTCAAGACAAATCCAACAACATATGACATAATGGGGTTGTGCACACCATCGCGAAGTTGATTTTTTGGGGTCTCCAGTCCAAGATAGTGGTCCCTCAGCCTTTGCAACTCCCCTGTGGGACCCCCTCTTTGAAGACCATCCTAATTAATTCCTAATGAATTTTGAAGGCATCCTAATGAATTCCTGCATGTTGATTTAAGAAATAAGCTCTGTGGCTGCAATCCTAACCTCAATTAAGAGTGGCATAAGATTAAGGCCTGGGCTGACCTGGGGCTGTCACAAAAGTGCTGTAAGGCACTTCTGCCCCACTCCTGGGGGGAGTTATGGGGCATATGCTGACATACCCACACCATCAGTAGAAGATATGCCAGGTGAGTTAAGCCAGCCTAAATAGGTAAGGATTGAGCACTATGGTTCTTATTACTTATAAAACATATACCAAAACTATTATTCATTATTTCCATACTACTTTTTACAACATAAAAACTTTCACCCTCTGTTAGTTAACCTATGTTAACTAAGGTAGGTTGGCTCTGTTAGTTAACCTATGCTGAGTGATGGCAAATTGTCCAGAGTTCGTTATTAAGGAGTATAGACACACACACACACACACACACACAGAGAGAGAGAGAGAGAGAGAGAGAGACTTTGTAATGCAAAATGGGACTCTTACTGTGTTCAAGAGATGTGTTCAAGATATTCTCATAAGAAGAATATCAGTTCCATCTGAATTGGTTATAAGGTTCAGATCCATGTGTACAGTGGGTTGTACCAAAATAAAACTATTCAGCGCTACTCCTATTGAGATTGATGGGACTTTTGTACATCAGAGCTGCCTATGCTTGTTGATTCCTGTGCTGCTTAGTCAGGAATAATTTTTGTTGGCTACAACTCTACATACAGGAACAAATGCAAATTATTCTCCCAACAGCGATTTATAAACTCCCTCACCTTCATATATTGAAGATAATAAAGAAAGGCTGCCAACATCTTTACTTTCCAGAAATGGAGAAATAGAAACAATATAATTTGGCAAATATTTGTTTATTTATTTTAAGGATTCGTACCCTGACTTTTCCAATACAAATGACCAAGACAGCTTACAGGTTTTGTTTTGTTTTTAATTAATTACAGAGTTAAACAATGATTTTTTTTCAAAAGAAATCAACATTGCACAAGAACATGTTCTAACAAGATTAAAAAGGAAAAAAAATCAAAGTCAGGCATAAAACATTAAGGCTGCAGTCCTAACTTCCATTTAGGGTGGCCTAAGCCCCAGAATAAGTTTTGTGCTGACCTGGAGATGTCACAAAAGTGCCATAAAATCAGTGGCACAGCTAATGATCAAGTAGCCAGGTGTAAAGCTCAAAATGTTGCCCCAGAAGTGATGCCACAAATGGAAATGATGTCATTCCCAGGTATTTTTATAAAGAATAATGAGGAATCACCTGCCTCCTCTTCCTCAGCAGTTCACTACCCATTTGCTCTGCTAATTGCATAGTTAAGAAGCTATGTGCTATCTGGAGTTGAATAATATTTTGTTGCCCCCTCCCCATTCCCATAAAACCCAAATTAAATTTCATTAAGTAAAAAAAATGAAAATTGTGTCTCTTATTGTTTAGGGAAATTGTCCTGGGGCAAAGAGGAATGATTATTCTTTCCCTAAATTATAAAATATAAATATTTTATATAAATATAAAATATAAGAGGAGCACCACATAGAATATATAACAAGAGCACCTAAATATAAGAGGAGCACCACATAGAAGTGCCTGTAGACCCATGGATAGCATGGATAACTGCATTATGATATATGTATATGGAAATGAGAGCTGATTCAGATTAAAACCTTATTAGTTCCATACAGTATCAGAGTTACATCGTATTGGCTCTCAGAGCAAATAGTATCATGTGAAAGTTTTGAGTTAGGAAAATCCACTTTTTGTCCCATTGGTTCTTTTGTTTTTGTTTTCTGATTAATTGGCCATAATGTTTGGTAGAATATAGATATTCCAATGCTGTTTCTTTCATTCCGTTCTACATTAAATTACTTTTCCAACAATATATAACCTTATAGTATTATCGTTCATATATACCATATTGTTCCCAATTTTAACCACTAGTGTCCAGCTCAGCTTCTTTGCCCCTAAAGTTTATTGCTTGCTGCAAATGCAACCCCCTACCTGCGCCACTCCTGGTGGGCGGGAGGGAGGGTAGGCAAGTACACAGACATGTTCTTGGCTCACTACATCACCACAGGAACAGGAAGATTGATGAGTTGTGCTGGCATAGGTTAGGATCGTACCCAGTGATGGGATTCAAAGAAATTAACAACCGGTTCTATGCCCATCTGGCAAACACTTTTAAATGGCTATTTTTAAACTTTATATGTCCTATCTCTCGTTAACAACCAGTTCTATAGAGTAGGTGCAAACCTGCTGGAGCCCACCACTGATCATACCCCAAGTCTAACATAAGTTAAAGAACTTTAGTATTAGCATTAAACCTAAAATTATTTGCATTGCATTCAAATTTTTGTATCTGCGTTCATATTGAAATAGAGCAAGGTTCAAGGAAAAAGGAATTCATTAAACAGTACGACACAACTATTGTTATGTTGGTGGCACTTGTTGAAGTGTCTCTTCAGCAGACCTCAGAGAGTGGACTGGAATGTATGGAATGTCTTTTAAGTATAATGGCCCCAGCACATATAGGGCCTTAGAAGCAGCACCTTGAATTGGGATTCAAAATGAATGGGCAGCCAGCGTAGCTTTTATAACCACATGGGTCACTGCATTATGAACTAGCTGCAGTTTTTGAATTGTTTTTGCAGGTAAAAAATAATGAAGCCCATTGAAACTCCTGCAACCGAGAGGTGAGCACCTTCCCGGCTTTTTAAAAAAATAGACTGATTTATTATTAGTCCTATGGTTTCACTGAACCTAATAATGCAATATGAGTTAGTGCATGCAAATTATCACACAGAAGCTAAGAATGGTTAATTTTATTTCTTTAGATGGTTAGGAGTCACTTGAAGCCCATTGAAACTCCTGCAACTGAGAGGTGAGCACCTTCCCAGCTTTTTTAAAAAATAGACTGATTTATTATTAGTCCTGTGGTTTCACTGAACCTAATAATGCAATATGAGTTAGTGCATGCAAATTATCACACAGAAGCTAAGAATGGTTAATTTTATTTCTCCTTCAGTTAGGAGTCACTTAGTGGCAGGTTGTATGGCTGACGATTTCCCCAGCATCACTTTGAAGATCCGTTCCATGGTTTTGTTATTCTAGGATACATCATTTAAAGATTACAGTATCAACATAAGAACCTTAGTCTTTGCATTTTTAATTGAAATTAATTTGTCTATTTATATTTTGAATGGCGGCATCTTAATGGCACAATAAGATAATCACAGTGATAGCAACTCTCTCGCATACATTACCCTCCTAATTTGCACAAACCAGTTCTCATGATCAGAATTCAAAATATTATGGGCCCTGCTGTAAATAGGAACTAATAAATATTAATGTCTGACATGTACAATCTTTGCTGACAGTAATTTCAAACCACATTGTTCCTGGCAGACAAGGTTGTCTCAAATTTTGCATCCACTTCTCATTAATAACTCAGATTGGTAAGCATTTTAACTCACTTTGAAATTTATCGTTTGTGATTACATGTATGTCGGATCTATGAAAGAACGTTTTACTCAAAGCACTTTCTTAATGTAAGGCTGCATTCCTAAAGACACTTTCCTGGAAATAAGGCCCATTGACCACAGTGGGGCTTACTTTTGAGTAGACATGGTTAGGATTGTCTCTTGGTCTCTACTGACACTAATATTTATCACAGTATGGCTTGCATATTTCTGGGGATCCTTTAAGTGCAAGTTGACCTGTTTCTGAAGCTGGGGCTTAGTGTGGAGCAATGGGACAGGACAAATGTCTGTAAAACATGTCAACTAGGACACAAACCAACTATTGAGTTGGTGCAAGTCTGTCTTGAGCCTTGTCTGCAGAGTTCACCCAGGAAGTGTAATTAAATATAACACTCTGGTATGATCTGATGCATCCTGAGCATGATGTCCCCAACCTTGTTTCCTTCCTCCCCTGCCCTGTCCTGCTCCCACACTCCCCAACAACCGCACTGCACATGATGGCAGATGCCAGCACATGATGGAAGTTGTCACAATGCATTCTGCCGGTGCAAGTGGCCAACTGGAGTGGCTATTACTCTTTCTTTCAGTGGCCTGCGTCATAGCCATGGCTTTGAACTAAAGTATGGTTTAATAAAAGGACTGGAATAAAACCATCTTCTAAAGTGAGAAGACTCCTTCCTAAAATCTATGAGGAGCATGGCAATTAACTCAGGTAAAAATTATTATCCATTTATATTTGGAAGACAGGGAGCTGGAAAGCTACTGAATAATACTAATGAGCACTAAAACTTTATTGTGGTGTGGAGTTAATGAACTGTTGTAGAATAGTGAGGAAAATGTCCTAACTTTTACTCCCTGTGCTACAAAGTAAAATTAAGTTCTCTGGCCACTGATGATGGAAATTACCCAGTTGGCATTTCTTTTTGTGCTATATTTTGTCCTAACTTTCTGACTTAAGAGTTTTTCACCATAAATTTGGATATACTTATAAAATACTACATCTGTATACCCTCAGTTATATCCAGTGGCATAGCTAGAGGAGGTACAAAGCACTACATTCTGCAAGGACCCTTACTACGGCATACGTCCCCTCCACTTTGGAACCATAAGGGGAACAAAACTTGTAGAGAAGGGGCCACTTGATTCACCAGTGAGGCTCCCTGCAAAACTGTGCTCCGCATCCCCTGTAACTATGCCACTAGTTATATCACAAATCTTTTATTTCTGTTTATTTCCTTTAATTTCTAACATACAAGAAATGTTCATTTAAACACACACGTTTAATGTTATGTGCTTACCTAGACTATAGGGAATACAATCCTCTCATATATAGGTGTATCCTAATCATATACAATATATTTATATGCAATTTTGTCTCAAAGCAAATAAGGTTGACGCTTTTAATTTCCAAATAAGCATCCCTTATTTGGCAACTACTGTAGCAGTTAATGGCTTAAAGGCAGCCTGCTTACCATGGCAATGTGGCAGGCAGTTAAGCTTGTCTTAGGCTACAATCCAGAGTAATTAAGGGACCTTTTACACAGACCTAGTTATGGTGCCACCAATGGGAAACCAATGGGAAATGCATAGAGCAATCCCAAGTAAGTGCCTCTTATGTCTTCACAAAGTTTCTCTGGATTGCAGTGTTAGAAAAGTTCATAAAGGGGTCAGTTTTGTTTTTGTTTCAGTTGGGAGGCAGATTTTCTCCCTTCCCCATGTGATAATCGCTTATGAATTGGTGCCTCTGAGCTGAAATTAAGATATTTTAAAACACTTGAAAGGGAACTTGATTCATTGCCTGCCTTTTTACCATGCTAACTAATATGTATAAGTTACCTTTGTATAATGCAAATATAGCCCTTGCATGGAGGTTCCTGTGGCCAAACGTCACAAATGGGGAGGTCCAACCTGTATAAGTTGTAAACCAGGGGTAAGCAACCTCTGGATCTGCCACCCAAAAAGATCTAACTCATACCACCAACAGGTAGATTCTCTTGGCCCACAGTGATCCTACAAAAGAATTCAGTTTCAGTCTCTTCAAGGCTTACACAAATTAAGTGGACCAATGACAGAAGCTTCCCTCGAGTGTCATTCTCTCTCTGGGGTGTATCTCTCTGCACCATGCCCATCTCATTTTTCTTTGCTCTCTGGTGTAATTGAGAGATTTAGGGATGCATTTTTATTACCGACAGACCAGATGTGTGGCACCTATATGGAAGAAGGTGGTTGATCCCGGCTCTTAACCTCCATTTGGGGGAAATGGAGCATCAAATCTCTCTCCATCTTTCATTTAGACATTAAATTGTATGGGAGATAAACTACAGGCATGACATACCCCCAGGCAAGTGATGGTGAACCTTTTAGATTGAGTGTCCAGGCACAGCCGACTGAGCATGCCCATGCCCAGTACACATGCTCAGAACTCCTGACCCACTGGACACCAGTGCCATCATCAGTCAGCAATGCTCCTCTTCGAACTCTTGTCATGCACACTGAGCTCAGGGCACTCCTGCCCCAATGTGCATGCCTGGAGTTCTAGGCATGTGCACTGGGTATGGGGGCCATCAGTTGGCTCTGATCCAAAGAGTCCACTTTGGAGCAGAGCAAACTGAGCATGCCAGTGCCCAGTGCTCAAGCCCAGAGCTCTGGGCATGTTTGCTGGGTTTAGAGTGCTCCTAGATCAGTGCACATGCCTGGGTTCTGGGCATGCATGCTCTTCTGGGAGCACTATGGCTGCTGGAGGAATGTCAGACTCCTCCAGTGCATCAGATGCTTGACTGGGGTGAATTTGGGGTGACTTGGCTCGTGCCACCCAAGAGGACTCTGTGGCACACGTGCCATAGGTTTGCCACCACTGCCCTAGGTCAAGGACAAAGGGGTCAAGCTACAGTACACCAGCACCACCTGCTGGATATGGACCAGACCCACTCTAACTGTGCCTTCAAAACCCATCCTGGCAAGCGGATCTAAAAAAAATATCAAGAGAAAAGGTATCAAAAATCAGAATTAAATGGTTGGATTTTCCCATTGATTTTCCAGCTTACGTGATTCATACAGGCAACTAAAACAATTAGACTAAATAGGAGCTAAATAACACAGGTGTGTGAATTTGAGTGTCAGGAAAAAATAAAACTTTTCAAAATTTCTGGTTCTTTTCTATGAATTTGGGGTGCTGATTCAAAAAATGGCATCAGTTCTGCCCTATCATGTCAGGTTTTGGTGGCATGGCACAGCCTCATTCGTGAATAGTTCAAGCACCTTTCTCATGAGGAAACCTACTGCATGGCTTCCTCCTGATGACACTGCTTAAATCATTCACTTAAGAGGTTATGTGTTATCTCCGAAACTAGAAGTGATAGGCTAAAATTGATGCCATATTTGAAACCAGAATTCCAAGTAGACCCAAAAAATAATAAACTCACAGCAAAATGTGTTTTGGCCTATAATCAGTTTATTCCATAACTACCGGGAAGTAAAGTCACTTGTTTGAATATAATGTTCAGTAAATGTGTATCATCTCTACTTCTTTACCACTGAAGCGTGTTTTGTAAGTGTGATGAATTGTCAAATGTAGAGGCGGTGCCTTAACATGCCCGTTCTTGATATGTTTACTTGCAAGTGAGTTCACTGAGTTTGGTTGAATTGACTTCAAAATTACAGGAGATGGATGAGTAAATGAACCCTATCGGGGTGAATTTATTTTAAAACAAACTTTGTTTTAAAAAGCAAATTATGTTAAATATCAGTGTTAAGGGATTTAAATTCATTGTTACAAGCACACAGAAAGATTAGAGTTCATTTCCATTTTAAATACTTACAAACATGCCTACCAAGTGGTGCAAACATGTTGAACAAGATCCCAAGGCTCAGGATTACAGGGATCTAACAGCAGCCAATACAAAGCAGTGTCAGCATGGCACGGAGGCAGGAGGTCCACTTAGAAAATCTTTGTCATGAGCAATGATGAATCCAAAAACAGTGTGATTCTAAGACACAGCAGGCTCTTCTTCCTGGTGTTCATTATCTCCGTCTTTACAAGCTTGTACAGAACTTCAAAGAGCCTCATTCCTGAAGAAGCAACAATTTTAATTTCAGTATTTATAATTGTGAAGATTTCAATACATTCTCGTATTTGGGCCCTAGTTAGTCAGTTTAGAGTCCATTCTTATCATATCCAACTTTCCAGCCCCGATTGGCACTGGAAAGGTGGATAGAATTGGTGCCCTAAGATTCCCTAAGATCCTAAAAATTGCCTCCCGGTGGTTACAATCCACTAACCCTGAATTTATGAGAGTTACTAAGTAGTGGGTTAAAAATATGTCCTCTTCTAATCTTTGATGTAACTCATTTGTCAGTATGACATTCACAGCTTACAAAGAGGGTTTACAGATAACACATTACAGGTATAACTTAATTATCAGTGGATTTTTCACCTGCGGTTTTACCTCAAATCTAATGAGGCTGGCCCATTAAATTAAAAGATAAACATCCCTTTAAGTTTTTTTAAAAAGCCTCCTTGCCATGGCAATATGGCAGGCCATCAAGACTGGCTTATTTATTTATTTATTTATTTATTTATTTATTTATTTATTTATTTATTTATTTATTTCATTCATTCATTCATTCATTCATTCATTTATACCCGCCTTTCTTCCCAAAGGAAATCAAGGCAGCTTACAACATATAAAATTGCAATCATAATACAATTTAAAATGGATAAAACAATACATAAAAAATCATTTTTAATAAAAAAAACTATACAACCATCCTGGTTGTATATATACAGCCTAGCCTCAGCCTGGTTGTTTCTCTGCCCTCAGAAGGAGGACCTTCAGTTTTGAGGGATAGTAGAGAAGAAAGTAGGAGCAAGTGACCATATACAAGGGTCACCCAGAAAGTAATGCATCACATTTTTTTCTTCAACAATTATTTATTGAACACAGTGAAACTTACACACAAGAAAGAATGTTTCTTCTAACTCCCTATTTTTCCATGTAATCTCCGTCCAATTCTATGGCCTTCCTCCAGCGAGACACAAGGGTGTGTATGCCCTGTCGGTACCACTCCTTGTTCTGGTCACGAAGCCATTTCTGCTCTGTGCTAATCACCTCTTCATCATCCTCAAAATGTCTTCCACGAATGGCATCCTTTAATGGCCCAAACAAGTGGAAGTCTGAGGGAGCTAGGTCAGGGCTGTAGGGCGGATGGGGTAACACTGTCCAACCCTGTTTGGTGATGTGTTCCGAAGTCCTCAAACTTGTGTGAGGCCGAGCATTATCATGTTGAATCAAACATTCAACTGGGTTGTTGTGGCACAGAAGTCGCTGGAAGCGCTTCTTGAGTTTGGTTAATGTCTTCACATAAGCTTCAGAATTAATGGTGCTGCCCCTTGGCATCACATCAATGAGTATGACGCCCTCACAGTCCCAAAACACAGTGATCATGACCTTACCGGTGGAAGCAGTTGCTTTGAATTTTTTCTTCTGTGGAGACTGAGGATGACGCCATTCCATCGACTATCGTTTTGTTTCGGGCTCAAAATGGTGAACCCAGATTTCATCACCTGTCACAATCCTGGACAAGAACGCTTCCCCCTCAGTTTCAAAATGTTTCAGCAACTCAGAAGAAATGTTTTTTCTGAGAGATTTGTGGTCCACCATAAGACAGCATGGAACCCATCATGCACACACTTTTGAGTAATCAAGAGCACAGATGATGACATCCACACTTCCTTTGCTGATTGACAGCTTCAGCGCCAACTGTGTTATGCATCAGTCCTCGCGAATGAGCACATCAGCAAGCTGCATCTTGTCAGGTGTGACAGCCGTGGATGGCCGCCCCAAACGCTGCAAATCTTGGAGCTCTGCCAAACCGCCTTCTAATGGCCTCACCCTCTGTGCCCAGCGACTAACCGTACTTCTGTCGATTATTCTCCGTAAACTGTACAGAAACGTTTGTGAATGTTCCCATCAGTTTCTTTTCCCGAGTGAGAAATTCAGTGACAACGTGCTGCTTGTAACGTACATCACTTACAGACGCCATTTTGAAACACTGCTGCAGCTACACTATCTGTCTGAAGAAACAAAAAATTTGTGCGCGCACTCCTGAAAATTCAAATAATGTATATCGAAAGTTTTGCATTCGCACCATTGCTGTAGGCTGAGAAAAAAAAATGTGGTGCATTACTTTCTGGGGGACCCTCATATCTTAACTGGAAGACAGGACAAGGTCCTCAAAATGTAGAGCACCCAGAAAAAATGTAGGAAATGATAAATAAAATCTAAAAACATAGTTTTTACGTGGTTGAGTTTTGTGCAGACATGGTTAGGATGGTGCCCTAAGACAGATCCTCCTCTGGAACAGCAAAGAATGAGGATTACTGGTACTTCCAAATTGCTTTCTATTCTTTCCTATGCTCCAAGGAGTGGTAAGAGGTCTGCCTCCTACTTCTTTTAAGCCCCAGAGGGGGACAGACAGGTTGATTAGATAGTTGCCACTGTAAGATTTTACTGTCTGTACCTGGTGTTTTACAACAGATAACAGGGCAGATCCCTTGCCCAAGGTGGCAATCTATCTTCAATAAATGCTTAGGGTGCAATTTAAGCCAGCCTAACTCACCTGGCACATCTTCCCATGGTGGTGTGGGGAGGTCGGCATATGCATGTGCACTGGCCTAACCTCCCAAGAGGGAGGGGAAAGTATTTTACGGCACTTTTGTGACTCCCCCAGATTAGCACAGTACTTATGCTGGCGCTTATGCAGACTTAACTGGAAGTTAGGACTGCAGCATCCATCTATATTCTGACCAACATTCCATATCAATCAAGCAGACTGAGGAGAGGGAACTGTCAAAATTCCAACTGTCAACATTCTAGCTACCATTGGAAATATGGGATGATGAGTTGCTGGAAAAGAGATGGTTTGTTTTGTTTGTTTGTTTGTTTGTTTGGGTTTGGTTTTTTCTTTTTTTTGCATTTTCTGCTGGTGTTCTCTTTAAGATTATGAGCCCTTTTGGGACAGGATTTCATTAGCTATTAATTAGCTATTAATTTTTTTTATTTTCTTGTAAACCACTTTGTGAATTTTTCAGCTGAAAAGTGGTATATGAATAATGTAGATAGATAGATTTTTTAAACTGATGAGTGTTATTACATTGTATCTCCACAAGCAGCACTTCGGTGTATGTTACTACTAATCAAGAAAGAGACCAAGGAACTGGAGGGAAGTGGTGATAGATGGAAAAGGTCATTTTATATACATGTACTGAAGCGCTTACAGACCATAGTAAGTACCAATGCAGGTTCTGCTGTATCTAACAAGAAATTTTTGGCATGTTGAGATTATGTCAGGAGAAGGAAACATATTTTCCCCTGTCCCAGCATCAGCCCAAGCAGTCACAATACGTCGATTTGGAGCTGCACTAGCTCCATTGCTGGTGCAAGTTTGCGTTGATCTACAGAGGTGGATCAGACCCATGAAGAAAGTTAGCATTTGGTGGAAAGTTAGCATTTGTTCCCTTTCTGAATCCTAGCCAACATTCCAGCACCAAAACAGCTTTTCCAACAGTTTGTGTGCTACAACCTAGGTAGGGTTGCCATATGTACAGAAAAACAGGAACCATCCTGATTTTGGAGGGATTGTGTTAACATACCGGCAAATTGGAACAGAGGGTCCTGTCCTGGTTTTGTGGAAGAGAATTATGGCAACCCTAATCCTAGGGTGGAAAGAGCAGTCATGGAGACATCCTATATAGGAAGGGAATATAGTATTTCTTTCTGTGCCCCATTGTGGCAGCATCAATGGTAGAAGTTTGAATAGGATTGGAACCTGTATAGATCCGATGGGAAAATGGCTTAATATTTAGAAATATGTGAATGTATTTATTAGAGTGACAACTCTGACAGTGGGAAAAGAAAAATGTGTATAAAAGGACTTTTGCTCTGAATCTGGAATGAATCTGGAACATAAACACTTATGAAGTCTGATGTGATCCAATATTATGGGGTATAAAAGGAAAAGCAGAAAGTTTAAACAGGACATTTTTTACCTTCACATTTCTTTGTAATATCCATTATGAAATTCCTGAGCCTTATCATGTTGGATATAGAAATGTTCATTAGTGAACAACAAATAGACCTTGACTTTATTTTCGCTGGCAATTGATGACATTTGAGTCTTCTGCTGCCTTTTGCTGGCCTCCTTCATTCCTAAATACAATGACGAGCTGTTTGTAGGAGGTGAGATTAGTTTACCGCTCAGCCCCATCCCCTTCCTCTCTGCTGACCAAACTGGGTGCTGGATAGGTTTACAAACTATAACAATTCATTAAGGGCACATACAAAAGCTAGAAGATAGTTTTTCAAAATTTATTAAACCAAGAAAAAGGAGAACTTTTTATTACGAGGAACAATAACGTGATAAACTGAAGCTTGTGGTTTACTAGTTTCCCTTGCACAGAACTGGAAGGAACAGACAGAAAATGCTGCCACTGGTGGCATAGCTAGAGGGGGGTGCAAAGTGCTACATTTTGCAGGGAGCCTCTCCACGGCATGCAAGTGGCCCCTTCTTCTCCCCTTCGGAGCCATTCCAGGGGAGGGCAAAATGGAGTATTTACCTGCCTGCCCATACAATCCTGATTTGCTCCATTTTTCTCTCTCACCTGCAAAGGCTCCAAAGAAGAGGGGTCACTTGTACACTGCACTGAGGCTTACTTGAGTGTTTAATGAGTGAGGCTTACTGAGGTTTACTGAGGCTTATGAGTGTTTACTCATGAGTAAGCAAGTGTTTAATGATTCCATGGTGCTGTTTTTTATTTTCCTTCACTTTAAAATCAGTTTGTTTCCAAAGGAATTCAATGGTATGTTCTGTGGCTTCACATTGCTATCTCCTCAGTGTTTCAACTTGGCAATGTCTTAATCGGTTTGGGAGACTGCAATGCCTTCTTGGTTAAGGATGCTGTGCCTGTCCACATGAAGGATGGTTGGTTGGTAGGCCAGCAGTTCAAGACCCAAGTGACACATGGTGGAGTGATCTTCCATCACTTGTCCCAGCTCCTGCCAATCCAGCAGTTCAAAAGCATACAAGTAGATAACTACGTTACAATCTGACAATGGGCCTCTGGGACAGGCCAGCCAGTTTCCTTAATGTTACATGGATCAGACAACTCCTAGCGAGAATAGCAGACCCTGCCATAGTGTGAGGAAAATGCAAGGAAGAAGAATATTTTGTTTGTATTTGGCAGTATTGGGTTCATTGTAGTGGTTCATACAAAGAGCATAAGAGGAGCAGGCCCCAACCCCAGAGCACTGTGCTTATGCCGACCTTGGCGCAACAGCAGTGCGTCCTGAAGCTCGCCGGCCTGAAGCACTCCTGAAGCTGTCCAGCCAGCTTCAGGACGCGCTGCGCATGCATCAACCTTTGGTGGAAGGTTGACGCATGCACAGTGCAGTGGTGGGGCCGGGCACCGAACTGGCGCACCCAGTTTTCTGGTCCCCCGTAGCCACCGGATCGGTGGCGGCAGGTCAGAAAGAGGAAGCAGTTTGGGCGATCCAGCCCGAACCGGCCTCAGCCCACCACTGCTCTATACACACCCCTCACAGTTTGTAACCCATGATGTAACCCAACCTCAGTCTAGCAGCAATTTTATTTCAATAATGGTTTTTGTGGTTTACAGTCCACATCAGATGATAGATTGATGAGAACTAGGAACTCACATACAGCCTAGATGTGTCCTAAGAAAATTGATGGAAAGCCTTTTAAAAGCTAGAATTGTTGAACATTCAGAAGAACAGAGCTAGCTGGGGAAGAATCTGCATAAATTTTTTAAAAAGAAGTTTTATTTCACTTGGAATTTAGAATATGTCAACAAGTAAGGAGTGATCTGGGAGTGAATACTTGATGTTCCAAAAAACATCAGAGACCCAGAAAAGGAAGGAGTTATAGAAGTAAGGCCCAATCCTATCTAACTTTCCAACATCATAAATGACTTACCCTACAATCCACAGTAACTATGGGAGCATGTAAGAGACTTTACGTGCACTCATAGTTACAGCACTACCTAGTAAAAACCTATGGGAAATTCATATTGGAATCCAGAGTAAATTGTTCTTACACCAGAGCAAGGACTCCCCATAGTTACTCTGGTTTGCGTCCTTGGAGACAGGTTTAAGCAGCAAGGTATCTAAGTTCATGGATGACACCAAACTATTCTGAGTGGTGAAGACCAGAAGAGACTGTGAAGAGCTCCAGAAAGATCTCTCTGTATTGGAAGAGTGGGCAACAAAATAACAGATGTGTTTTAGTGTGAGTAAATGTAAAAATATGCACATTGCGGCAAAGAATCCTAACTTTATATATAGATGAAGCTCTGAGCTGTGACAGAAAGAGTAGGAAAGAGCTCTAGGGGTGCTGGTAGATGGGCCTTTGGCCTGGTCCAGCAGAGGCTCTTTTTATGTTCATATCAATGCAGCAATAATGCAGTGCTAATGTAAGGGAATAAATGTTTATGATGCCTCTATGATGAGCCCCCACTGCAGGATGCAGTGCATTCCCTTTAGGACAACTACATCAGTGCTGGAAAGTTGGACAGGGTTCGGTCATCAAAGTCCTGAAATATAGGAAGCAAAGAAAAAATAATAATGAAACAAACATAAATCTTTCAAGGACCCGTTTTGAAAATGGTGCCCACTGTTTTGTTTTTGCTAGAATTAAGGGAAAAGAGTAGTCAGGTTAACAAATCACATAGGATGCTAAGTCCTGACTATCAGCTCCAAAGAAACTCTTTGAACCTGCAATCCTAAAGATGCTTTCCTAGGAGTCAGACACATTGAACACAATGGGGCTTACTTTTGAGTACACATGTTTAGGATTGTGCTCTAAATTGTGTAGCTAGACAACTGAATAGAGGGATACAGACATAAGTGTAAAGTGATGCAAGTTAGCACAAACAATAAATGGTGTAAGCTTTCTGTTTAACTAGTGGGTTAAAATTATAGGCACAATAGGCAACAGACTCCTTAACTTTTGCCTCCTGGGACCGGGACACATTTCTTGCTTGGGACCCCCTACCAGGACTCAGAAAACCACATCAATAATTCATTTGGTTGGGTTATCTCTAGAATGTTTTCCTGGACTTAAACCACTGCCAGCAAAAATACAGTTTAAAAGGAGAGCATCAGACACGTTTATCCAGCAGGATCTATCTCTGGAGGTAAAACTAGCACCATGGGATAGGCTGTTTATGTTAAAGCATGCACTAGGGAATTACTCGATCATCCAAACATCTTCATAAGAACCTTCACTTTATTATTAATGCAGCAGCAGTTTCCTTCTGCAGTATGGAGTAGGTATTCTGCATGTTCCTTGCCGTCTAAGGTTTTGGGAATGTGGATGGAATGCAGCTGTGGGAGATAAAGTCCCTTGGTTGTTCCCATACCCCATCAACCAAAAGTTCAGCTAAGATATATCGATCTTATTTTGGACAATTAAACCACGGGGCCAAACCAGCAGAAACTGAAATGGCTGTCAGCAACAAATAGTAACCACAATATGAGTACAGCCTTACATGTGTGATAGCCATTACATGAAATGCTAACAAAATTTGTTGATTAGAATGTTGTTGACTGTAAGATGGACATTTATTTTTGTGCGATTTCATTTGGTATAATGGGCAATTGACTATTATGTTATTTTGTCAGCTCTGTTTTAAATTGCAGAGTTGATTTTATATGCAATTTTATTTGGCCGATGGCTAAACAAATAAATTTATTCTGATTATGTTGTGGTCTGAATTGGCAATAACTATCCAAAAAAGAGATCTTGGGATAATAGTAAAAAGCTTGCTGAAAACATCAGCACAGTTTGCTGCAGTAATTTTTTTTAAAAGCTAATTCAGTCTTCAGAATTACTAGAAAAGGGACTGAAAACAAAGTTTAAAGTATCATAATGGTATTATGTAAATCTATGATACATCCACATTTACAATGCTGCAAACTATGTTAGGCTCTCAAGGATATTGTGGATCTGGAGAAAGAGTAGAAAAGAACAATGAAAAAATCAGAGGGTAAATTAAAACATCTTCCCAACAAAAGAAAAGCTTTTTTAAAGGTGGAAGAGGCAAAAGGAAACCACACAAGAGGTTTATAAAATTATGAATAATGTGAATTTCATGAATAAAGAGAGAAAGTAAAAAAGAGCTCTATGCTATAGCAAATCACCGGAATTTAGGGTCATTCAATGAAATTAATTACTGGTAGCTGTCTTTTTATGACAGAGTACTACTTTTTAGCAAAGCCTGCCAAGACTTTGGATTAACAATCAGCTTGAAGAAAACACAAGTCATGGGTCAGGGTGTGGATCCACCTCCCTGCATCACAATCTCTGAACATGAACTGGAGGTTGTCTATGACTTTGTGTACCTTGGCTCAACTATCTCTGACACTCTCTCCTTAGAGACTGAGCTGAATAAATGTATTGGTAAAGCGGCTACCACGTTCTCCAAGCTTACAAAGAGAGTATGGCTTAATAAGAAGCTGACGGAACATACAAAGATCCAGGTCTATAGAGCTTGCGTCCTGAGCACACTCTTATACTGCAGCGAGTCTTGGACCCTTTATGCATGGCAGGAGAGAAAGCTGAACACCTTCCATATGCGCTGTCTCCGACGTATTCTTGGCATCACCTGGCGTGACAAAGTTTCAAATGACGCAGTCTTGGAATGTGCTGGAATCTCTAGCATGTTCACACTTCTGAAACAGCGGCGTCTACGCTGGCTTGGGCATGTCGTGAGAATGGCTGATGGCCGGATTCCAAAAGATCTCCTATATGGAGAATTAGTGCAGGGAAAGCGCCCTAGAGGGAGACCACCAGCTGCAATACAAAGACATCTGCAGGAGGGATCTAAAGGCCTTGGGAATGGACATCAACAGCTGGGAAACCTTCACCTCCGATCGTTCAGCGTGGAGGCAAAAGACCCAGCATGGCCTTCTCCAACTGGAAGAGACACTTGTTCGGCAGGCTGAAGCAAAGAGACAGACCCGAAAGCAGCGAAACCTGGGACCTGGGGAGGGGACGGAATTTATTTGTCCTCAGTGTGGAAGGGATGGACACTCTCAAACTGGCCTTTTTAGCCACACTAGATGTTGTTTCAGGGCCTCCAATCAGAGCACGATACCAGAGTCTGTCGAGACTGAAGGATGCCAATGATGAGGGACTACTTCTACTTTAGGATGGTAGAATGGTGATCTCAGCCATCATTCCAGCACCTGTGGCTACAGCAACACCAATGTGAATATCTTTGCATTCCAAGGGTCTGTGAAGCACTGCTGGGGCTACTCAAGATAAGGGACCTTACGATCCCTTACTGCTTGTGAGCTCCAAGTGGCCCCAAAGGTTCTCCATGGATCTGCACCACTATTGAGTGAGTACAGATTTGAGGAGACCTCTCTTGAGTCTCAAGAGGGAGATGAGGAAATAGCAACATGCCTGCTGCCATCTCCAACTCCACTCCCTGCACTCACACCATTCCCCACCCATCTCCTGCCCTGAAATGCCCCCTCCTCACCCCAGTTTACTTCTCTACTGCCCAGCACTCTCACAAAGCATCAGGTACTGTGTGACTGCTCTGTTGGTGCTTGTTCAGCGTGGGTCAAACTGTGCCAGCTCTGGAGCCCACCTGAAACAGGCAGTCACAAGTGTGCCTTATGGCATAGCTAGCTGCCGCTGGGCTGATATGCTGGACATTATGATATGGGCTACAAATTTATTTATTTATTATTTAATCAATTTATATCCTGCCTTTCCTCCCCCGCAAGGGGGAGCCCAAGGCGGCTAACATCAGCGAATAAAACATCATTAAAATAGCACATAAATAAAGATTAAAACACCATTAAAATATAATTAAAATACAATTAAATTGAATAAAAATATGCAGATTAAAAATATTTGTTAAAAACAGTAAAAAACAATAAAAACAACTGTCCCCCCACAAATGGGCTACACTGAAAGGCTTAGACTTTAGATGCACACCCAAGGTATAGGGGTCCTATACAACTGTGACCACAGTGTGTAACTGGGGAAATGCTATGATTTAAAATGCTATGATTGACTAACTCACTCACGACTGACTCATCAACGCCCAGCCAAAACTGCTGGGCCTAGAAGCACGAAATTTGGGGAGGGTGTCCCTTCCATGACAGAGGCACCCACTAAGAACCAGTTTTTGGAAATTCCAACTGGAAGGGGATGAAAAGTGGCATAATAATTCCTCCCTATACATTAAAGAATCCCTGACTGATCACAGCCCTGTCCCAACCCCTAGACCTAGAAGCATGAAATTTGTTTCTAATGGGACGTGAGCATCCACCAAGAAATGATTTATAGAAATCTAACCCTATGGGGCTGAAAAGGGCCACAACATAATTTTGGCCTATACTTAACATTGAAGACTGATCAATACCCTCCCCAAATGTTGCACCTACCAGGTAGGGTTACCCATGGATGTGAGGGGGGGGGGTGTTATGCATTTGGCAGTGTTGTGCATGAGAGGATATTGCACATGGGGGGTTGATGCACAGAGGGTTGCCGCACATGAGGGGTTTGATGCACATGGTGGGTGTTGCACATGGGGGACATTGTGCCTGTGCGGTTGAGGCTCATGGGGGCAATGATGCACATGGGGGGTTGATATGCATGGGGTTGAGGAGCATGGATGTTTGATGTGAATGGTGGGATGTTGTGCAGGGGATGTTAACCACAGGAACTTGATGTGCATGGGGTTGTTGTGCATGGGGAGATGTTGTGCATGGGAGGATGTTGCACATGGGTGGATGTTGCACCTGCGGGGTTGATGTGCATGGGCAAATGATGGACATGGAGAATGATGCACATGAGGGTTGGTGTGCATGGGGATGTTGTGCATGGGGGGATGTTGCATATGAGGGGGTGTTGCGCATGGGGGCTTGATATGCATTAGGAGGTGTTGTGCAATGGGGGATGGCGTACTGTTTTACTCCCACAACACAGATATGTTTTACTTGGATGGATGGATGGATGGATGGACGGACAGACGGACGGACGGACAGACGGACAGATCCAATTTGTGGGTGCCAAACTTGCTGGCAAGGAAGCCTGGCTGATATAATTTAAGTAAAAATATTATGTAAACTTTCCTAGGAGTTGGTTCAATTGTATACAATGATACTTCTGAGTAAGTAAGACCTACATCAGATTGGGTTACTAGTTTAATATACTCAATTGAAATTTTTCTATTACCCTGTGTGGAACTGGACTTGATGGATTTATTCTGTGACAGTCAGAGACCAGCTGGACATTGGTGATGTGTCACCCAGATGCCCTCATGCTCCAGTAGTTGACTTGGTGTTTACATAATAGTAACATTTCAAACAGCTGTCATGCAATCTCAAAGGAGACAACAGGGAAGGAGTAAATACAAGGCTGTGCGCTTTTGTAGAAAAGGAACTAGGATTTAACATGGAGTTTTGTATCTAGCAACCTTCTTTCTTGAAAGTATTGAAGTATACAGACAGAAAGAGTTACTAGATCCTTGTAAGTAGGATCACTGAACCAGTAACTGTGGGAGCAATCCTAACCAATTTAGGCCAACTCACCTGTTTCCCTGTCCTGTGATGGGGTGGAGAGGATGGTCCATGTCTGTGCACTGACCTAATCCCCCCAGCAGTGGCACAGAAATGCCTTTCGGCACTTTTGTGACACCTCCAAGCCAGCATAGAAGTTGTGCCAGCACTTTTACTGGTCCTGCTGGGAATTAGGATTGCAACCTGAGTGTTAACATTTTACTACTTGCAGACCAAGCAATAAGGGCAGTGATTTTCAACCTTTTTCATCTTGCGGCACACTTAAGGCATTGAAATTGTCATGGCGCACCATCAATTGTTTTTACCATTTGCAAGACACACCAGACTGTTCAAATCCCCCAATTTTCTTATTAATGAATTTCAATCCCCAAATTCCCATGACACACTTGAGGACTATCCACAGCATACCAGTGTGCCATGGCACACTCGTTGAAAAATCACTGGATAAGGAGGACGTTAAAGGGAGCACCTTCAGTCATGTTGTCGACAGACTCAGGACAGAAGAGATGGTGAGTCCCAGGTGAGTAACGTCTTTATTTACAGGTTGCAGAAGTAAATAACAAACTTTGATTTTAAGAGAAGATAGCTCTGTCCCAGGTGTGCTTTTGGGCCTAATTCTGCCCAATAGGAGATGGGTACTCATCCCCCAGATCATTTCTACAGGTATCTCCTGCATTGATTTTCTGATAATCCTCTCTTTCAACACTTTCAATTATACCCATACCTCATTCATTAAGCACGTTTCGCTCTTTCAACCTTTCTCTGCTGTTTTGAAGGCCAAAATTGCCCATCCCCATATTTAGCTCCTGGTCTAATCCCATTCCCAAAGGAGTTAATGAAAATCCATTTGCAGAAAACTTTGGCAGCAGGAATTTGCAAGATAAAAGAGGCATTTGCAATCTGTTAGCTAAAAAAGCCCTGGAAATAATACTGTATTTATAAACTAAAAAAGATTGGGTTCCACTTTTCAACAGCTTTCACTTTTGGATGGTGCTCCGTTCCCTGATCTATCCAATAAGTGGGGAGGGGGTGCTCCAAACCCAACAGACTTCAACTGTCACTTCTCTAATTGTCCCTCCCTAACTGCTTCTTCTAATTGTTTTAACTGCCATTCCCCAAATGCTATCATCCATTCCAGAGATGGGCTGGCCCCATCCCAAGATCCGGTATGCCGGAAGTGGGAGGGGCCAGCCGGGGTCAGGGGGTGTGGGTGGGGCAAGGGGCGGGACTGCGGAGGGGCGAGGGGCGGGGCGACGTTGGTGCCTGTGCAGTGCCTGCTTAGAAGCCGGCCTGCCAGGCTGGACTGGCAGGCCGGCTTCTAAGCAGGCTCTGCGCAAGCGCCGACACCGGCGCTCACGCAGAGCCTGCCTGGAAGCTGGCCTGGCAGGCAGGCTTCCAGGCAGGCTCTGCGCAAGCGCTGACACCGGCGCTCACGCAGAGCCTGCCTAGAAGCGGCCTGCCCGCTTCTAGGCAGGCGGCGGTGGGCACAAAACATGGCGGACCGTATCGGTACGCCATGTTTTGCATTTCCCTGTCACTGGCGGTACACTAGCGGCAGGGAAACGGGAAGAACCGGTACGGGCGCGTAGGCCCGTACCAGTAAGTGCCCACCACTGATCCATTCCCCATGAGCTATCATCCAGAGTAACTACAGGACTTTTTACACTGACGTAGTTATGGTGCCATTTATGGGAAACCTATGGGAAATGCATAGAGCAATCCAGAGTAAGAGCCCAATCCTAACCATGAAAGCCCCATTGTGTTCAATGGGTCTTACTCCCAGGAAAGTGTCTTTAGGATTGCAGCCTAAGTGCCTCTTTCATCTTCCTGTAGTTACTCTGGATTGTAGGGCATGACTGTGAAACAAATAGCAAATTTATGCAAAACAAAGTCACTTGGAACTTTAAGAACTGTAGTGATTCCACTAAAAAGTTTCGTGGAGTAATTTATTAATGACAGTTGATAGTTTCTGCAGGCAGTTGATAACTGTTTTTCTCTTTTGTGGGTTAACTTTTGAAAATGCTTTCTATAGTAGTAGGTGTGGTACTAGCATACCAGACAAGCAGTAGGAATCAGGTCAGGTAGAAACGACCTTATTTGATTGCGGCTTATAAATCTAAATAATTTTAGGGACAATTTTACAAACATGGATAACAAAAGTCTTAGGGTTTATGTCACTTCATTTCACTGTCAGCCCCAGCTCTGTGGCCTGCCTTCATAGTGTCTGTAGGTAAGTCTAACTGTAAACTATTTTATTCCTTGTAGTTATTTGAAGTAATAGAGTTGTTTGGAAGAACTGTTGAAACAATTTTAATAACCTTATTGAGAAAATAGGTGTTGTAGGAATTTTATAATGGGGTCCAAAGTTTTTTGGGGGGTACCTTCTCTTTGAATGTGAATTTGGTTTCCATGCCCCTTCTTCTTTTTCAAAAATTTGTTCCATTTAGCACCCATGCCCCCGGTTTTGGCCATGTGTCCAGGTAGAAAGTAACCTTCTCTCAGAGGTTTACAGCATGCTACAAACATAACTGAATCTGCTCAACTATCTACTAGTCAATCTACTGCTTGGGTGCTCATTCTGAAAACAGGCAGTGGGCATTCAGGATGTTCCTAAAAAATTTTGTGGGATGTGTGGACACAAAGTCCCATATAAATTCAGTGAAAGGAGTGTGAACAATTGCCATGAAACATTTATTGGAATTTGTTTTCAGTAAATGCACTTTGTATAACTCTTATCGACACTTTTCCTTCCTCTTAGTTTCCCCTTTTAACAAAGTGGACACTTTTTATACTAACTATTGCTTGTATCTTCTCAAGATGTGGGGAACCACCAACAGCCCCTCTTGTCTGCATCTATTTTTATATCTTGTGGCATACGTATAAGTAGTCCTCTGCTATAAGTTCTAATTTAGTCCTCCCGTCACCTTCCCTCCTTGGGTAGAGTCATTGTCAAGAAGGATACAATACAAGATACAGATACATGTTGAAAGCCACAATTTTCTGAAAAGGACGAGATGCAAAACTATTTATTTATTTATTTATTTATTTATTTATTTATTTATTTATTTACTTACTTACTTACTTACTTACTTACTTACTTACTTACTTACTTACTTACTTACTTATTTTCTGCTTAACCTGAAGATCAGCATGTCAGTGGTTTGCGAACTGAGTACCACTCAACAGAGTACCGCTCCATCACTCATCCCAGTTCCTGCAGACCTAATAGTTTGATAGCATGTTGTTCAGACCCTTTCAAGAAAGGACAAATCATGCTTCTGATTGCCAACGTTCTTGGAGAACATGGCACTTGAAGTAGAAGAAGAAATAATATCTTAGGTGGAAGGCAACAACTAGGTGACAAATCTTTGCAACAGGCTAGCTAGCTGGATTCATCAGAGTCGCATACAATTAATTTGGACAACTCCAATTCAGAATAATGGATTCTACCACCACCAACGCTATCAAGGGGGCATTCACAGCAGCAATAAGTCTGTAAAATCTGTGCTTCCTCCACCCATTTCTTCTGGTGCCTGCTTTCCAGCTTACCATCTAAAGCCACAAGAAGTTATGTCTATACAGTTGCATGCCTTGTCTGCTCATTAGTCATGGCTTGCCATATCCTTGCCAGTAGCATCACTGAGGTCAACCTTGATAGCCCATGTCACTAAGCTATTTATTAGTGACAGTTATTATTATTTAGCATATGGCATGTAATACATGGACTTATGGTAAATCAGATATCAATGTCCAGTCCATCTGGCCATTCAAGGACAAAGTGGCCTGGAATGAAAAAATCAGATACTGGGCCAATATAAACTCTTAATGACAGTTGATATTTCCTGCTGAGCTCATAACAGGTTTTCTCTGAGGGGTAGCCTTTGAAAATGTTTACCATAGCAGTAGATGAAAATTCAGGTAGAAATAGTTTTATTCAACTATGAGCACAATCCTAACCGTGTCTACTCAAAAGTAAGCCCCATTGTGTTCAATAGGTCTTACTCCCATGAAAATGTGTTTAGGATTGCAGCCTATGGCTTATAAACCCAAATAATTTTAGGGAAAATTTTTTATGAACATTGTGAAAATCTTAATGTTTATGTTAGTGTGTTTTATTGCATTTCTATGAGGAACTCTGATTTTTATTAATGCAAGGTGACCAGATGTCCCCCCTTTTAGGACACATCCTCTTTTTTAAAGCTTGTGTCTTGAAAAAAGAACTTAAATGCTCCCCTTTTGCTCTATGCATCATGCAACCTTCAATCAATCAATCAATCAATCATTCAATAAATCAATCAATCGTGTTTGTATAATGCTCTTCAACAAAAGTTCACGAAGTGGTTAAAGAGAAAATGAAATAATTCTTTTAATTATTAAATTTTATGTGATTTATGTTAAAAATAAATACTATAGTATTTAAATTAATCGTGAAATCAATATAAGAGTGTTTTTAGCTTTTATTTTGTTATGTCCTGTTTTTCTCTTGGATGTCTACATTTTGGGTTGTCTTGGCATTTATGACATTTGGTCAGTCTGTATAGATGCGATTATGACAAGGACAGAGGTGGCAGTGAGTGTGTATAGATTAATTATATGCTCTCTATATAGTTAATATATAATGTATACATTAATTACATTAAAATATAAAGTATACATTAATTACAGTAATATATAGTATACTTTAATTACTACAGAGTTCAAGGAATCTGCTTAGGGATGTGTGGCGGGTGGAGAGGCAAGTGAGGCAGAGCCTCCCTTCAATTTGAAAATTGCCACTTTTGTGTGAGGCATTCAAGCACTCACAACTCTTGGTTGTGTTAGGCATGGGAGTACCCAGGGACATGTGATGGGGTGGAGAGGCAGTGAAGCACAGCCTTTTCACCTGAGTCTTTGAAAAGTGCCACTGCCATGTGAAGTACACAATCGCTCACAAACCTTTGTAGTGTGAGATGCACAAAGCACTCAGGGATGTGTGGCAAGTGGAGAGGCAGGTGAAGCAGGGCCTCCCCAGAAGAGTCTTCTGAAAAGTGTTGCTGTCATGTGAGGCATGCAGTTGTTCAAAGCACATCTGGCCAACCTGCACAGATGTAGTCATGGTGTTATGGAGCTGACAGTGACTATTTATTAATTACCACAGTTACATAAGAACATAATAGCATCCACTGGGTCAGGCCAAAGGCCCATCTCGTCCTCACAGGAGCCCATCAGATGCCTCAGGAAATGCATATGACACCTGCATCCAGGTCCCCCCCTGCATCTGGCATTTTGAGGTTGTCCACCTCTACACATACCCTGTAAGAGAGTGTTCAAGGAATTTGCTCAGGGATGGTTGAGCTTAGGGTGGAGAGTCAGAGTTGCCCAAGCACTCAGGGTTGTGTGACATGTGAAGTGTGGAAGCACTCAGGGATGTTTGGTGCAGGCTCGCACTAGAGTCCCTCAGAAAGCACTGCTGCTGTGAGGTACACAAGCATTCACAACCCACGTCCTCACACATGGGTTGTGAGTACACAGTGGTGGTGCTCCTCACTCATGGGCTATGTGTACTTGTGTTCCTCACAAAGTGTTGGTGCTTTCTACTCATGGGTTGTGAGTGCTTGTGTTCCTCACACAGTGACGGTGCTTTCTCCTCATGGGTTGTGAGTGCTTGTGTGTCTCACAGTGAGGTGCTTTCTCCTCATGAGTTGTGAGTGCTTGTGCGTCTCACATAGTGGGGTACTTTCTCCTCATGGGTTTTGAGTGCTTGTGTGTCTCACACAGTGGTGGTGCTTTCTCCTCATGGGTTTTGAGTGCTTGTGTGTCTCACACAGTGGGGTGCTTTCTCCTCATGGGTTGTGAGTGCTTGTGTGTCTCACACAGTGGGGTGCTTTCTCCTCATGGGTTGTGAGTTCTTGTGTGTCTCACACAGTGGTGGTGCTTTCTCCTCATGGGTTGTGAGTGCTTGTGTTCCTCAGAGAGTGGTGTCTTCTGAGGGACTGTACTGGGGAGGCTCTGCTGTCTCCTATCCTGTCTCAGTGTTTGGTGTGCCAGAGTTACAGCCACAGCTCAGCTGGCCCTGCAGAGCCTGAGGCGCGCCCACCCCGTCCCTCAGGGGGCCACAGCGCCAGTGGCAGCAAACCCCGTCGCTTCTCCCTTTATATACGGTCTTAGGGGGCGGGGTCTTCCGCGCGCTGCCTCTGATTGGCTGAGCGCGCCAAAACAGCCAGCGTTCTGGGACGCCCATTGGCTAACACTCCCGTCCTTCCGTCCAAGCCCCGCCTGGAGTTTTTTTAATTGTACTTTCCCAACCGCTTGCCCCCTTTCTCCTCACACCTCTTCCCCCCCCCGCCGTCCACTGTTTGGGTTCTGAGGCGGGCGGGCGAGCGAGCGCGCGCGGGGGAGCGTCGTGCGCGCGCTGGCGGCTGAGGAGCGAAGCGGCTCCCGGCTCTCAGGGCGGACGAGTCCGTCCGTTCATCCATCCATCCCGGCACGGCCGCGCGCCTCACGGACGGGCTTGCCCGGCAGCGGTGGGAGGGGGAGGCGGGCAGGCCGAGGGAGGGAACGCCGGGCGAAGGCAGCCTCAGCCGCCCCCCTCAGCCCGGCCACAGCACTGACTGGGAGAGGAGGGGAGGCGGCTGAGGGGCCACGGAGGAGGGGCCCCCTCGCGCACACCTCCTCTCGCTCCCCCTCCCCCACTCGGCCCCCTCACTCCTCCCCCTCCTCCCCCCTCCCTCCCTCACTCACTCCTGCCTCCCCCACTCACTCCTCCCCACCCCTCACTCCCTGCCTCCCTCCCTGCCGGCCTCTCCCTCCCTCCTCCTCCCCAGCCTGACTTTCCCCCTTGCTCCTCTCCGTCCCTTCTCCTCTCCCCTCTCCTTCCCACCCTCTCCCCATCTCCCCCATTAATCTCACACCCCCACTGGCTGCTGCAGTGCAGCTGCTCCTCCGTCCCTCCAGCCCGCCTGCCTGCCTGCCTCTGCCCCCCGCATCCTCCTGCTCCGGAGCCCCCGCAGAGCAGCCCCGAAGCGGCGCAGAGGGCGAGAGGCGCGCGGGACGAGCTCCCTCCCTCCTCCTCCTCCTCCCTCCCACCCGAGCGGGAGCCAGAAGCCGGCTGTCTCTCCTCCAGCGGCGGCGGCAAACATGATGGCGGCAGCTCCCATCCAGCAGAACGGGACCCACACCGGGGTGCCCATAGACCTGGACCCGCCGGACTCCCGCAAGAGGCCCCTGGAAGCGCCCCCCGAAGCCGGCAGCACCAAGAGGACCAACACGGGCGGTGGGTCTCCCTCCCTCCCTCCTCCCCGCCCTCCTGCCCGCCGCCTCCCCCTGCCGGGCTCCCACCTTCCACCTGCCTCCCCCAAACACCCTCTTCCTCCAGTGCTCTCATCCATCAAAATGGCGCCGCTTTCCGAGCATCTCGCACTCCTCCTAATTCCTGGTCCTGGCTGGGGGGCGGCTGGGGGGCTATCGCTGGCCGCCTGAGCCCGCAGCAGAAGCCCCAGACCCAGCAGCAGCAGCCTCGCCCCCGCCTCCTGCACGCGCTGCTGCCCTATCTATACCTGGGGGGGGGGTGAGGGCTGGGGAGAGGCGCCCTCTCTCCTGGCTGCCACCCTGCTCCTGGGGCTCCCCAGGTGGACCCTTGGGTTGGGGAGGCTCAAGCCCTGCCGGTTCCTGGCATCCTCTCCTGGCACAGAGAGAGAGAGAGAGAGAGAGAGCTGCTCCTCCTGGGGCTGGGTCACGGTGCTGGATCTGTGCGTGTGTGAGTGAGTGAGTGAGAGAGAGAGAGAGAGAGAGAGAGAGAGAGAGGGGTTTGCGGAGGGAGGGCGGGCGGGAGTTGCCTGTCTTGTGCGGTGACTTGTTAGTTAACATCCTGCTCTTCCTGGATGAGATGAGTTATAACGGGACCAGCATCTCCTCCGTCCATTCGCACTGGAGTCTCCCTAACAATGCAGCGAGGCAGAGGTGAATTGATTCATCCGGCGTTCCTGATAGCTGATGCCTTTAACTGTTCCTGCCAGGCGTTGGGGCGCACCTGTGCTGCTGCTGCCTGGGCTGGGGCTCTCCCGGGGAGATGGCTCTGCCACTCGCTTCTTTGGGTAAAAACCAAACTTCTCCAAAGCTTCATTTTGAGGGGGCTGAACTGCGGGGCTCCTTTTAATAAAGGGCTTGAAATAAATGTGTGTCTTGGTACCTGGCGGAGCCCATTTCTTCACCATCTACTGTCTAGTTCTTCTAGACAGAACTGAAAAGTGTCAGACCTGTAATGGTGAAAGGAGCAGAGTTGTTGGGTTGTGTATTCATGGCATTTCCCTTCTTCCCCAGTTCAGGCTCTGTGTTGCATTTTCCCCCTCTGGCTTTGGAGGTCTTGAGACTAATTGCCACCTTTTAAATGTATACATGACTCTTAACATCCTTTCAACTGGGAGAAATTCTTCTTAATGTTCTTTAATTAATGAGCTTAAGAGATCATTGCTACCTAAGAAGTGTTGGAAGAAATACATCAGGATTACTTAGACAAATGATTGTAACCACATTGTGTTGAGTTTTCTTGGCTGTTACTAAAGGAAATCCCTCTGAATAAAGAGAGCCCAATATTCTTCTGAAGAATAGAGGGCAAGTAGTTTATTGATGGTGAACAAAATAACCTTTGGTACAAATAGATCTCTCTCTTTTAGGTTTGCTTGCTATGTTTTAAGGAAAGTTGATGAGCTTAACCACGTTTTGGAAATATTTTCTTTCGCTGAGTGAGCTGATTCATACTTTAACACCGTGTTAAATGATGTTAAAAATGAACTATTTTAGTTTGAATTACAAATCGGGTACTTTTTTTCCACAAACCACACATTGAAAAATAATTTTGGTAATGAAAAATCTGAGAGCAGACACATAAGGTACGAAGGATAGTGCAACTGGTTACAAATCTGTGCATGCTTATTTATGCAGCCAAATGTATTTTTTTCAGTAGGTTTGAGCAGGTATGAGATTTCAGGCAAGAAGTTAACCTTTTTCTATCTCAATTTTTTCAGAGGACGGCCAATATTTTCTAAAGGTCCTCATACCTAGTTATGCGGCTGGATCTATAATTGGGAAGGGAGGACAGACAATTGTTCAATTGCAGAAAGAGACTGGGGCAACCATCAAGCTCTCTAAATCCAAAGACTTTTACCCAGGTAGGTGCAAGATTTAGAAGATTATTCATTAAATCCTTGGGGTAATGTGATCCATTTCTCTTGGTAATTAAGCATCCTTAGCTTTTACATTTGATTAAATAGTATTAGCCTGTCAGTGCAGTTAATGAAATTTTTTGAGCAATAAGATGCATGCTCACATTTAATTCTGAATATATGTACTGGTCTTGATATTTTTGAAACAATGAACCATCCGGTACTGATTGTGGAAAAAGTCATGGAGATAATGCTGTTATATCATTTTAGTACGTTCTTATTGCAAGCAGTGTTTTCAGAAATCAAGCTTGATAGCTGGCATTGAAGGGGTTTTGCTGAAGTTTTCAGACATAAGCTTAATTGCTGTAACAAGAAGTAAAAACACTGGGTGCTTCTTGTAGATTAGGCCATTTACCTTTCATCCATTATGTACCCTTCTTCTGCTTCATTGCTTTGTTCACTTGCCTTAGCTTGAAAACACCAAGTGCTGCTGTTCAGATGGTTTCTTGATATTTTTGTATCACAGTTGTGACACATAAGAAAAGCTTACTGTGGAAAGAATTCACATTGTTTCATTTGAAAAAGGATAGTGTGCTGTATGGAGGTGTCTACTATGTTTAGACATATGCAGGAAATCCCAATTTTATTCTGATAACTGTGATCTTCAGTATGTTCTTTATGATGATTTTTGGTATACATAGATAATTTGTCAAAAGGTTTCCAAACGCATGTATTGTCACTGTAAATTTTTAAATGACTTTAAGTCACAATAATTAGATACTATTGAAAAAAGAAGTGTTGTGATAATGCTGAATTGTACTGGTGGCTCTCTACTGAGATGGCCTTTTTCATTTTTCCCTATAGTGAAGGGAAAGCTGTGTGGCATTTAGTAATCACATTCTAAAAGATGACTGAATTTTTTAAACCAGCTGAAAAGGCTGTCAAAGGTGAAATAAGAATATTGTGAACGTTTCATTTCCCTTCAGTCTTTCTGTCTCAGATGTAGATCAGTTGTTTTTTATTCCAAATGTTGTATTGTCTTGTGAATTTGAAGAATGCATTAAAATATTTTTTTTGGGTTGCAGTGTATGAAACTGTCTTATTAGACTACTAGTAAAATGCACTTAGGTTTGAAATTATCTCTTGAAATAGTGCTGAATAATTGATGTCACTTGTATAATTTTAAAGATATAAGTATCATGAAGGTTGGTATACTGTTGACGTAATCCATAGTTGGAGGGTGTAAAAAAAGTTGGTAGTTTGGAATTATAGCTGCAAAGACAATTAGATTTGGAGGTAGTAGATTAGCATATTTAGTTATGGGATTATGGTAGAACTGATTTTGGTTGTATGTAATGCAAATTCTAAGCATTGTGCTATTAATGTGAAGCAAGGTTTAAATCTTGTTTGTGCAATTAATAGGAATTTCTTATTAAAAATAAGTCTCTTTCCTTGAACAAGTATTCATTTTTATAGAATTCTCTGAAAAATTAGGTGATGCATAGTGAGAGATTTACATCATTGTGTTAAGTGTTCCTGTGACGTAAACGGGTCCCCTTTGAAGGAAATGCCAACACGAGAGGGAGCTTGTACAGTTTGACTGTAACAGGTGTACACTAAGCTCCAGTTAGGACATTGAGAGATTTTACATTTGAAGCCAGATTATTGATCAGTTTAGTAAGCAAAGATTTGGATATAGATGAGACTGTTAAGAAGTCATGAGTTTTTAGTGGTGCTAGTTATTGTTTGTTTGTCCATGAATGTGATAAATTTTCTGTGCTCTTGTCATTCTTTAAGCCGATGGTGTTTGGGCTTCCTCCAAGTCATTTTATACCCAAAGTTTTAAAATGTGATTTATGCTAACTTCAACTTGCTGTAAATTAGAATGGAGACCAATATATCTAAGCATAACATTTCAGTTAGCAAATTAAAATATTTCATATCATTTTACTGTTTTGTACAATATTGTATTTTTGTATTGCCAATTATTTTGTAGTTGGCTTGAAACCATGTAATCACTAGAGAGGCAGCTGCTAACGTAAAATGAAAAACAGCTAAAACCTATTTGGTGTACATCAGAAGAAGCGGTTGTGTTGCCATTACATTATTTAATCTATGTGAAATGTGTTTACTTATTACAAATGTAGCAATCTAGCTATGATCCAAAGTGTAAAAATTGATTGTATTAATGAAATACTATTAAAAAACCCAAAATGTTGAGTTTTTGTTGGTTTGCTTTGGCATATTCATAAACATCTTTGGATCTAATTTCACTTTCTTAAACATACTTTTCATTTAGAATGTACAGAAAATTTGCCAAATTTTCAAAACAAATGATTACTTTTAATGCATTGACTTTAAATTTGGTAACCATTAGAAGAACCTGCTATGAAACAGTACTACTGTGATCTAATTGCTTGGAAATAAGAGTATTTAAGGAAGAATAGAAGTGCAGAATCACATTACTTCAAGAGGAATGCAGAACTGAAGATAATAGGCATGAGTTTTTCACTACATGATACATTAATACCTTTAGTATATACCCTTTTTTGTGAATTCCCTTATATGTTGATTAACAAGGTATGTAATTATATATATTGTAGCAATCTGTTTGCTGCACATTAACTCGATATTGATGTAAGGTGCACAGTATTATCTAGCTAAATAATCTAGTTAAAAGTCCCACTGACATTTATGGGGTTCCCAGAATCATAGGAAGCAGAACTTCACACGAGTCTTGTATGGTATTCTAAGGATGCAACTCTGTGTCCTGGGAGTAATCACCATTGAACACAGTGGGATTTACCATGTTAGACATAGGATTGTAGAGGAAGCTGTTTAAAGTTGTTTAAATCTGAAATGAAGACATAGTGATAGAGCAGTTCAGTAAAATATTTTGATCAGTAGTTTTAAAAGCTGAATTGTCACTTTGGACATATTACTATCTCTTTTTAAACAAATGACCAAGTATATTAACATTTTCTGAAGATCATAATTTCAAAATACTATTGATGACATTTATTATTCTAAGAAAATAGTAAAAATCATTAAAATAATTCTGCAATTGTAATAAAAATCTTGACTTTCTACCCCTTGGATTATTTATAAAAAATAATTTATTTTTAAAATGTGTGGTCATATATAAATATTACCAATGCTTACATGGAACTGAAATTAGTAACACTGAGGTGCAAATAGCTGTTTTCAAATTGGTGGCCTGAGAGGGGATGTGTTAAGTAAGAGTGTCACTTTATGTAAAGACAGGAATGCCTCGAATGCTTTGACTCTCTCTTTGTGTTTATAGTAAAATAAAATTCAATTCATAGTATTAAAATATGGAAACTTCATTATAGGTTGTCTTAGTTATGACTATTTCATGAAAACTGATTTTGAAGAAAACTGTTCTGTGGAATATAGATAATTTTGAAAACTGTCCTTTGGCTAGATCCTTAGTTTATTTCCTTTGCTTTCTTATTGAAAATGCCCATGCATTGAATGCCATCTGTTTGAAGCCATAATTCTCAGTGGGTGCAGCTGTCATTGATTTTTGGATTTTTGTTTAAAAAAAAGTTTGGTTTTGACAACTGCACTTAATGTTCTGAATGAAACTGTAAATGAATTTATATTCGCATGAGGTGGAGGTAATTTGTGTGAAATGTATTTCATTTCAGTGAGGACTGTAGTATTTCCATTCATAAAATGTTTTGTGACTATGAGGAATGTTGGCGCTTATGTAGTTTTTGTCCCTTGTTGGTTCTTGTGATTGTATTGTACAATGTTGGTTTTGTGGTGTGTTTGTGACTGTGTAGTGTTGATGTAAGCTTGTAAGAGCAAATCCTAGACTCAAAACAGTCTTTTTTAGGGAGGGGGAACTTTACTGTCACAGCCTGTTGTACAGGCTGTACAGGCTTATACAGTATTTAAGGTAGTGATCCTTATTACATGATCATCTTGATCCAGGTGTATTCTCCATGGAAGCAGTTTCAGTTGATATGCATAAGACTGCAGTCTTAGATTAATGGTGTTCAAAAGGGCAGTTATCATCTAATCCAACACTTTTCTGTAGCATGGATAATCTAAACTTTAGTCTATTCTCTTCTTTCCTGCCCAAATATCAACAGTCTGTCTAGATGAGGTCTTGGATAAAGTTTATTCATGATCCAAAATGGCATACACAAGTTTCACAAGGGTGAGGCTTTCTATTATGTCACTCAAGGAAAATTCAAATTGGATGCATTTCTACATAACTAAACACATAGCTGTGATTTTTACTTAGGGATGTCTGAGATTTGATTGTCAACAAGCAAAACCAAGAAGTGATTACAAGTTTCCACTCAACTTTGGAATAGTTAATGTGTTGTGGATTAATTTTTTTACTGTGGTATCAACAATTGAAAATTTATATAGCAGCTCAGTGCAAGGAAAGGAGGATGATCTTTAATGTTGGGATTTTCATTTCAATTTACTTAGGTATTTAATGAATGAAATTGTGATCACTGTTTGAAACTTGATTGCATATTCATATTTATGTGGACACCTTAATGTCATACCCAAATCATATTTTGTTCTTCCTTGCTTCACTTAAATAATTGCCAAAAGAAGCTTCTTCAGATAAAATTTAAAATTGGAATGTTAAGGACAGTGATATTTTACACACTTAATTACAACAATAATATTGAAGAAAATTCTGTAAGAATTTAAGGAATTCTATTTATTTCTCTTGATTTGTTATTTCCAAAAACTTATGAAACAGTAATTCTACCAGAGCTTATCTTAACTTTTTCACTCTATTTTTGTTATACAACATTAGCTATTTGTATTTTGAAAGAGAAATGCAGGGTGTAATCCTAAGAAATTTAGGCCGACCTGACTCACATGGCATATATTTCCATGGTGATGTGGAAAAGTCGGCATATGCCTGCGCAGTGGCCTAACCCCTCCAGGAATGGGTCAGAGCACCTCAAGCCAGCATAGGACTTTTGCCATGGCTTAGGCAAAAGCCTAGCTGGAAGTTAGGATTGTCGGCAGAGGGTTATAACTACCAAAAATACTTATTGTAATTGAGCATGCTTGAGGACTCGTTTTTGATTTGTAAATGGTTTGTTTCGGTTCAATTTTGATTACAAATTTTGAAAGAAGAATTAAGGTTAGGATTAAGAGAATGGCTTTTTTGCCTACCTTATTTGCGTCTTTGGGCTTAGCTCTCATTTAAATCCAAGCAACATTTGCAGAGCTTTGACTGAAATGCATTTCTTTGGAACTCACCTTTGCACTTTCCAGCAGGTTCAGTTGATGTTGCAGGCCTTCTCAAAAAGGTTAATTTTTATCATTTATCAGTAATCCACTGGGAACAAATGACTTGGTAGAGAAGATTTTCAGTTGTCCATTGCTGGGATGCTGCAGGTAATTGGGCTAGGTTGGTGGGAATTGTGGCAGTGTGCTTCTCACGTTGCACTGCAGCTGCTGTTGATCTTAATTAATCTGACCCTCAGAGGCTGCAGTGTCATAGCATAAAATGCAGCACATACTAGAAATGGAAGAGCTATTCTAATGCTCCACTCACAGAAGTTTTATAAACAGTTTTAATATTCTTACTTATTTGTATACAGTGTTAACTGTGTTGTGAAAGCATTGTGGTGGAAGAATGAGGAACTACTACAGGATGCTTTATTGAAAGCATCAGACAGCAGTGTGTCTGATTTTTAGACTTCCATTTGTAGAAAGAAAAAAACCTGTTCTCCATAATCTGTTCCCTATTGTATTCTGCAGGATTTGTCTTGTCAACAAACAGAAATCCCTGAAATCTTAGTCTCATTATGGAGAAGAGTGAATAGTGAGATAATTCTAAGTTATTACCGGTACATAGAGACAAATTACATTTAACCATTTGAAAACATTCAGAATTAAAAAAACACACAATTTCTATTGTATTTATAATTTTTTTGTTCCTCCCCATCTTGGTCAGTTTGATACTTTTGAATTATGCTTTAGTGATATATAAAGGTGCACTTTATAAAAAGGTGCTTGTATTCTGGATTGTTCTTTTTTATTACTTTGTTTTGGATCACTAAATTTTTTGTCAGTTACATTATACTTTTTTAAAGGAATGTATGTATAAGAGTTTTCTGGAAAATGACAGGCCTGCTGTTAGATCGAAGGTTAGTGTTCTCTTAAAATTTTCAGCTTGCAATAAAATTTCTACCTGATTTCACTAATTTTTCTTTAATTTCTAATTGTAATGCTAAGTACTTGTGTCTTTTGCCTTTACATGTTGTATGGCAACACCAATAATGTGGTTCAATCCATAACAATATTACTGTATTTTATACCTTATGCATCTGCTCACGTAACATGAAGTGATTTCGTGATTATAGTTGAATGAGGTACAAATTGAGATTGGTCATAGGTTGGAAAGAGAACTACATGCAGAATCTCTGTTTTTAGAAGTACTGCCTTCTGTTCTTCTCTGCCTTGTAGTTTTTAATGAAGCAACATGTGTGATATACTTCTACACTTGGGATTTTTTGTGCATCCCTCCTCCCCTCACCAGTGTTTAGTCTACTCGGAGGAATGATTTTTTTTCTGCCGGTGTCAATGTGCACTTCTGGCCAAAGATTTGCTAACAACCAAGTTATATTCAGATTGAGATATACTGATACCTCATATGTTATTGCAGCACATCAAGCTTTGATATGGCTCATATCATAAAAAAGGCTATAAGGTGTGTTTTTAATACCATTGTGTTGGTATTAGCAATGAAATAAATAAATATTGTTATAATCACTTTTGTTTCTCTAAACCAAACTCCATTTTTCTGACTTAATTTCCTCCAAGATAAAAATTTTCCTGTTGACAATTTTAGTCCATAGTTGAACTGAAGAACAATCTATGGTATTTCTCTTGTGTTTTAAACTATGTGAAGTATTCTGCATAGTATTAAATTATTTTATGAAAATAGGAAAATAAAATCTTAATCAGCCTAATTTTTAAGCATAACAAATTTTTGCATATTGCACTTTTCTCTCTAATATACTTGTAACCAAGGGTGGATAAAAAGTATATAAGTTGTGGAAAATAATTCATTCTTAAAATCTCCCAATTATATTGGGAGGATAGAGCTAAGGCGGCTAGAGCTCCCACTTTTATTGTACTTGTCTTTTGAATGTGCTCCCCTTTCTTTCAAGTTGTTTATAACACTAATGATATGCACAGCTAGACAAATTACAGCTTGAGGGGATAAACTGAATGGGAAATGGTCTAGCACTGTCTGCTTAGAGGAATATTAAAATAATTGATACATGATTATGTCCAAGCCTAGTTCCTCCTGTATCCCATTCATATAGTGTTAGTGAAGAGGCAACAGTAACTAGGAATGATAGTGAGCCAGTACATTTCCAAAGTGTTGAGATAAAGAGTAGGGGATGTCTGTGCATGGAATTCCATGCTCCTTTTATGTTCCATTGCATCTCCTTGTCCTCTCATTTCTGTGCTCTCTTGTCCATGTTAGAAAGCAGTTTTATAAAACTGTTCTATACTCAGATCCAAATGTTTTCTCATTTGGCAATTTAATACAAACTATCAAAAGATAAAAATGTATTTATCAGCTTAGAAGTGAGAAGTCATACATAAAGAAATTTTAGTTATGTCTTTATTTTTGTGTTTCTCTGAATGAAATTTCCATATGAACACAGTTATCGTACTTTTGCTGGATCAGATTGAAGGCCTATCTTGTTTAGCTTCCTGTTATTCCCAGTATCTGACTATTGGGTAGCCTGCAAGCAGGAGATGAACACTGGTCATCTGCAACAGGTACAGTACTTGGAAGTATACAATTTTTAAATTTGGAAGTGGCCTCTAACTACAAGTGTTTGTTTCTTGTGAGTAAGATAGTTTGCTCTAGGCTTACTAAACACAGTGGGCTTACTTCTGAACAAGAAAAATGACACTATTTTCAACGCGTCTGCCTATAGCAGATGTGGAGGAGCTGAGTCACTTTAGGGATAACAGACCTTTAACAGTTAGAGAAGAGGGAATTTCAGCAGGGGGACTGCTTGTCATCTCACAGATGAAAAGCAGCCCTTGCTGAAATTACCTTTTCTAAACAGTTGTTAAAGGTCCAGAATCCCTAAAGTGGCCCAGCTTGCCCATTCCTGGTCCTTAGCTATCATGACTAGTATCTGCTCATATGTCTGTCTTCCACGATTTTGTCTAAGCTGGTTAAGTTAGTTAAGCTAGTTCCCATCATTTTGAGATATGAATTAAATAGATTAATTGTGATCTGTGTGAAGAAATGCTTGTATCCATTTTAAATCCCTCTCCAGTCAGTTTCATTGTATGACCCCTTGTACTGGTGTTGGGAGATGGCCAATACTTTTGTCTATAAGATCAAAGATTTTTCTGTCTTTCGAACTTCTCGGTCACTCTGCATCATGCATAATTTTGTAAAGTCTGAATCGTTATTCTTTCCTGTTAGTTTGAAACTTTGAAAGCCCCCTTCCAGATTTCAATCTTTCCTCATAAGGACGGAGTTTCAGATTGTTAACTTTAGCTGCGTTCTTCTGCACCTTTTCTAGTTCTCAATATCTGTTTCTTAAATATGGCAACCAGTTTTCCAGATGTGAATACTATTTTATGTTTCGAAGAATGTTGTTAATGTAGGAGAGTGAGTGTTCATTCCTTATGCTTATGTTCCATTTGAGTTGTCATCCCAGCTTTTTTAGTAATTTGAGAAACATCTTGGAATTTTTTGTTAGTTTCAGTGAAATGGAGAGTATAGTAATTTTATGTCTGTTTATTTCAGTATCCTTACTTATTAACCTGCGTGCCACTGTTTACTTCAGAGCACATGGCAGCAATGTTGTGGTTTTGATTGATCACTCCTTCAGGAATGTTTTCTCTGAAAATACTGTATATATGCAAGAAGAAATTATATTTTCTGATACATTCAGCATGATTGAAACTCAGTGTGGAGCAAAGGTGGTAGGAAAAAAGAATGCCTTTTATAAAGCCATATCAGTCTTCTACAGAGACCAGTGATTTTCAACCATTTTTCATCTCACAACACACTGATAAGGCTCTTTGACAATGCACACCATCAGTTTTTTGGCCATTGACAAGGCGCACTATTCTGCTGGCAGAGAGTTCAAATCCCCCAATTCCCCTACTAATACATCCCACTGCACACCTGTAGACTCTCTAGGGTGCACCAGTGTGCCACAGCACAGAGTAATAAAATTAACTGACATAGACTATAAATTGGATATCATTTTGAATGTTAAGCGCATGGAAAACAACTGGTGGCTATATAGTTGAGTGTCGGGGTAAGGCACTATGTTATTTGAAGTTGTGTATAAATCAGTGAAAACACATTTTCCACCAGAGCAACAGAAGCTAGATGCATATAAAGGTCTGATTAGTCTTGACCAAACTTCTAAGGAACAACAGACTTTCAGGCTTTGCATGACTTTTTGTTAACCTTTCCTTGACTATTCATTTGATTCTTCATTCCTCTGTGATGATAAGCATTTGTTAAAAGTAAACTGTATCTAATGACAAATTTGTTGGTTCTTTGCAGTGATTAGAAACTATTACCATATAGTAAAATTAGGCTGTCAACCACATCACAGATTGATCTCTGTGACAGTGTATACTTTCTCAAAGGTTGTTGGAAATGGTACAGAATTTAATAACCATTGGTCCCAATTTGTCTGACACGACACCCTTTTAAAAATCTTACCTGAATATTTTGCAATACATTGTTAAAAAAAGGAATAAAACTGAATAATCATACTATATTTTATCCTCCAGTTATAGAACCTTTTGGCCCAGTTGGAGAGATGTAAAGAAACAATTTCAATAATGTACGTTAATGGCTGATACTAAATGTTCTGTGTAGGCATGTAAAGAGAACCTACCAAACGGTTGCATTGACTCTGTGGCTTTAAGCCAAAAGAGCTGCTTTGATGTTTCTCATATGGGAAGTATCTACAAGTATTGATTTATTTCAATATTTAGCTATTGATGTTGTAAATAATAGCTTAAATAGTGTTTCTGTGCTTCATTCTAATATGAACGTTAGAAAAACACAGTAACATACTTTCTCGTAACTTTGGATTTAAGATCATTTATCATGCTTGAGATCCAACAATACTCAAGGTTTATGGTATACTAGCAATAAATCTTAAATCTAAGCTTGGTTGGAGCACCTGTATCTGTTCCAAGTTCTTGGACAACATTCAAGTGGCAGATGTGTTGTACTCTCAATTTTCTGAGGAAAAAGAAACTCTCAATTTTAAAACCAGTTTGCTGGTAGTTGTAACTTGTGGCAGGGGAAAGGGAGAAAGGTGTAGTCTAGGGCAGTGATGGCAAACCTTTTAGAGACTCAAACTGCAACCCAAAACTTTGAGTGTGCTGGTGCCCAGTGCGCATGTCTGGACTCCAGGCATGCACAGTGAGCCAGGTGTGCCCTGAGCCCAGCGCGCATGCCCAGAGCTCAGGGGCATGTGCGCTGGGCACTAGTGTGCTCCGTTGGCTCTGCTCTGAAGAAAAGCAGCCTGCTCCTTTTTAGAGCAGAGCCAACTGAGTGTGCCGGTGTCCAGTGCACATGTCCAGAAATCCAGGTATGCGTAGGTGGCCAGGTGCACCCTGAGTGATGAACCGGATGACATGTGGCCCTGCAACATCCCTGGCTGGGATGACTTGGCTTGCGTGCTCACATAGAGGGCACTCCATGTCCACTGTGCATTCGTGCCAGAAGTTCACCACTACAGTTCTAAGGAATTGTAATTCCTCAGATCAGTTTATGAACTGACCAATGTTCATGCTTGTTCTAGCTCAAATTTATGATAGAGTGTTGGTGACTGGCCTCGCTATAAAGTACTTGAAGGAAGGGTTTGAGTGATCGAAGGGATGCATTATTATATCTCTTTCAGCTTTGAGACATTGAATGTTAAATTCAAATTGCAAATTAAAATGCTAACTTGTACACTTGTACTACAGTTTTGGAAGAAAAGTGGAACTTGAAGATAACTTGTGAAAATGAAGTGACAGTGTACTTTTGGAGAGATCAGAAATCAAAATATTTAAAACTAGATTTTATTTCTCATATTTTGCAACAGTGTTTGTCAGGTTAAGCTGTATCATATGCAAGACCTTCTCTTACCTCTTCTCTTACAGCTGACAACATAAAATCAACATGGGTATTCCATTTGCAAAACTGGATAAAGGTTTAGAAAATGTTTTCTTCCTATATTATGTTAAATCTTAAAAGATAATGAAAATGTTAACTACTGGCCATGTCTTCTCCATCTTAGGTAGTTGGATGCTGTCTGATATGTATTTACCATATATATTCGAGTATAAGCCGAGGCACCTAACTACCAGAAAAAACTAGGAAAACATTGACTCTAGTATAAGCCTAGGGTGCAGCAGCTACTGCGGTTTTAATGAAGAAAAAACAGCCAGTGTGGTGAGCCATCAAGCTCCTACATGCAGGGAGGAGAGTCATCAGTCTGCTGACTTGGGTTTTTTTTTTATAAAAAGAAGGAAGCAAAGCAGCCTTTCCTGCTTTTTAAAAAGGCTGACCTAAGCTGAGCTGCTTGTGCAGAAATCCACTTCTTTGCCCATCTTATGACAAGTATAAGCTGACCCAAGTATAAGGCGACCCAAGTATAAACTGAGGGGGCTTTTTCAGCATAAAAAATGTGCTGAAAAACTCGGCTTATTCTCGAGTATATAAGGTACTTTAAATTGCCTGGTATTGCTTGGGTATTTAAATATATAGAATATACCTCGTCGATATTTTGCTTGCAAATGCAATATAAAACACAGATTACCTTATTTAACATTTTCTTTCCAATATGGTTTGTGCGACATACCATTATGTTTTCAGAGAATACGTGCTATTTTGACATGTCTAAAAATTATAGCGGCTCTTCCTACTGAAACAATTACAATGGGTAATAATGCCATATGTGATGATTTTAAGTTGGCATATTCTTCAGATGGTATGCTTAACGTATCTCAGTTTAGATGTTTGTAATTTTATTGTTGAAGTCTTTTGTTTCTGTTCTAATTTTCTAATGCGTAGAGCTCCTCAATTTTTGTATTTTAAATTGCTCTTATGAACTAAAACTTGTATGGTGAACAGTTTTCTTACTTGTACTTGGAACTTTAATGGTACTTGTACTTTAATGGTAGGTAGTATATTTACTATTTTAAACAAAATATTATTTCTAGATTTCAGATGTGTTTTTAGTTGTGCCCTACTGCAGTGTGGGTAACTCTAATAGACTTAACCTTCTTTGTATACTCTGGAATGTGACATCCAGGATGCAATCCTAATTCCCTGTTAAGCTGGCATAAGTCCTGTGCTAGCTTTGGTTGTTGCCTGAACTACTACTAATGGCTACCAGGTTGTGCCCAAGAATGCCTTACAGGCACTTTATCACTCCAGAATACCATGCAAGATTGGAGGATGTGGAAAGAAAGCAGCTAGCTGCCAAAAAATGTGTGATGTTCCAATTAGCTGGCTCATGGAAGGAAAAAAGCAATCCCAATTACTTTGGCAGGACATGTTCCATATATGTGGTTGGTAATGCTTCTTTGTTGTGCATACCTGTATCTGAGGCTATATACTAGATTCATTTTTTAGATTGAACTTTGGAATATAGAATCTTTGTCAAGAATATTCAAGTACTTAATATTGAGCTACATAATTTCTTTGTGACAGTACATACTTAAGACTGGTCCATTTGTCCAACTACCTCAGTATTAAGTGAAAGTGATTGTCAAAGATTTTTAGTACAGATTTTTGCTAATACTTCTAGCTGAGTTAACTGAAGGTGTTGAGGACCTTGCCACAGAGGACCTGGAACCTTGCCAATGTTTGGTCCTGTAAGCAGCATTTCTCAAACTGGGTTGCTAGCCAATTTTAGGTGGGTCCTAGCTCATGTAGCACCTAGCTCAGCTGTCACTGAAAATACAGACGTGAAAATAAGTGGTACGGAGCTGTTGGGCAGGATTGGGCTTCTGGTGAGAAAGACACATGGTGTTTTGCCTATAATAAATGGAATGATGGGTTGCTGGAAAGGGGAAGGAATGGTGGTTGGAGAAAGAACCAAGTCTGTATTCTGCTTTGATTTCTGTGGTAGCATGTTTGAATTCTGAACTATTGTATCAAGCACACTGAAAGGCTGATTGTACCTTAGGTTTGAAGCCTTAATTGATGATCTCACTTCCTGCTATGACATCACTTCTGATGGGTTCCATTAGGTTGTGATTCTCAAAAGTGGATCCTGGTGCTAAAATATTTGAGAATATTTTTTACTCTATTGAATCATTATGACATTTAAAACAGTTTTTATGCTCCAAAACTAACATCGTTGGTTTAATAATTAACAGCCAAATCCAGAGTAACTACGTGACCACATAAGAGACATTACGTGCACCCGTAGTCACTGTACCACCTAGTGAAAACCTATGGGAAATTCATACTGCAATCCAGAGTAAATTGTTCTTACACCAGAGCAAGGACTCCCCATAGTTACTCTGGATTTCGCCCTAAAATGGAGATAACTAAACTATGGATTGTATCCTAAGATCAGAGCAGAAAGCAAAAGGAATACTATGCTTATCCCTTCCTCTTGCTGACAATCTCTTGAGTTAGTGTTATATTCCTTCTGAAAGTGCTTCAGAGCTATACTGTTGAATTTTTAGATAAAATCATATTAGTACTGAATTAATTGAATTACAACCAAAGAAAACTGAGATTTTATAAATAACCTTGCTGATTTTCTGAAGTGTTTGAAATGGATCACAGTCTGGAGAGATCCATTTCATAACATTAATGAAGATTTTCTGTGTCTTGCTTCCACAGTTTGGATGTAGTATTTTGAGATGCAAACTTAACATAATCACATAGAATCAGGTGTATTTCTCTCCTTTCCCCTTTAAAGAAAATGCACAGTGGTGGAGGAATATGTGAAAGAACTGGGGGGATTAATGTTCCCTCACTGTGATTTTGATATAGATTATTTCTGCTGCTTGTGGAATTCAGCTTCTGATGCAGTACGAGAGGAGACGCCAAAGCCAATGATGTAAGTGAAGTTGTATCCCATTTGGTTCAGATCTGTCTAAAGAGATCTAGAATCTCAGATATGCTCAGGGTGAAATGGCAATCTTTCTGTTACAAATGAAGATATATCACAATGATACTAAATCAATATCCTTGTATATGGTGATTGATATTAAGGACAATTAAAATTGCAAACAACCTTTTAATACTAATGTATCTAATATAGTCCCAACATATGTTGTACTGTTATATCCGGGCTAAACATGACCTTTTTGAAACAGCAGTGTTGGAAGCTGATGAAGTAATTGGCCCAGTTTGTACAAAAGTCTCAAAGGGCTAAGCAATCAACTCTGTAAGCAGTTAAAAATAGAATGTGAAAATAATAACTATGGAACACTTCCAAGAGAGTGTATTATGAGGTTAATTTCTACTATTTCTTATAAAATCTTTAGTGAAAGATATTTTAAAATTAACAATAAGGACATAGAGCTTTAAGAGTAGGAAAAATAACATTTATTGGTCATCTGTCAATGATCTTCAACAATAAACTGTGGCTGGAGACCCACCTCTTATCTCAACCTCATCCCAGGACCCCTGCCTTCCAGAAAAACCCTTGCAGAAAGAAGAAAAAGATGATCATTGGCTGGACTTTGAAAGATTGCCATTGCTTTTCTTAACTGGTATGAAATCTATGAACTAGCTTAAAAAAGGAGATAGTAGCTATACAACAGCAGCAGTGTAGAACAGTAGCTATACAAAAGCAGCATAGTAGAACAGCTGCCTTCAACCTTTTTTCCTCCAAACACTGGTTGCATGGGAAAATTTCTTGATGGTCCGCCATGGATGGTGGTGGTCGACGTATCATAGTATGGGGGAAGGAGTACCATATGTACCCAAAATGGGGGATTAAAAGCTGCCCTTGCCCCACAACACCTCCAACACAATGTGCAGTTTTGGGAAATGCTGCAACCTCCAGGGCAAATCTCAGCACTGCCTCCTTGCCAGCCCAGACTAGTTACCTGCTACTTAGAAGCTGCCTGGGTTCTGAGTGCCCACTTGAGATTTGCCTGTAGTTCCTGAAGACTTGAAGTAGCGGCGCCAGTCCAGCTTCTCTTCCACTCTCTGCTCACAATTCAGACTCTAGTCTGCCTGGGTCCTACAGGGTGCCTACCTACAGCTTGGCTGCTTGAAGGCTGAAGTAGTGCCAGGCAGAGGAAAAGCCATGGTACTGCTGCTTCAACCTTCAGGGAGCCAAGCCATGAGCAGGCACACAGGAAGATCAGATCCAGGAAGACTGGAGTTTATGCCCCAGGTCCTGTGGCTGCCTTTCCACATCTGAGAGCCCAGTTTCTTAGAGGGCACAGACTGGTACCAGTCCCTGCCCCAGGGGTTGAGGATCCCGATATAGAATATTAGTTACTCCTTCAGAAAATATACAGAACATAAACAGAACACTATTTCTATATATTTATAAAAGCAGTTTTCAGAGACTTGATGAAAGCTCTTTCTTTAGGGAACCTTTAAGAACATAATAGCATTTAGCATAGACATCAAGAGGGGCAAAGCTATAGAAGAATAGGAAAGAAAGCTGAAAAAGGGCAGAGGCACCTTGTGCAAATGAGAGCTCTAATTTTTGGTGGATTCCTTCAATCTCTCTCTTCCCATCTTGAGAGTCATCCAGTCAGTGGGAATGGTTTGGAGCCTTTAAAGAAACATGGATCAGGGGTATTGAAAAGGTCCCTTTGACAAGCTTGTGATTATGGATACCACACAGAGTGTTTTGCATATCTATAATGTGAAGAATTACCTCATGTGTTGTAAATCACTTAACTGTTTGTGTATGTAGCTTATTTTGGTATCATGGAATTTTAATGAAAACAGTTCTGTTTTTGTGTTAATTCTCTTAATGTGCTAGAAATGTTTGTCTCCGTTATAAACAGTGATGTTTTAAAAAGTAAATCCTTTAGTAACAGATGGGAAGCAATTGTGGTGACTGTGGCTTCCTGAGATTACAGAGCCTCTAGAATTGTGTGCATTTTGGTTTTCTTTCAATATGGAACCAAACCGCTAGCCACAGTGTACGGTTTCTGGTGGGAATTGCTATTAATGTGTTCTGTCAATAACTGGACTTAAGTGTTTTTGGCTCTGTAGTGGACATGTTTTCCTCTTCTAAAGATACTTCTATGTAGAAAAGGCTTAAATATTGTAAGTGGCATGAAACAGTCAGGACGCTAAATAGAATACCCTGCTTTTAAGTTTAAATCACAGCTGTATGCCTGTTGGCATCTTCATATCTCAGTCTCTCAGTGAAGAGTAACTGCAGCAATTTGTAAATGTACTCCTGTTTAAATTTCATAATGCTCTATAACTGCTAACTTGTGAAGAGCTTTTAAATCTTATACACATTTGTCACTTTGTGCCTGGTTATATATTGATGCAGCATTAGTGATGGTTGTCTGAGAAAGTAAATGCATTACAGCTAATTGTTCTTGAGGGACTACTTAAAAAACACAGAATTCTTCAATGAGTTTTTAAAAGTGTAATTTAAAATCTATATACAGTGGTAACTCGCTTAACAAGTCATCCACATAACAAGCAAAAATTTCTCTAGGATTCTGCCTCACATAATAAGTGTTGCTTCACTTAACAAGAACACTTGTTGGCTGCTGTGGCAGACACGCTGGTCGGCAGCCCTTTTAAAAACTGTCAGGACTGCCTGGTGTGCCGGCCCATAGCGAAAGCAACACTTACGCACTGTTCCTCCTGTGGCCGGGCGTCCACTGGGTAGAGGGAGAGAACAGCAGTGAAAAAGAGGGAAGCAGCTCAGGGCTAGCCAGAAGGGAGCAGGGGAGAGAGAGGCTCAGGATGAAGAGAAGGAGAAAGTGGGGAGACACTTTGAAAGTGTCTTTGATTGCAGAAGAAAGTGTCTTTGATTGCAGCCTCCTAACCATGTCTACACAGAAGTAAGCCCCATTGTGTTAAATGGGGCTTACTCCCAGGGAAGTGTCTTTCGGATTGCAGCCTAAGTAGACTTCATAGGATCATGCACATTGAATGTGGGTTTTGAATTCAATTCCAGTGTTTTGTTGTCATTTTATACATCCCGTTAATATTTTTATATGAATATTTTTTGGGTTGTGGAACCAATTGTCTGAATTTCCATTATTTCCTATGGGAAAATCTGCTTCACATAAAGAGTGTTTCACATAAGCATGCTTCTGGAATGACTTAAACTTGTTATGTGAGGCACTACTGTAATTATAGAAGTTATGGATAGTTTGGTCAAATGTGAAAGCAAACCTTGCATTACATTCTTTATGTTGTAGTAATCTTTCAGGGTTAGTAAATTGGAATATATTTTCTATCATGTACTGTAAATAGAAGATGTCTGTCATATGTACAGTATTTACTCAACTGTAATGCACAATCGTTTCTAATGTGCCCCCAATTTTAAAAGATTTTAGATTAAAAAAATAAAATAAATTACTGGCAATTCTAAGGCGTGCAAAATTTAATCTTACTGCATGAAACAATGAATTATATGACAATAATAATACGATAGTGGGCTTATGTTATGATTTTTATCTCATTTGCACTTCTTTATACATCTGTTCCAACTCCTGCCTGTAGCAGGAAATCCTCTTAGAGCATCTTCAACCAATTCTTGTCAAACATCTGTTTGAAGATTCCTAGTGAGGGGGACTCTACTTCGCTATCTGCTTCACTGTCCTTAGTCAGGAATTTTTTTTCCGAATATCCAGTTGGGATATCTTTTCTTGCAGTTTTTACCTGTTGGTTCATGTTCTGCATTTAGAGGAGGTTGAGAACAAATTTGTCCCTTCTTCCATATGACAGCCCTTCAGGTATTTTAGAGTTCTTCCTCCTCTTAGCCTTCTCTTCTCTGGTTCAATAAGTTCTCTCACCCTTACTTCATAGTGCTTGTATCCCAGCCCTCAGATCATCCTAGTCATTCTCCTCTGAACCGCTCCGATTTGATTGCACCTTTCTTTTTAAGAGAAACATCCACAAATGGACACAATACTTCACTTTCTACATTGTTTTTAGTCGTATAAACTTGGCAGAAGTCAAAGTGTCAAAGACTTGGTTAGTTCTAGTCTATTCAGGACCACATTGTTTGCCTTTGAGAGACTTGTTGAGCCTGTGACAACCTTTAATTTAATTTTGGAGAAGAGCGAAGGACCCCCTGGCAGAGATACAGTCATGTTCTTGCTCCATGTGTTTAATAGTGCTTTTTACTTGCTTACACTTAGAATTGAAGCTGAACTTCTGCCCAAAGTACAGCCACGTAGGGCTATTGTATTTTGAAAAAAATTCTATATATAGTGGTGCCTCACATAAAGAGCTTAATTCGTTCCGGAGGCATGCTCTTTAAGTGAAATGCTCTTTAAGTGAAGCAGATTTTTCCATAGGAAACAATGGAAACTCAGACGATTGGTTCCACAATGAAAAATATTCATATAAAAATATTAACTGTATGTAAAAATGATGACAAAACACTGCAATATTTCACTGTACAAAGCATAATATAATACAGTTCACAATTACTGTAATGAAACATTGTAATATTCTGTACAGTAAAAAAGAAAAAAAACCTTTTATGGCGTAGATGCCTAATTTTCACTAAAAGAATCATTGGTGTTTTTTGGAGCATCTTTAACAAGGAACCTCTCTCTGTGTGAGATCTGTCTATGGAAACTAGATAGGCAGTTTGCAATAGCAGAGGGGCAAGATCCTCAGAATCAAGCCCCATAGAATCCATTGGGGCTTACTCACAGGAAAGTGTGTAGGATGCAGCCTGACTCCAAGTTTGCATGAAGAGCAAGGGCAGAGCAAGGGCAAATCCCACACAAATTTTTACTCATTATGTGGAACACTCGCTATGGAGGGCACTCATTATGAGAGGTACCACTGTATTCAGAATTTTTAGAACCAACTTAATGAGGGTTGTGCTGCTAGCTTTCTTGGTTTAATATGTGCTGTTTAATATGGGCTCCTATACATTCAATGCTACCTCTCTTAGTTTTTTATCATAAGGGAAAGCAAAACCCTCTGGTCTTGAATTATATAACATTTGCTTCGGCATAGCCATCTCTACAACTTTCTTTAGTGTTTATACCATATAAGATGGTGTCTGTTGTGGAATTCTCCAATCCATGATGGATGCGACATGGGGATACCTGGCCGACCTGTCTCAGGGGCCTGTTGCTGGGACGTTGCCTTTCCCACCAAAGTGGTCCCTATTTATCTACTTGCATTTACATGCTTTTGAACTGCTAGGTTGGCTAAGGATGGGAGCTTACCCCATCTGGCAGTACTCGGGTCTTGAAGTGCTGGCCTGCTGAGCAGAATTCTGGTCAAGCAGGGTTCTAACTCCAGTGTCCTAACCACTGAGCCACTGCAGCCCTTTTCTGCATATCCATCTTTGGCTACTATCCAGAGTAACAATGGGACTGTAGTTATGGTGCCACCTAAGGGAAATGCATAGAGCAATCTAGAGTAAGTGCCTTTTGCATCTTCCCATAGTTACTCTGGATTGTAAGGACACTGTTAATTACTGCATGGTCTTATTCTGACATATTATGAAGTCTGTGGAATATAATGTATCTTTTGTTTTTTGTATGCCATAAAACATAAAACATGAGATGAGAGCACCTATAAGATATCTGAGTACCAAATATACATGTTGGCATAGTGGACATGATGGCATTCAAACTTACTCTTTTTTGTCCATTGCAGGTTTCTGTGTTGCAATTTTTATAGGAATAACATTTCCTTATACAATTAAATGTTGTATCTGTAGAATCAGGCTGTGAGAGTTAATATTTTACTTTCACCTGTTACCATAGAAATGATTGAAATAGGCTGAATGTAGACAGAGTTGCTGCATGATCAAACAGATGAAACAAAGGACTGTATATTTATATATCAAGCCATTTGGAAAATTTGAATATTTTTTTTCTTGTGCTTTTGTAAGGACATGACAAGAATCAAGCTCCTTAACAAATTTAATCTTTACTACTTCCTAATAGCGTTGACTTGCATTCTTGCTTTTTTGGCTACAGAAACATTCACCTTAGTTATTCTATAAACACATTCTTAGTTGTAAAATGTGGTAGTTACTCATATTTTCCTGTTTCAGTCCTCTTGTGAATTTTTGTATATTGAATGCAGATTCAGATGGCCTTGATTTCAGAGTTGTACCAGTACTTATAACTAGAACTATGAAAATGCACAAATGTTTTGAAAAGTGTATACCGTTTTTTTAATTGTGTCAATGAGCTCTCTGCTATGGAAGTACAAATTTTGGGAAGGAAATATTGCAGACACACTGGTCCATTTGAAAGGAAAATGCGGGAGGAGGGAAAGTTGCTTCTTGAAAAAGGAGGTGCTATTAAAAAATTGTATATACAGTGGTACCTTGGTTCACGAACTTAATTTGTTCCACGACTCTTGTGAACAGAATTTTCCCCATAGGGTTCAATGTAAATTTGGTTAATCTATTCTGAACTTTTTTGGTTTTTTTAACCACAAAAATTTGAAACAAAGTACTGTACAGTACAGTATGAAGAGAGTGAACACTAAACTTGCTTGAGACGACTTCTGGCGCTGAGGATAGGAAGGTGTTTGGGGAGAGTTATTGTTTGGAGAGAGACCCCCTCCATTAGGACATCGGGGAGATCTCTTTCAGAGGTTTCCTTTCTTCTTAGTCTCTTAGCCCTCTGTGAGGACATGGCTCTTTTTGGGAGCCATGCTGGACAGCAAGTGCATGGGTCACAATAAAAGCTTCACAAGAAGTGTTCACAGGTCATAATAAAAGCTTCACAGCAAGTGTGCACAGGCCTAGAGGAAGCCATGATCACGTGATAGAGGCCTAGAGGAAGCCATGGCCAGCTGACAGAGCAATTCGTCACCCATGGCAGAGTTTATGAACAGAGCATATGCTTTTAATAATAATAGTAAATGTGGGTAGGATTGCAACCAAGAACTGTTAAAAAAAATTCCTACTTGATGATGTAACTTCTGGTCTTGACAACACTTCCAGTGGGTCCTGACAGATTTCATTTTAACAAGTGTGTCTGGGTGGTAAAAGTTCAAGAAACACTGGTCTATAGTTCTGCTGCCTGTCTTTTCCATTGTGGTGGGTGTTTTTTGGTTTGGCATCTTGCCCCTATTGTGGGTATTGTCAATCGTGGCCTTCTGGGGGTTCTCACAGGTTTTATAGAATCCTTTACTAATGAGCACCTGGTTCTGAGAACCGGATACTAATGGGACATAGAACTTGTTAATTTAGGTTATTAGGACATAGAACCTGTTGTTAATTTATTTGAATCCTAGACACTGGGTATTGTTCTTGAAGTACACAGGTGAGAGGGTGTTGCTATTATACTTCTTTTGTTTCACAAACTCACTTTGTCCAGTGGAACTCACACCTTGCAAACTCTGTCTAGGATTGTAGGGTTAGTTTTTAACGTCACAGTGAGCTCTCTATATTCTGAAACTATTTAGACATTTTGTATTTCGCTAATCATGAATTTACTAAGATAATATCTTGTCCAGTTCAAAATAGGTAAACTGGCTTCTCAAAATAAACAATTTTGAGATATATCCTCATCTTATAACTTTGAGAGAGAAATTTGGGAATTGGTCCAATACTTTTTCTCCCTGCTTTCATTTGGAAATGCACTGAATAGATAATCTCTTATAACATCAAGTCAGGAACTTGAAAGCAAATCCCACTGTGTTCAGTAGTGCTTAAACTGCTTTGGATTGCAGTCCTGTCATCTTTCATTCAGTAAACTTAGTTGGCATAGGGACCAATCCTATCCAACTTTCCAGTTCTTATGCAGTTGTAACACAGCTCTGAATTAAGGAAACAAACTGGAGCTGGAAAGTTGTACAGAAATGACTCATAGTTGAGGAGAAACAGGTTACATTAACTAGGAATGTGCTATAGCAGTGAAAATTTTGATACATGCCCTCAGTTGTGGATAGTCACTACACCCCTTTATTTTATAACCTTAAGACATGAAGGTTTATTTCATTGTGCTGAAAGATGTTTTGTTTGGACAGGCCACACAGTAAGTATGTGTAGGCCTTGCCTTGGTAAATTAAATTGAATATTGTAAGTTGTTTTAATAAAATACTAAAATGTAAGCTATTAGATAATCAGTAAATCTGCCATTGAATAATGTACTCTTTTCCTCCATCTCTTATAATCTGGAATTTGCTGAACTCTATAAAGATGTTACACTTGGGACTATGACACTCTACTTTCTCTCTCACTCTCTGAGGATGTTTATATGTAATGTAATATGATGCATAATCTTCTAGCAACTGGAAATACCTCTTGTATGTGTTGAAAGCAAGTTTGGATAGTTTCATGGCTAGATTTATTTCCTGTCATGTATGCCATGGTATAAGTGCTGGACTTCTAATGAGCAGTGAAGGTGTATCACTTTTCAGGATCTCTGGGGAGAAAAAATAATTACTTGGAACACATTTTTCTACCTAATATAGTGTGCCTCAATCTTTTTGAAATTTGGGGTCTCTTAAATTTAAATGCCAAGCATATGCACCCACTTGAGGTTTGGTGCTATACAACCCAATACGGCAATTTGAGAACCATTGAGATGAAATGTGGATTAAACTGTTTATTAATGATTCTAAACAGTGTTAATTTATGTCGCAGTTTTCAATTATCACTTGAGTACTGGTATACTTGCTTGTGAAGTCTTTTTAATAGAGTCTGATTTAGGTATAAAACAGGATATGGTTAGATAGAGAAGGATTTCCTCTCTGTAAAGTCCATTCTAACCTATTTCCTGCTTTGTTTCGATTAGAGACTTATCAGGTCAGCCCTGATAAAAAAATGTGCACATCAAATAAAGATTCATAGGGAACCGACTAATCTGAAAGAGAGGTAAGCAGGTAGGTAAAGGTCATAAGGCTTAATAAAAAAATTATATCTGGAATTATCAGGAACTAAGGGAGAAAACCTAAGTTTTGCACCATTTGTTGAAAGACAATGTTAAAATATAGTATGGTCTCATTTATTGTCCCAGAATGGGTTGTGGCTCAGTGGTAGGCTACATGCTTTTCATGCAAAGGTTCCAGGTTCAATCTCTGGCATCTACATTAAAATTCCTGACTGAGAGATTTGAGAGCCATTGTAATCTATGTTGACAGTACTGACCTAGCTAAGCAAAGATCTTTTAAAATAAGATAGGTTTCTATGAGCCACAAGCATGTAATTAAATTATATAAAAATTCTCATTTATGTTCCATAAGTGCTCATATACAGTGGTGCCTTCATGTAACAAATGTCTTACGTAAAGTATGTTCTACATAACAAACAAAAATTTCTCTAGGATTCTGCTTCACATAACAAACTGTGCCTCACATAACAAACACACTTGTTGGCCAGCACACAGCACATGTGCTGGCTGGCAGCCCTTTTAAAGAGCGTCAGGGCTGTCTAGCATCTGCCCATAGCAAAAGCAGCACTTCCGCACTGTTTCTCCTGTGGCCGGGTGTCTGCTGGGCAGAGGGAGAGAACAGTGGTAGAGAAGAGGGAAGCAGCACACAGCTAGCCAGAAGGAAGCAGGGGAGAGAGAGGCTCAGGATGAAGAGGAGGAGAAAGTGGCGGAGATACTTTGAAAGTGTCTTTGATTGCAGCTTCCTAACCATGTCTACCCAGAAGAAAGCCCTATTGTATTCAATGGGGCTTACTCCCAGGAAAGTGTCTTTGATTGTAGCCTCCTAACCATGTCTATCCAGAAGTCAGCCCCATTGTGTTAAATGGGTCTTACTCCCAGGGAAGTGTCTTTAGGATTGCAGCCTAAGTAGACGTCATAGGATCATGCACATTGAATGCATGTTTTGAATTCAATTACAGTGTTTTGTCGTCATTTTTACATCCAGTCAATATTTTCATATGAATATTTTTGGGTTGTGGAACCAATTGTCTGAGTTTCCAATATTTCCTATGGGAAAATCCGCTTCACGTAAAGAACGTTTCACGTAACAAACATGCCTCTGGAATGAATTAAATTTGTTATGTGAGGCGCCACTGTATTTGTATTCCTGTATAGCAAGCTTTTGTCTTCATCGAAACAGCAGATTCTTATCCCTCCATGCAATGTGCCTCCGCTCCCTCACCAATATCAGATGGGTGATCATAGATTAAAATAAAAAATAGATGCACTCTTAAAATCTGGTGTAAAAATACATTTGATTTTAATTATTCACTCTGGAAAGACTTTGGTATCGTGCTCTGAGTGTCTCTCCAGAGCACAATGGCCTGGGTAGATTAATATGGAGAATAGACCGTTACCCAAGCAGCAAATTCCCCCTCTCCATTCCTCTAAAATAGTGCAAAGGAACAGCAGAGCTTGTTCCAGCTGCGTTGCAGGAGTTACCAGAACGTGATTGTACACAGTCAGAAACTGCTTCCGGGACTCCGGCTCCAGATTTTTCCTCGAGGTTGACTCCTAAAGCCTTTCTCATTGATGGGTATAGCCACAAGGCAGTGAAGGTTGGAGGTAGGAGTTTTCCTTCTCCAGACAACCCACGTTCGGTGGGATTTTGGACAGATTAAGTGTGGTTCCTCAACAAAGCCCTGTCTGGCATGGGAGTTCCTGCCAGTAGCTACGCTACTGCCAGCATAGCCCTTTGTATCACTGGAGCACATCGTCCCACCACCACAAAAGGTACTGTCCATCGGTGGGTGATTAAAATACAAATATGTTAAAGCCAACACCCATAAATGGATCATGACCAGCTAATTAGTTCATGGCCAGCTGAATCTTAACTTGTGCTGATGCAGCTAAACTACATGGCCTGTGCTGTAGTCAGCACAAGTTAAAAGGTGGTGGGAGGTCTTCCAGGGAAGGAAGATCCTTACTCCAAGTAATTCTCCATTAGGCCTTTGGGGATAGAGTGGAGGACGCCTCTGCTGATCTCTCTCTCCTCTAGCCAGAAACACTCCCACTATTGCTGACCTGAAACACCCTCCTCCCCACCTCCAATCCTTGTGCTGCTTAATGCCTTAACAGTCAAGGTATGTTGGGATATACTGGGGTATGTTGTTCCTGCTATTAATTATTGTGGGCATGTTCTCTAGGTGTTTCTTATAAGAGAGAATCCTGTCCAAAGTTACTCTAAGGTGTTTGGGGTGAGGGTTGCAAGGGAGCAAGTTGTTTTTCAGGTAGAACTTCAGGGGCTGCATTGGTAAGTTTGTTGTTAAGATGGAAACAATTAGTCACTGTTTTGCTGACACTAGGTGTGAGTGTCTACTCAGCATTTTCCTAAGGTCCTCAGTAGGGAGGCAGTCCAATGCCTCCATGTTTTTATCTTGTGCTGCAAGAGCCAGGTCATTAGCATATCTAAATTTATATCACATTTTAGCTGGCATATCTGAGATGTAAAGATTGAATAGCGTGGGTTCCATTACAGAACCATGTGGGAGGCTGTTGTTGAGTCTTCTTACAGTGCTTATGTGGTCTCCGATTATAATCTGAAAGGATCTGTCACTGAGCATGTTGTTGATTTAATGATGAATTTGACAGGGGATAACATGACACAGTTTGTATAGTAGTCCCTCCTTCCACAAGGTATGGTATGCTGGTGTTAGGTCAGCTGTGCTTTTTAAGCCTTGTTGGAAACCAGCCTCAATATGTCCTGTATGGCTCAGTACCTGATCAATACAGCCACGATTATGTCGAAAGCCAGCTTGTTTCACAGGCAGAAATGTGTCTATTATGAGGCCAATTCTATTGATTATTAGTTTCTCAGAAGTTTGTAACTAGAATTCAGAAGGGCAATTGGGTGATATCTGTCTGTTCTGTCTTGTGGTTTGCCAGGTTTCAGAAGTGAAATTATTTTGGCATTTTTTGAATTCTGGTGGAAGTTTTCTACCGGAAAATATATTTGAAAAGAATTTGCCAAGCCATTTCCTTGAGAGTCTCCCTGAATGAGAAATTCAGGGTGGATGCCATCAATTGTTAACCAGACTGTGAATGTAATATCTTCAACGTAGCCGGTTCTTGAAAGATAGAACCAATCTGTTTTTGTAAAAATCCCTTTGGGGTTTAGATTTGCCTGCCTATGTAAATAGCTTTGAATAAAGTCTGAGGAGCAATAAAAAAAGACCAAGAAAAGTGGTATGTAAGTGCCTGTATCATCATCATCATCAAAGCCTAGAGTTTTGCCAGACTTCAATCTGTTGATGGCTGTGTTTATTTCGTCCAGAGAGAACGGGTGGGAGAATTCAGAGTGCGTTGGAGCCAACCGTCGAAAGGCTGAGAGCAATTTCTTGATGGTAGTTGAGTGTTCTTTCACCCTTGGGGCTTTGGAAGGGGATACAACTCCAGAGGCCACTTGGTCAAGAGTAACACTGAGCGTCATGCAGGTTGTTTGGCAGATCCCAGTTTCCTTAATAGACTACATGCTTTCCTGCAGGATTTGCTGAAATTTAATGAGGTTGTGAGTTGCTCCCATGCCTTGGGTCCAAGCTGTGTAAGAAATCATCAGCAATCTCTGTCTCTCCACTCCATGGAAAAGCCTGGTAAAGTTCTTCAGTCTCTTTGTTCCATCCTGGAATATATTATTTTCTGAATCCTTGAGGGATGTGTCTTTTAGCTGAAGCAATGGGGGAATTCGTTGTATGATACTGTCAAGGCTCTTGGCAAATTCTGGCCTATTGACTTTATACACATTATACATGAATCAAGGTGTAGAGCAAATTGGGGAAATCTGAATTCCAGTTTCAAGCAAAAAGGGACAATGTTGATTGTGTGGAAATTTTTCCAGTACTTACCTAGTTATGGGAACTGGCTGCAAGCTTGGGCCTTCTGGCACAAACCACAAATCTGAATTATTTACACATTTCCAGGATGCAGATTGAAAAGTGCACTTGTCTTTGGCATCAAAGATCAAGTGGACTTTATTTGCAACAGCCCAGTCATATAGCTGTTCACTGTTTTCATCAGAAGAGCGGTGGTACCAATTTACATGGTGACTATTAAATCACCTGCATAAATTGCAGGGTGTGGTTTGACATCTGAAACATGTTGTGCCCAGGATATCTGAGGCGGCTTGAATATGTTCACTATTGTGAGATCACCTTGTTTTGAAACAACTTTATGTATATTGTTGTTTGTGGTGGTTGACCCTTGAAAGACGAATGCCTTGAATTACGAGTGCTTTGAAAGACAAGTAGCAATTTCTCAGCAATTCTGCCTTGAATAACGAGCAACATCTTGGAACATTTGGTTGTGTATTACTACTATATTACTTAGTAACAAAGCAGACAAGGTCAGCTTCTCCAGAAGTTCAAAAGGTCTTGCACCTTTTCCAGAGGCTGGCAATGTGACTTTTTCTGCAGTTCCTCTTTTGTCTTGGAACATTTGGTTCCAATGAAGGCAAGGAATTGAAACCGGCACCAGTCCTCAGAATCCCTGACTTCAAGAAGTCTTTCATCATAGAAACGGATGTGTTTGGACGAGGACTAGGGGCTATACTGACGTAGGCCTGGGGGCATGAGGAACAATCTATTCTCTATCTGAGCAGGAAGCTCAATGACACAGTTAAAATTCTCCACAATAGAAAGAGAGACCCTAGCTGTAAAATGGGTCTTAAATTCTCTCCGATACTACCTCCTTGGCTCACCTTTCTGGTTGGTCTTGGACCATGTTCTCTTAGTATGGTTACAATGCATGAAAGATTCTAACCCAGTGGTTCTCAAACTTCCTAACACCATGACCCCTTTATAAGTTCCTCACGTTGTGGGGACTCCCAACCATAAAATTATTTTCATTGCTACTTTATAACTGTAATTTTGCTACTGTTACGAATCGTGATGTAAATATCTGATATGCAGGATGTATTTTCATTGTTACAAATGAAATGTGTGTTCTATGCATATGATGAACACAATGGGATTTATTTCAGAGTAGGCATGCATAGGATTGGGCCCTGAGGCTGCAATCCTATCCACATTTACAAAGGAGTAAAAGCCCCCTGACTATAATGGGATTTATTTCAGAGTAGGCATGCATAGGATTGGGCCCTGAGGCTGTCAGTCAGCCCCAGTGCACACGCAGCTACAGCCGGAAGTCTGGCAAGCCTGACCTGGTCCCCTGCACCAGAGGTCTTTAGGCAACCCCCAAAGGTGTCCCAACCCCCACTTTGAGAAATGTTGCTCTAACCCAAGACTTATAGTTCTTTCAAGGTGGAGTACAGGAAAGGAAGGTATCCCGGCCTGCTGGTGCCTGATCTCTGCTGGTACCCACTAGTATCAGTAGTGCCTGACAAGGCTTCCTGTTGCTTAGCAAGGCTTCCTGTTGCTCAGTAGGGATGCCCACTGGTGCCTGGTGATGCCCACTGGTGCCTGTTACGCACTGTACAGTAGTGCCCAGTGTCTGGTGGTGCCCGGTGTTACACACTGTGCAGTGGTGCCCAGTAGGGATGCTTGGACCCTGTCAGTGCCTGCTGCTACCTGCCACTACCCTGTGGTAATCTTCAGTGCTCGGTACCTGTTGGTGCTCAGTGGTGCCCATTGCCTCCTGGTCTCCACTGCCTGTCTGCCGCTTGGTGCCACTGCACCAAGCATACTTATGGAAGATAGTATACCAAGTGTTTTAGATTGTGATATTACAAATATTCTGGAAATTTTACTCCCACAACAGCAGGTTCATTCTGCTACTGTTACATAAAAATATAGATTCAGTTAATGAGCCATCAAGTGATTTATGCCCTACATTTCTGAATATTTGTAATAGTCCAAACTACTGCATGCTTACTTGGAAGCAAATTCAAATTTGTTCAGTGGGATGAACTACAAATAACTATATGTGGATTTGCAGCTTTAGTCGTAAGTTGTCCATATCAAGTTTCACTGTTATTCCATATCTATCTTATGTTATCACAGATCGAAGAATAAATTATGTCCAACTACGAGATACATACAACAACTTGTAGATACAATTCTGCAGAACAAAAGGCATGTGGGTTCAATGAATAAAGTTTTGTTTTATAATTCAGATTGTCTAAATCAGTGGTTCTCAATCTTCCTAACGCCGTGACCCCTTTATAAGTTCCTCAGGTTGTGGGGAACCCCAACCATAAAATTATTTTCTTTCCTACTTTATAACTGTAATTTTGCTACTGTTATGAATCGTAATGTAAATATTCGATATGCATGATGTATTTTCATTGTTACAAATGAAATGTGTGTTCTATGCACATGATGAACACAATGGGATTTATTTCAGAGTAGGCATGCATAGGAGGATTGGGCCCTGAGGCTGCAATCCTATCCACATTTACATAGGAGTAAAAGCCCCCTGACTATAATGGGATTTATTTCAGAGTAGGCATGCATAGGATTGGGCCCTGAGGCTGTCAGTCAGCCCCAGTGCGCACACAGCTACAGCTGGAGATCTGGCAAGCCTGACCTGGTCCCCTGCACCAGGGTCTTTAGGCGACCACCAGGAAAGCTCTAAGCGACCCCCAAAGGGGTCCCGACCCCTACTTTGAGAAACACTCGTCTAAATGCTTGAATTCCAGGTTAATGATACATATTAGTTTACTGGAAATAAAAGTGTATATTCAGGAAATAACAAATATATCTATCTACAGTATTTATATACCACTTTTGAACCAAAAGCGATTTACAAAGAAAATGAAAAAATAATAGCTAATGGGTCCCTGTCCCAAAAGGTTTCACATTCTAAAATGCAAAAAGAACAGCAGCAAAAGCCATTAGAACAAACATTGCTGGGAGACTGTAGGGCCAGTTACTCTCCCCCTGCTAAATAAATTCAAAATGGAAACATGATTTAAATAAGTTCATCCTGCCATCTTCACTTGCTTATGACATATTTTATGGTTCAAAGACTTTCTAGGTCGAGTGAGATTTGGGTGTGGAGGAAGTTGAGCCCCACACATGTAAAAGCTCTTATTTCTCTATCTTGTCAACAGTATGCTTTTATTGACTGTCTTGATCAATTTTGGTAATCTTTACAATGGAAAATTGTTATATTTAACAATATTGTTATCAGTTATTCTCACCTTTGAATCATACTGTATACAATATTTGTTTACATTCAGATGGCCTTTGTTATCCACTAGGGTGCGATTAGAGAAGCTCCTGTGGATTTAAAAAAAATGATGGATAAAAAGTGAAAAAATAGATTTAAAGACCCACTTCCATGGAATAAGTTCATGCCTTAAATCTGCAGGGTTTTCATTCTTGGATACCTCACTGATGACAAAAAATGTGTTCAATAAAAGCAGTTTAAAAACAACTTTTATTACTGTTGTAGAGGCAGATAACAATCAGAAATGCACAGAACTCCCTGCCTTTGCCTGGCTCAGCTGAATGGAATTATTGCTTGCAAGACTGCTTCTCTACAACAGGAAGAAAAGCAGTTTTTTAAACTAGTGATTTTAAAGGGATACTTCCCTTCTCCAGACAGCAGCATGTTCTTTCTTATTTGCAGTGACCATTTGTGTAATCTATGTACTTAATTTAAAAAATCCATGTATAACAAGGCTGGGCATGTATTTGTATGCTTCACACTCCTCTTATAGCTTCCAGAGGCATGTTTTAATCAAAGCTATAATTTTTGTTCTGAGATCACTGGGATGATTTAAGCAACCCCTTAACTTTGTAACTGAAACAGAATTTAGAAGAGCATAACATTGGTTAAATTGTGTTTAAAGGTTTATACCATATACAGTGACACCTCACTTAAAGAGCTTAATTCGTTCTGGAGGCATGCTCTTTAAGTGAAGCAGATTTTCTCATAGGAAATAATGGAAACTCAGACGATTGGTTCCACAACCCAAAAAATATTCATATAAAAATATTACCTATTTATAAAAATGATTACAAAACACTGCAATATAACACTGTACAAAGTACTGTAATATACAGTAACACACAACACTGCAATAAAGAAAATACTGTACAGTACTGAACTGTACTGTACCTTTGAAAACCTTCATGGCTGGTGTGAGGGTTACAGAGAGGGGATGACTGGCTGGAATCCTAAAGACACTTTCCTGGGAGTAAGATCCATTGGACACAATGGGGCTTACGTCTGAGTAGACATGGTTAGGATTGTGCTCTTTCACAATCACTAATGGAGTCACTGCTATCCATTGGCTCAATGGAATCTATTGTCTTTTTGTGCAACTTTAACATTCCCCAGCTGCTGATGGGGAGCAGCATAGAACATTGATAAGGCACTCCTTTATTAAGGCATGCTCTTTATTCAAGACAGTGCTCTTTAAGCAAGTCAAAATTTCTAAGAAAATTTTGCTCTTTATACAAAATGCTGTTTATTCAAGACACTCTTTATTCAAGATACCACTGTATAGAGAATAAACTAGAAGGTGTAGTTATTGCTATTAGTTCAGTATAATCTATTGAACATTATAAAAGGATATGTGAATATTTAATATGTTAGAACAGGGGTAGGCAACCCCTGCCACAGGTGCCATGCTCAGCACGTGGAAGGGTGCTTACCAGAATACCAAGGCACCCCATAAAGACAAAGCCAGGAGTGTTGCCACTGCCCCAATTTCCAGCAGTCGCCTGTCTGTCACCTTTGCCGATGCCCAGAATGGCAACATCTCTCACCTCCTCATCTCCTGCTGCCATCAGATTGGAAGGCCCCCTGGAGCCTTCTGCAGTAGAACAGGTGTGTGGCATGGATGTGGCCAGACTGGAGAAATAGCACCCAAGGGCCAGCCTCCATTCCCTGTGGTGCCTTCCTCGGCAGCCCTCCCAGGGCCAGCTAAGAAGCAGTAGGTCTGGAGGCACCGAGGCCAGGCAGGTGGGCAATGCAGATGGGGTGCCAGGGAGGCTCAATGGGCACTGTGGGGCACTTTGTCTTGCCCCAGCCTGCGGAGCCCTTTGTGGAGCCAGTGAAAGAGTGCTTTTCTGCTTTGCCCCTTTCAAGCTTGCCTTTTCCTGCTGCTCTCTACTCAGAATTAAGCCTTTTTGTAGTCAATAGCGCATACTCCCAGGAAAGGGTATATCCTTAGAGTTCAATCCTGCCCCTTGTACTCAAAAGTAGGCATGCCAAGAATAGGATCTCGCTGTTCTTCAGCATCTCCAGATCCCACAGCAGCACAGGGATGGAGGAGCCCCTTCGAAGGGGGAAGTGGAAGCTTCTGCTGGTTGGAGGACGGAAAAATCCCAGGAGATGGGCTCTACATGTGCATATAAAACTTTAGAATCATATCAGCATGTGGAATAATGTACATGTCTGGCACTGCTGAAAGGTTGCTGAACCCTATGTTAGATTAAGCAAGATATTCTACTATATTCTCCAAAATATTGTATGTGCAGTTTATCATTGAATCTGTGAATTTATATAGTCTTTGTACAGTGTTGAAACATTAAGTTTACATTAAATTTTCATGAATATGTCCTTAGAGTAATTTCTGTACATTTATGAGTTTTGTTAAAGATTGGCTACACACCATGGTAATTTATGCATACAGTTTGTACCTTAATTCAATAGATTTTATCGCAGATTTGGACACTTGCTTGTTAATGCCATAAGTAGCAGTTTTCCATTTGTTCATGCTTGTTCAGCTGCATTCAGATTTTGCATTCAAAGAAAAATATTAATGTACAGAGTTACTGTAATGTATGTGGTGATGATAATGGAGGTGGTAGAAGCCACTTAGTTTAACTGCTATAGTTGGCAGAGTTTCTGCTTCAGTGTGAATCTCCTTTTGTACTGCTTATGGAAGATACTATACCAAGTGTGTAGGGTTGCGATATTACAGTTCGTTCTTTGTGTCAGAAGCACATACATGGGTAAATATTCTACAAATAATATTAAGGGATTTAATAAGATGTCATTTCCCCAAATTGGGCTTCTTTGACAGCATTTCCCTTCCAGTATAAGATCATCTTCTTGCATTTCCCTGCCAATATAAGATCTTTTTCTTGCAAAGGAAATGACACATAACTTTTCAAAACATGAATCCAAATATACGTTGTGGATAGTTAGTCCTATTTTGTACTTCCTTCTTTAATAGGCATTGGGAAAATTTGGCCCCGTAGACAACGTAGAAGCCAAACATCAGTATTGCCTATGTTTTGATGCACCCTTATCTTTCTCTGATGGAAGTTCCATCATCCCATTCTGTATTAAGAATATTATTTGTTGCTTATGAAATTAAAAGTGTTGGCACAGGACACTTGAAAATGCTTGAATAATATTTTATCTTTGATAGTCCAATGTCACTTGTTCAGCGTCTTGTTGTATTGTGTTTGAAGCATAGGCACTGACAGACACAATGCGTAGGGCCCTCGAAGCCTTTGTGATGTGGGCATTCCACAGAATACTAAGAATTCCATGGACTTTCAAACAGAATTCCATGGAGAGTTTCAAACAGAAGTCAAGCCTCAAATGAATAACACAGAAATTCTTCACACCATCAAAATAAGAATGTCGAGTACTTTGGCCATGTAATGAGAAATAGCAAATAGCACCTGAAGAGCCTTTGACAGTGGACATGGCTTAGTTTGCAGTTACATTTCAGCATGGTTATGGATTAAGAACTCATGTTTCTGATCACCAGTGTTCTTGGAGGACATAGCACTTGAAGAAAAATATCAAATCATGTTAAACATTAATTTGATTAACCATATCAGTTCAGAACCCTGACTAGACCTACTCTTTGAATCTCTGTGCAAAGACAGGACCCCTTTTCAAACGTATTGGAATGCTCCTCCATGTCTACTTGAAAGTAAGTCCCGTTGTGTTCAATGAAGCTTACTGCCAGGAAAGCCCTGTGCCAGATTCCAATATAGTGGATCCCAGCCTCTCATAATCCTCCTGACCTGAGGTCATGACCGCCAAGGTGGTCCAGAACCACATTTTTAAAATCAATGCAAGAAGGCCATAATTGACACTTAAGGAACCTTTTGTGGGGAGAAGATGGTGTTAAATCTCTTGTTGCCACATAGCTTTGTCCCAAACAATTTTCTGATGTTCTGCCCCCCTTCCACAAAGTAATTTACATGTACAACATGGCAAGGGTTTTCTTCATTCAGTTGTCTTTCATACTGTCACTGTGTGCACACATTGTTGTCTTGTTGCTGTTGGTGGAATTTTTGAGTTTGATGTCAAGATTCTTTGTGCGGTTTGGTAGCAGAAGTTTGACTGTGTAGAATAGAACAATGCCACATATATAACCCTCATACTTTTGTGCATGTTATACTATCAGATTTTTTTGCAAAGTTGATATGTACCGGTATTTGCATATTGTTAAAGGAGAGAGGGAAAGAATCCTATAGCTTCATGCTCAGTTATGGAAATCTTTTTGAAAAATTCTTTGTTATAATTGGGTTATATAATTCAGGGGATATACAGTGCAGTAAATATATAGAGTTAGCATATGTATCAGTAAAAATGGAAATTCATTCATAACTAGCTATATGCATTTTAGAAGTGTTAAGAAGCAAGAATGTTTTATTGCTCTTTGGGCTTCATATATAGCTTGCTGTCATAGAACCACTTAGTTGTCATATGGAAACTATATGGCTTAGGCTTGTGCACAGTACCAGATCTTTTGAGATGTGAATCTAAGGTATGATCGCTGTTTAAGGTGTTATATGTGTCTGGAGGTAATCTACTCCAACCCTCCCTGGCCGAATATGAAATCGTTTTGAAATCTAATGTTCTAGAATTCAAGTAACTTTTAAGGAATACCTTGTGAATTTTCTTCTAATGTAATCAGAGGGTAACCTCAGTAACTTCTAAACTATATACATTGATGAACTTTTCAATACTATGAACTTTTCAGGAAATTTGTCACCACGTTTTAATTAAACTAACAAATATGCACTTTTCAGGGTTTTTGTGTATGTGCAGTCTAAATGCAATAGTTAAATGAAATTTTCTGTTTCACTCTAATTATTTTTCTTTTTCAATTGTTTTCTACTGAGTTTCACTTGTGAATACTAGTGCATATCTTAAGATTGGTATCTCATTTGAATTATTACTTATCAAGTTAATGATCCATGGTGCTATCTTCCAGATGCTACAGTTAGGGAAACTCTCATCTATTAACTTGAGTAGTCTCTCCAATAAGTTTCTCCATTCATCACCACAATCTTTTCATGCATAGTTCCAAAATGCCAAGGACCCACTGATCCAGTGGACACTGGTATTTTATATTTTTCAGGAGCACATTGGAGCTGATGCCATCCTGCCAACTTCTACGTTTTCTGGGACATTGAAAGAACTGTCAGCCCTACACTTAAATGACTTTTATAATACTGATTTGTTATTTACCATTGCTGAAACTGTTCTGTAAAATATCAGTTGTAGTTAAGTAACTGTTATCCAGAAGTTAATTAACTAGCTATACTTCTACAAGGAAATATTTTTCATACATGTAATTTATACCCCATAATGAATTTAAAAGTAATGAGAGGTTTAAGTGCATTTTTCATTCTTAAATTCCTACATGGATATGTAGCTATAGGGTAATTCAGGGAGCTTCTTAACACAACTTCATGAAGGCTGTCTACAAAGACTCAGAACTTGAGCCACAGTGATCTCAAACATTCCATATGATGCTTCACTTGTGTGTGCTATCACTGTGCACTGAGGCTGTTTGTATAAAATGTGGTTTCCCTACAGTGTAACCATTATATGTTTTACAATATTGCTAACTTGTGTAAGCATTGCATTTTGCTTAGTTTTGACCTGTACTGATCAATAACTTTACCACAAAGAGGGTGAAGCAGTTTTGAGTGATGGTCCTAAAGGGTAATTTGTTCCTGTCTGGAGAAAACATGTCAAAATGGACTCTATTTTCATTTTCAAGTGTGGGGAATAGGGAATGTGTTGATTCCATTGCTACCTAAATTTCTTGTATCAAATCGATACAAGGGACAACAAACAGTCTCTTGAGGAGCGTTCTGTGACTGCCCTCCTCCCCCAAAAACTGAAGATGTAGCACACACTTGGGAACTTGGCTGCATCTGTGCTGGATAGGGGGGCCATATGGATTTTACTACATATTGCAGTTGATAGACTAATCACAGACTAGGGCACAATCCAGAAGTGCTCTTGGTTTACCCTATCTGTCACTGGGCTGACCCAACTGCAAGATGCTCCACTCTAATTACTCTGGAAAAGGCTTGGGGCAGCCGAAGGCAACATAGGCTGCAATCCTAAAGACACTTTCCTGGGAGTAAGACCTATTGAACACAATGGGGCTTACTTTTGAGTAAACACGGTTAGGATTGTGCTCTTAGGCTGCCCCAAGAGGACCTACGCTGCCTTAGCTGGGGCAGCCTAGGCATTTCAGGAGAGGCATGTTGAGGGTATGTTCAGCATTGCCTAGGGCAGAGCAGTTACTCCATATCCAGAGCCTGTTTCCAGGACAGGAATTCCGTCTTCCAGCTTCTCAGAGTTATACCACCTCAGGAGCAGGTATAGTAATTAGTAGACCCATAGGGCTCCATGATAAGCCAGATTAAAAATGGCAGTGTTGAAAAAAAAAATCTGAGTTCTTGGCCAGCCTAGCCGCAACGCCTGTCTCTCAACCTCAGTATATGGAACAACTACAGCAGCCACTAACCTGGGGATACAGCAGGCCATTCCAAGCATCCACCCTCCACTAGAGGTACTGCTGTATTGCATTCTCAGTACAAATGTATTGTATTGCAGCTGTTACTGGATGTCAGGAACTTCTGGGCTTCCTTCTAAGGCAGGCACCACAGCTGTTCCTTGTTCAGTGTGAACTGATGGAGGTCTCCTCAGGAGCAAGCCCTTCCCACCTGTCACTGACTTAGCATGCTGTGGAGCCCAGGCTTCCTGACTCTCTGGATCCAGCATAACTCTCTGCTCTGGATACAGAATAGTTGGGGCAGCCCAGCTAGGGGCTCACTGCCCTTCTTCTGGATAGTGCCTTCAGAGAACAATCCTAACCATGTCTACTCAAATGTAAGCCCCATTGTGTTCAATGGATCTTACTCCCAGGAAAGTGTCTTCAGGATTGCAGCCTTGGTCTTCTATTAGAGCAAGGTTATGCAGGCTGAAGTAAAACAGTAAGTAGCCTGCTTGAACTCAGTTTTATTAGTGAATATGGCAATAGTAGCCTAAGAATGATGTTTAGATGAGAATCCCTATGCTCGTTTTCATTTGTAACTGGCACTGCAGCTTTGTTACAGAACATGGGAATTTTTTCAGTAATCTAATGAAATGTTTAAGTGGTACCTTGTAAGACAAATAACTTGTAAGAAGAATGCTTTGTAAGATAAACTAAAATTTCTAAGGAATTTTGCTTTGCAAGACAAACAGTGCCTTGTAAGAGAAACAGTGTTGACAGAGTTTGGCAAACAGTTTTATAAGGAAAATTTGTTGTAAAACGAATGAATTGATGGATCTGCATCATGAGCAACAGCAAGAGGTTATGGATTTGATCTCACCTGGAGTGGAGGAGGAGAATAAGGAGGAGGCATCCCTCACATCAAATGAGATTAAGGACCTTTGTAAACACTGGGAAATTGTGCAAAATTTTGTAGAAAAGCACCACCCAAATAAGGCTGGAGCAGTGCAAGCAATGAATCTGCTTAATGACAATGCAATGTCACATTTCCAAGAAATCATGAAAAGGAGACAAAAGCAAGTGTCATTAAAAGTTTCCATGTGAAAGTTGCTCAAAAAGACACCAGTGACTCTAAGTGAAAATTAGTCATCCTTGGCCATAAAGGTTTTTCTTTTCTGTTTTACCGTACAGTATATTACAGTGTTTTTTAATTAATATTACAGTAATTGTGTTCTGTATTATATTACAGTGTTTTGAATTCAATTACAGTGTTTTGTCATCATTTTTACATACAATTAATATTTTTATATGAATATGGAACCAATCATCTTGAGTTTCCATTATTTCCTATGGGAAAATCCACTTTGTATAAAGAAGGCTTTGTAAGACAAACATGCTTCAGAAATGATGTTCATACAAGGCACCACTGTACTTCTAGATATGTTTTAATCATAACACTCATAAGTGAGGCATAGTCTACAAAATATTATCCTTGCATACTGTAATGCCTAGTAGATAGTGGGTTCAAATCCTAAGGAATATAAACAAAGACACGTATCACTGCAGCAGTGTCTTTTTCTAGTGGCTGTATGCTCGGGTTATTTTGCCTCTTTAAATTGTGGGCCCTTTTTGGACAGGAAGCTATTAATTTGATTTTCTCTGTAATCAGTTTTGGAAATGTCTTGTTGAAAAGCAGTATGGTATATAAATACGATAATATAATATAAAGAAGCATATATGGCCCTCTTTTCAGCAGCATCCTCCCTCATTTGACCCTCCAACAGTAGGTGCCGTCTTCATGGCAAGTGCTCTACTAATGAACTGCATCCACCTTGACAAAAAGCTTTCCTACTACATGAGAGTAAGCTTACCAGACTATCTTGGCACAAAAACAAGGCTTCATATAATACTAGAAATGTCTTCTAGTTTAAATTTGACCTCGTAAGGTACACTTTGAGATAGAAACACAAAACATTTATGTACAAACTACATAATTGTTGTTCTTATTGTACCTTAGCCACAATTTTTTTTCAGGATGACTTATAGTTTGTGTATGTGTGTGTAAATCAACTAATTGAAAAGAGTTTGGTGCTCTTATGTGTTCCACACTCATATCTTCTTTCATTTAGATTGTAAGCTCTTCTGGATAAGCTTTTTTATGATCCCATTTTTAAATAACTTGATCCCCCCTTCTTCTGAAGCATTACTGAATTACTGAAGCATCTATTGCAAAGTTTATTCTCATACCCCCTTTTTAAAATGTACATTTTCAGATTAAATAGTATTTGTATATTCATGCTGTTTTTGTTTTAACTTGCAAGGAAATCTACAGAAGTAAAATGTGACAGCATGATGCACATTAAAATGTAAATATTAACATCCAGTGTAAATATTGAAATATAAAATTATATAATAAAAACCATTGTGGCCTGTTCTTTCGCTATCTTTCTCAGTATGATGTAACCATTCACACAGTATATTATATTCAAATAGTTTTTTATTTAATTTATGTGCTTCACTGAAATGCTAAAAAAGTGAGATCTACATTATTGTTTACACTGAACTTTTGAATGAGAGTAGTATTTTGATTGCATTAACTAAATAAGCTTCTGTTGCATTTAAATTGACACCCGTATGTATGAAACATAGCTGAACTGTAACTGCTTGCACTTTTACATTATTATAGATATTGCAAGTGCTAGGTTAATCAAGAAAATTTCCAGCTGAGAGCTGCATATTGCCATAGAATGCTGCATGCCTAAGAAAATTTTGAAGTTTTTAAATCTGATGTGCTGTAATAGGCTTTTATTAGTTACTTCTCTCTGTCTCACACTTGAAGCTCACAGGCAAAGGTGTACTATCCTTCTGTCTACTTTTAAACCTGTACATAGAGCAGCCAACTAAGGTGTTGTCCTCAATAGTGTCGGATTTCGTATTGGAAACCATGAAGACCATATGGACATAACTTTACCATGGTTTAACAAAGATTTTATAATACAGGCACCACCACCCCCACGTACTGGATGGGTAAGGGACCGAAGCACAGGTGAAAAGTGGATCACAGTCATCTTCTGCTTGCAGATCGATCTATCTACAGTATTTATATACCACTTTTCAACGTTCACAAAGAGGTGTATTAAAAAATGGAAAAAAATTTAATAGCTAATTGATCCCTGTCCCAAAAGGGCTTACAATCTAAATGCAAAAAGATTCAAAATGGCCAAGATTCAAAATGGCACTAGAATAGACTTGAGTCTATTCTATTGAGATCTAGTGAACTAGATTAAAAAGTTAAGAGTTGATCTTGTGTTGATCTTGAATGAATAAACAGACTATACCTGAAGTTTAGAAAGTATGTCAGTGAAAGTACATCAGGAATTCTAGTCCTGTGTTCCATGGCACAAATTCGACTGAATACAGTTGGATTCATATTTTTGTGCTGTACTGTCAGGTTTATGAAACCTGGTTTATTTCACCAGGCTGTGAAAATGAAATTATGTCTATATGATTTACATTAATATCACACAAATGAAAACTAAGGTGGGACTGGATGGCATGCTATATCTCCATGAATCTTTAGTTCTGAACAACTTTTGCACGAAGTGTAAAAAATGTACATGTATCTATATCACACACATTTGGTGGCAGTAATAAACCAGTTTCAATTTGAGTTAATGACCGCTGGAACTGCTGACTTTCAGAACATATTTATAAGCAATGCAGTGACTGAAGGATGCCAATGAATGAATGAATGAATGAATGAATGAATGAATGAATGAATGCTAAACATATCTACTCAAAAGTATGTCCCATTAATTTCAGTGATACAGTGATGTACTTACTCCCAGGTATGTAAAAACAAGTAACCTAAAAGTAATTTTACATCGAGTTTTCACTTCACTTATGGTGTAATTCTAACCAGTTTAGGCTGGCATCACTCACCTGGCACTCACCTCACCCAAGGTCTGCACAGGACTTGTGCTGGACTTAGGCTGGCCTAAGTGGAGGTTAGGATAGCAGCTTTAGGTGCTGAGTGAGTTTCACTGGCAGCCAGTGGAGTTGGCTTTCTTTTCAGCCAGTTTGCTGGTGAGTAGGTGCCAGTGAATTCCACAAGTCTCTGACAGTTGATTTCCATTGTGTGTGATCCATGGCGATCTGTTTGGCATGGTCAGTTGTCAGTTGCTGTGTTTTTATGTCATCCATGACACATTTTTGTCCAGTTCTTCTTTGGTGCTGCACACTAGACTTCCCAAACAGTTTGGTCATTCTTGCCGTAAGAGACAGACATGCCCAAACCATCTCAACCTGAGTTTTTGAACCTGTTCTTCAATTGCATGAAGCTTTCACACAGTATGAATACTCAATTTGAATTATATGGTATTCTAATCTATATAGATTAAACTGTTCTAATCTATATATTATATCTATATATTATTAATCTATATAGAAATACCTGGTGATATTTGAACTGATTAAAGAACAAAAACAGGAAATATCAGGGTTTAAAAATTAAAATGAAACATTAGGGTGTAAACCAGCAGGGATAATGCCAGTGTAATTGGTACATTGTATGCAGACTCAAAAATGCTTGAATTGCATTAAAACATATGGAAATTGACAGCATAACTATTGGTCAAATTCAAAAAGCTACTTTACTTGGTTCTACAAAAAGCTACTCTGGTTCAGCACAAATTATACAGTAACAATGTTCTAGGCCATTGGGCAAGGCATCTGAAAAACCAGTGACAGTCCCAATTTTGGGGGATTGTGTTCACACACTGGCAAATGGGACAGAGGGTCTTGTCCCAGTTTTGTGGAGGAGAATAATGGCAACCCTACCCCTTGGTGTGGACTGCTTACTAATTAATGCATTCAGCTGGCAGCTGTGATAATAAATTTGTCAAAAACAACATGATTATGCAAACTGTTGATAATAAATAATAAAGTGGAAAATAATAAAGGAATATATTTTAGGAAGCTGAAGATGCAATCTAACCTTACACCCAGTGGTGTAGCTAATGATCATGTAGCCTGATGCAAAGCTCAAAATGTTGCCCATCACAACTAGAAATGATGTCATCCCCAGGTATTTTTAAAAGAAATTGGGGAAAAACCCTGCCTTATCCTTTTCAGTAGTTTACCACACATTAAGAGCAAAATCCAGAGTAACTACAGGGAGTCCTTGCTCCAGTGTAAGAACAACTTACTCTGGATTCCAATATGAATTTCCCATAGGTTTTCACTAAGTGGTGCAGTAATTACATGTGCATGTAAAGTCTTTTATGGGCTCCCGTAGTTACTCTGGATTTGAGAGGAACTCTGCTAGTTACATAGCTAAACCACCTATTTGCTGTCTGGAGTTTAAGATTTTATTGCCCCACCACCCCGACAACAAATTCAAATTAAATTAAGTAAAAAAAATAAAAATTGTGACCCTTATTGGTTAGGGAAACTGCTGGGGCAAAGAGGAATACAGTAATAATTCTTTCACCGCTAGTTTTAAGAGGAGCACCACTTAGAAGTGTCTGTATACCCAGTTTGCATGGGTAACTGTATTATGATATATGGAAATGAGAGCTGATTCTTCTTAATACCTTATTAGTTCCATACAGTTATCAGTATTAACATCTCTTTGGCTCTCAGAGCAATCAGTATCATGGGAATGTTTTGAGTTATGAAAATCCACTTTTTTCTACAGGCTACTGTGTTTTCATTTTCTGGTTAACTGGCCATATTGTTTGTTAGCATATAGATATACTAATGCAATTTATTTTATTGCATTCTGCATTAAATTACCTTTCCAATGATATATACATGATAGAATCATCCTTCATACCCATTTTTCATATTTTTAGCCTCTAGTGTCATCTTGTAACTCCCCTAAAGGTTGTAGCCTGGTGCAACTGCACCCCCTTATGTATGCCTCTACCTAGGCTAGCACAACATCCCAGTCCTCCTGTTCTCGTGGTGATGTAGGGAGGCTAGCACATGTGTGTGCACTGGTCTGACTCTCCCCAGGAGTGGCGCAGATGTGTCTTACTCCACTTTTGAGACACTCCCAGGCCAGCATGGGGCTTGTGCTGGCATCACTGGGGCTTAGGATTGTAGCCTAAATCAGTAACCTCTTTTTGTAAAAAGATAAATTCACAAGAATAAAAACTGAACTGTGTAAGGGACAAATTGCAAACATGTAACAACCATTCGAAGTGCATAAAATTCTTGTCATGTGTTAGCCAACTTTGGGTTGGGTTAGCTACTTTGGGACACTAATGTTTTAACAAGTGGCAAACAATTACTTTCATTCTTGCACAGAATTTTACTCATAAGGTAAATATTTTAGCAGCACAGTGTGTATCTAATCTCCTCATAGGCAATGTGGTTATTAAAATATGCAATATGCATGACTTAGTAACAACACAAATCCTGTTTGTGTTAAAACTTTTAATTCTGTGACCTAGTAACAAATTCAAATGTGCAGTATGTGTGCAAAATACTGCAGAAGTTTGAATGGGTTAGTATAGATTGAATGGGTCATAGTATGGATTGATATGCATACATATTTTATTTATTCACCAAATGCTGGTTTGCTTATACATTGCCTAAAATAATAAAGTAGTAATTTTTCCTCATGCAGAAATCATGAATCAAGAAACCATATTCAGTGAATGTGATCTTTTTTTCTCTTTTGCTAGTGATGCTGATACTTTACTTGTGTTTGTGTATCTAAATATGTGACTGCGTGGACTTCTCTTCAGCTCAAAGCCATGTCAAAACTATTGTTTCACTGCAGAATGATAGAAGGTGTTGGTTTCTTTTCTGCTGACTCATGATAAATGAGTACTGCATGCTAATTGTGTAATGTCAAGGGAAAAGGTGGCACTGAAAAGTACTAGTGATGCTGATCAAGTACAATTTTAGAAGCAATACTTATGTTGCCTCTTGGTTTTTGTTACATAAGAAAATGGGTTGACACAGTTGAAAAATTAATCTGCTAGGTGACTAAAGCTATGGTTATTAATTGTTACTTTGAAGTCTGTCCAGTAACTTCTCCAGTGTTCTATTTTTTGTCACTATAAATTGGGTGTTATTTTTAATTATCAATTGAAAAAGAGATCAACATTGTGAATCTAAATAAAGTGTGGATACTTAGATTGTACTCACTGATTTGAGTAAAATCTATTTCAACTTAGTTGGTATAATTAAAAATGTAAATGTGCATAGCTATTAAGTTAAAGAAATTTCTTATTTATTACGTGTTTATTTAAGGATTAATTCCTTGCCTTTCCCGTACTAACGCAAATGCCCCAGGCATCCTAAATAGCTTTTTATACCTTTTGTCCCCACAACAACAGTGTGAGCTTGATATTTTTCTATCGGCAGTTCATAGAACTCTTCTTAGGGATTTCAAGTGCACAATTTAGTATTAAAGATGCAAACATTAAGGATTTTACCTTTGGGGTTTTGGATTGAAGGTTAAGGCTTTGATCCTTTATTGTAGAAGTATAACCTAACTGTCAGCAATTTTCAACTCACAATTTTATCTCAGGGTGAATGGAGTTAGACCTTTAAATTTAAAAAAAATTCTTTAAAGGAAAAGTTGTCCCCTGCAAGTTGCCCTGCTAGTCATGACTGACCAAGGGCACAGTCCAGAGTAATTATGGGGAGTCCTTTCTCTGGTGTAAGAACAATTTGCTCTGGATTGCAATATGAATTTCCCATAGGTTTTCACTAGGTTGTGCAGTAACTACAGGTGCATGTAATGTCTCTTACATGCTCCCATAGTTACTCTGGATTGTAGGGTAAGGGTGGTGATCATCCTTGTTATAAGAGCCATTGTTGTCTGAAAAGACGTCTATAGTCACGTGGCCATCATAACTAAATGCCAAAGGTGCATGGAATACTGTTATGTTCACACTGACATGGTACCTATTTATCTTGCATTTATATGCTTTCAACTCATAGGTTGGCAGGGAAGTAAAGAAATCACACTCTATCTTGCAGAACTTGGGTCTTGAATCACTGATTTGTCAGATTGACAAGCACAACTTCCTTAAGTAAGTTAATGCTTATAAACAGCCTACTTACCATGGTAATGCTACGGTAATTAAACTTCCTCTCCAGGGTGAGAAAGGCTTCAAATTCAGATTTGTTTTCAGCTGGGAGGCAGACCCTTCTTCTTCCCCCTGTATCGTGATTACAAAGTGTTATTTCCCAATTGCCTTGCATTCAGTTAACAGGGAGAAGAGACATGTCTGTCTTGGAGCTGAATTGCTGAAAAGCTATTTTAGACTCAGAAAAGAAATCAATTTTTTGCTTGCTTTGTTATCATGGTTGCTTTTGTTTAATGCAAACATTCGTATCCATGGAGAGGTTCCAGGTATGAAACCTAGTGGATGCCGAAATTCAACCTGTATTATTTTTATCCCTCTTTCTTCCTGAAGGAACTAAAAGTGGCTTATAGTAATATTGAATGCATTTATTTAATATTTTATATTTGTAACAGACATTGGAAGATGTTTGTCACATTTTCTGCTGTTTTTCTGAGCATATGTTGATTTCAAACTTTATATTTCTGATTTTTCCACATTTGAGAATAATCCTAAAAACATGGCAAGTTTTGGTTTCTAAGACCTGAGATCATTCTGCAAAGATTATGATAAATTAATTTCAAAACATTACAGTAGTGGGGGAGGGGATTTGTAAGCTTTCTGTTTAAATTATTCTGTAAGAATTTGCTGGAATTGGTTGGTAGTTTCTTCAGTTGGCCCCATTCTTTCATTGTAGCCCATACCATCACTGCATGCACAAGGGAGTTTATTTTTAAACAGGGATACAATTTAGAACTATACATATACATATTCATTAAGTTTGATCAACCTAATCACAGATGTCCTTGAATGTGTTCTCAGGGAAAAAAATCAGCATAATCCAGTTATTAAAAGCTGTTATGCACTAAAAAAGAATACCTAAGATAAGATGAGCAGTTTTAAAATATACATATGCATACTCTCTGATGCTGAAAATTTCCCAACAGAATTTTAAGGTCATAGTGTAAGAACCTTAAAATTAGTTGTTTAGGCTTTACCGTAAATGTATTAGCTTATCCTCTTTGGGACAGTTTCATAGTTAAATAGCTGAACCCTCTTCCCACAGCTTAACTCTATCACAGTGCAGTAACTTTTTTTCCTTTTGGCTAAACTACCAATGTTGCAGTTAAGACAGTGTTGGAGGAAGGGATTGCAGGAAAATAAGTGGTGGGCTTGGTGAAGTTTTAGTTCTCTCACATATGTGTATCGCTTGGTCTTAACTATGACCCCATGCTTAAAGAAATCCAGCTTTGAGCACATGGATTTGCTCTAATTTGCAAATTAAAAGTGCTGAATCTTTGTAAAAGTACTGAATATACAAGCTAGAAGTTTCACAGCTTTAACAAACGTTAGTATCAAATTATAATTGACAAATCAACAGTTTTGCTGTTCCTTACGTTTGACATGTAGTGATTGAACTTCAAAGTGCTATTCCAGTGTTTTTCACCCACTGTGCCATGACACACTGGTGTGCCGCAGATAGTCCTTAGGAGTGTTGCAGGAATTTGGGGATTGACATTAGTTAATAAAAAGGGGATTTGAACAGCCTGGTGTGCTTTGTCAATGGTAAAAACAACTGGTACTGTGCCTTGACAAGTTCAGTGCCTTTTTAATATGCTGTGAGATGGAAAAGGATGAAAACTATGCTATTCACTTATTCCATCATTAAAGAGACCTAGAAAGTTTTGAAATGAGAAAGCTGGTCATTTTGTAACCCAAATAATTTGTGTGGGGAAGGAAGAAGCAGAGAGTAGGAATACATTGTTGCAGTGGGGATGAATAATAACAGCCTGTCCTGTTTAATATTAATTAGCATTACAGTGATGTGGTTATGTTTTGGGAAGGTGTCAAATTTAGGAAAATGAAAATGTGAGTAGACTTTGACCAAACTCAAAAGGATCCATCAAGGTGATGCTGAAAATCTTACAAGCTAGCCTTCAGCACTTTTGGATAAAGAACTACCAGATGTACAAACACAGAAGAACTTCAGATCAAATTGACAGTAATCGCTGGAGAAAGAAAGGGAGTTGGAGAAAAAAAGTTAATTTCTGTTTCATTGACTATGCTAAAGACTTCGATTGTGTAGATCACAATTTAATGTGACAAATTGGAAATGAGAGTATCAGAACACCTTATGGAACTCATGAGAAACTTATAAGCATGTAAAGAAGCAGCAGTTAGAACTGGATATAGAACAACTTATTGGTTTCAAATTGGGAAAGGAGTACAACAACAATGTACAGTGGTGCCTCACATAAAGAGTTTAATTCGTTCCAGAGGCTTGCTCTTTAAGTGAAACGTTCTTTAAGTAAAGCAGATTTTTCCATAGGAAATAATGGAAACTCAGGTTCCACAACCCCCAAAATATTCATAAAAAAATATTAACTGGATGTAAAAATGATGACAAAACACTGTAATTCAATGTGCATGATCCTATGAAGTCTACTTAGGCTGCAATCCTAAATACACTTTCCTGGAAGTAAGCCCCATTTAACACAATGGGGCTTCTTCTGGGTAGACATGGTTAGGAGGATGCAATCAAAGACACTTTCCTGGGAGGCTTACCTGGGCTGCTGCTGGAGGTTCAAGGTGGTTAGTGGGGGCACTTGGGGGCAGTTAGGGGCAGCTGCCTCTGGCATCCCCAGGCAATCTTTAGATCCCCAGGCAATCTCTCTGGCATCTTTAGAGGCAGCAGCGCTGGCCTTTTAAAGAGCCTCCATGCGGAGTGTCAGGGCTGCATAGCATGTGTGCCCATAGCGTGCTTGCTTGTTAAGTGAAGCGGAACTTGTTATATGAAGCAAGATTTCTTGGAAATTTTTGCTTGTTAAGTGAAACACTTGTTAAGCGAGTTACCATTGTACATTGTCCCTTTATATGCAGAGTACACTATGTTAAAGGCTGGACTGGGTGAATCACAAACTGGAATTAAGATCACTGGGAGAAATACCATAATTACTAAGTCTAATGCGCCATTGAATCTAATATGCACCCCTATTTTAAAAGGCTTGAGATTTAAACAATGTTTACTGACAGTTGTAATGTCCAGCTGCAAAGCAGGTACACAATTTAATTTTACTGCATATAATAACAAATAGAATGAATTTCAACAGGGAGAAGTGCAAGGTTCTGCACTTAGGCAATAAAAACCAAAAACACAGGTATAAAATGGGGGATACTTGGCTTGCCAGCACAACATGTGAACGGGATCTTAGAATCGCTGTGGATCACAAGCTGAACATGAGTCAGCAGTGTGATGTGTCTGCAAAGAAGGCAAAATGACATTTTAGGCTGCATTAAGAGGACTGGAGCTTCCAAGTGGTGAGAAGTTCTAATTCCTCTTAATTCAGCATTGGTGAGACCTCACCTTGAGTACTGTGTTCAGTTCTGGGCACCTCACTTGAAGAAAGATGCAGCCAAACTGGAGCAAGTCCAGAGGAGAGCGACAAGAATGATCAGTGGGATGGAAGGGAAGCTCTATGAGGAAAGGTTGGGGGAACTTGGGATGTTCAGCCTGGAGAAGAGGAGGCTGAGAGGAGACATGATTGCCCTCTTCAGATACCTGAAGGGCTGTTGTATGGAGGAAGGGGCTCATTTGTTCATAGCTGCCTCTGAAAGCAGAACTACAACCAATGGGTACAAACTGCAAGAAAGGAGATTCTGGTTGGATTTCAGGAAAACATTCCTGGCAGTGATGGTGATTTGGCAGTAGAACAGATTGCCAACGAGGTTGTGGACTCTCCCTCACTGGGGATCTTCAAGAAGAGGCTCAACGAGCACATCAGAGATGCTCTAGGAAGATTTCCTGCAACAGACGGGTTCGTCTAGATGACCTACTAGGTCCCTTCCAACTCTTGGATTCTGTGATTCTATGATTCTAATAATGAGTTATAAGATAATAGTAACATTGCAATGGGTTTGTTTTGATTTTTCCTTAATTGCATTGCACTTTACTTATTGTATGGTGAACTGTTAAAACTAAATACTGACCAATAGTTATAATCAAAAATACCTGTTTTTACTTGAATCTAATGCACACCTATTTGGCTGAAAAAGTAAGCATTATATTTGAGTAAATAGGTATTAATAACATCAGACAATAACTGACAATACCACTCTAATGGCAGAAAGAAAGAATGAAGGAACCTCTTGATTAGAGTGAAAAGGGAAAATGCAAAATGTGGTTTGAAATTTTACATTAAATCTAATATTGTGTCTGGTTCCTTCATGGCAAATAGAAGGAGAAGACATAGAACTTATAACAGAGGTGTTTTTTTTTTGAGGGGCGGGGGAGGGGAAGCAATTGAACCATGAAATTACAAGATGCTTTGCTTCTTGGGTGGGAAGTTATGGCAAACCAACTTAATTAAAAGTCCAGATATCACCTTCCAACAGAGGTTTTTGTATATTTACACTATGACAGGAGTCCTCAAACTTTTTAAACAAGGGGCCGGACTATAGCTTCCTCCCGGTGAGCCACGCCCCGTGCCTGTGACTCATTCCTACACTGAAGTAAATTCCATGATAGTCAATGGCCTTACTCCCAGGAAAGTGTGGCTAGCATTGCAGCCTGAGAGCCCCATCCTAAGCATTTCTACACAGAAGTAAATCCCATGATAGTCAATGGGCTTACTCCCAGGAGAGTGTGGCTAACATTGCAGCATCAGAGTCCCATCCTAAGTATCAGAGCCCCATCCATCCATCATCCATCCATCCATTCATTCCTACACAGAAGTAATGGGCTTACTCCTAGGAAAGTGTGGCAGGCTTGTAGCATCAGTGCCCCATCCATCCTAGGAAAATGTGACTTACACACTGAGCGGGAAGGGCGCAGGAAGGACTGAGCAAGAAGCGTGCATGCCTGTTGCAGCTTCTCCACAGCGCCAGGGGTTTTTTGGCCAGTGCACGCAGCGCCTAAGAAAGCAGCAACTGAGCTGGTAGGGCGCGCGCGCCAGCCAGGAAACCCCTGGCGCTGCAGAGAAGCGGCAACAGGCGTGCGCGCTTCCCGCTCAGTCCCTCCTGCGCTCGTGCACCTGGCGTCGAGGCCCCTGGGGTTTCCCCCTACCCCCTGCAGGGGGGGGGTTCTGAAAGTGCCCGCGGGCTGGATTGAGGGCCCTGGAGGACCGTATCCGGCCCCCGGGCCATAGTTTGAGGACCCCTGCACTATGGTTTTCCCGGTAGTAATGTATGGCTGTGAGTGCTGGACTATAAGGAAGGCTGACTGCAGAAGATTACATGCCTTGGAATTATGGTTTGGAGAAGACACTTGGACTGCAAGGAGACCAAATGAGTCATTCCTGCAAGAAGACTCTAAAGAAAAAGACTCTGATAGGAAAAATTGAAAGCAAAAAGAAGGGAACTGCAGGGATTGAGATGACTAGGTAGTGTTACCAAAGCTATGAACTTGAATTCATTGCATATTAGGCCTGGCATGCTGTGGTCCATGGGGTCACCAAGAATCAGACATGATTTAACTGAGCAACAGCTACTACTACTAGAGAGTATAGGAAATAAGAGTGAAAAGACTATTTCCTAGGCTCATGGTCTGAGGCAGTGGATCTCAAATGTTTCAACACCACAACTACTTTTATAAATTATAAACTGTTGGCACTGGCACTGAGTTATCATTAACCCGGAAGTGATGTCATACATTGTAGAATGTTAAAATTACAGAACTTTAACACAGTTGAATATCATGGTGGTAGCATGTCTAACATTTTAAAAAATACACATTGAAATGAATGGGGACTCACCTGAAATTGGTTCATATCCCACCTAGTGGGTCCTGACCCAGAATTTGAGAAACAGTGAACTAAGGAATTCATCGGGGGTGAAGTGGGCACAGGAAAACACTATGTGACTAGTTATCATGTATGGTCGCTTAAGCTTAGTTACCATTACTTGTTTTAGATCTATAACTTCTGTGGATACTTTTCCCTTGCATGCTTGTCAAAACCTATTGTTGGCAGTATACAGGGTGTCCCATAAGTTTTCATACATAGGGAGAAAACCATTTATATTTTTATTTTATATGCTCTACATGACTACCATTGTTTTGAATATTAATATTCTCTATATGACTACCATTGTTTTGAAAACACATTTTGATGTATATCCACTGCTGAAGAACATGTATAAGCACATGTTATATAAAAATAAGAATGGTTTTAATTAAAAAATGTTTATTTTTCCTATGTATGGAAACTTATGGGACAACCTGTATAAAGGACAAAATACAATAAAAACTTGTATTGAGAGTAACTTGGATTGAGAGTTTTTGCAAGCATAGGATTATGCTCTAAGTGCAGGTTAATTTGTTTTATTTTTCTTTATATTTTGCATTTTATTTATTATTTTGTATTATGTGATAGTATTGTGATCATTTTAATATGAATATTTTTGCATTGTAGAAGAAATAATCTGAGTTTCCATTATTTATTATGGGAAAATTCATTTTGGTATATAGGAGTTTTGCATTACAAACATACTTCCAGAACAAATTATGCTTGTAAGCCAAAGTGCTGCTCTTCCTATTTTTCAAGGGCTACTAAGCTTTCTCAAGAGGTACAGGAGTAGGGCGATAGTGGTTTGCAGCTCTTTTGTGACATCCCTAGACCAGCACAGGCATTATGCCAGGGCTTATGCTGGACTAACTTGTGTTAGGCAGTGGCGTAGCTATGGAAGTGCAGGAGGCGCAGTTGTACTGGGGTACAAGTTTAAGGGGGCGCTAAAAGCTGAGCTTGATACTAGTGGCTAATACTGTGAAATAATTGTGTAAAATTGTTTAAAAACCAGGGTATGTATGAAAGATAATGCCATTATGTTATATATCATTGGAAAGGTAATTTAGTGCAGAATGCAGTGAAACAAACTACATTGGAATATTTGGTTTTGCTAACAAAAGATATGGCTACTTAACCAGAAATAGAAAACGCAAAAGTCATTGGAACAAAAACTAGATTTTCTTAACTCAAACTTTCCCATTATACTGATGGCTCTGAGAACCAATGAGATGTAATTCTGTAATACTGTATAGAACTAATAAAGTGTTAGTATTAATCAAATTTATTTCTATATACAATAGTACCTTGATGTAAGAGCAACTTGAATTAAGAGCAACTTGAATTATGGGTCATTCCATGTTATAGCCATAGCAGCATCTCCAAACTTTGTCCCTAAATTTTGGGCACTATATGCCTGTGTTGGAAAATCAAATCCACTTTTTTGGAAAGTTTGAAACATGCTCTTTCTAATGAAGTTGGTTTGAAAGTGTTTTTAGAAAGTTTTTTTTTTGGCAAAGTCAGATTGGAAATACTCTGTTTGGGGGCTTTTTACAAAAATCACCAACTTTACACTCAATTTGTACACTAATAAAAAGAGCTAGGAGGTTGAAATTATACATTCAGAAACAATGTTATATTGAGATATTAATGTGCTAAATTTCACATTAATTACTTCGAGCTATAATTTTTTTAAAATGATTTTTTTTGTTGACTTTGCTTCAATTTACCCACTCTGTATGAATGAAGCCAAAATTATTATTAGTTCCATTGAATAGAGCGGAAAAAGTTCTACAAGCTAGCTCAGTTTCATTTGTTTAGAAAAAAACAGCAGAGGAAATATTGTATCCATTTACAAATATTGCCAAATATTTGGCAATGTTTTTAAGTTGCCAAAATCTTATAGTTGTCCTGTACATTGACACAGTATGGGGTCAAACAAAGTGCTATATCTCACTCACTATTCCACATGTGAAGCTATAACTTTATAAAAGTTCATTTGAGACATGTGGGACTCTGCATACAAAATTTCATCAAAATCCATGATTGTCATGCAGGGAGCCCTGGACTACTTGACATGGAATGACCCTTTTATATTAAGAGCAAAATTTTCTCAGAAGTTTGATTTAAGAGCCTTGTCTTGAAAGAAAAGAACTTCTGGGGAAGTTTGAAATGGGCTTCCATTTCCAGGTAACTCACAGGGGAGATCTGGGGGAAGGGAACAGCCTGAGCCAGGTTTGTGTGTGGGATCTCTGTGTGGCAGTGTAGAAGGTGTGCCTTATCAATGTTCTAATGCTGCTCCCCATCAGCAGCATGGGAATGTTAAATCTCCACAAAAAGAAAAAAGTTTCCATTGAGCCCATAGATAGCAGTGACTCCATTAGCGATAGTGGAAGTCATCCTCCTTTCTTGTCTCCCCCACAGCAGCCATGAAGGTTTTGAGAGGTACAGTTCAGTACTGTACAGTATTTTCTTAATTGCATTGTTTTGTATCACTATATATTAGTATACTTTGTATTATATTACAGTGTTCTGTAATCATTTTTATATACAGTTAATATTTTTATATACCGGTAAATATTTTTGGATGTGGAATCAATTTTCTGAGTTTCAATTGTTTCCTATGGGAAAATTACACTTTTGAATTACAAAAGTAATTTTGAATTACACTTTGGATGTTTTAATTACAAGCATGCTTCCGGAATGAGTTATGCTCATAAAACAAGGTACATATATCACAATACAGTTACCCATGCTAACTGGTTAAACAGATACTTCCAAGTGGTGCTCCTCTTACATTTAGCAGGAAAGGAATAACCACTCCTTTTTGCCCTAGCACTGTTTTCCTAACCAACAAGGGACACACTTTTCATTATTTTACTTAAATTGGATTAAATTTGATTTAATTAACAGGATGGGGGAAAACAAAATCTTCAACTTCAGATAGCAAATAGGTGCTTTAGCTATGCCACTTTCAGAGCAAATGGGTGGTGAACTGCTGAGGAAGAGGAGGCAGGTTTTTCCTCAGTTTTCTTTTGAAAAAATACCTGGGGATAACTTTGGTTGAAATCCTAAACATACTTTCCAGGGAGTGCGACCAACTGAACACTATGGGACTTACTTTAAGAGTAGGTTAGAACTGTGTTCATAACTGACTACATGTTCATGAGCTACACCATGGGTTGGGATTACAGTCTGAGTTCATTGCTACTTACTAGTGTGTTCTCTGTAAAAATATTGGTATTTCTACTACAAAAAGGCAGCTTTGGATACTGCAGTCTTTCAGACAAATACTTTTGAGTCTTGAAGGTCAAAGTTTATTTGCTTAAAGAATTTCACATCATCTAAAAATGACACATCTGTCCAGTATTAAGTAATGAAAAACACATATGTCTGTCTTACATTAGCAATTGTGGAATGTGTTATCAGCCAATTGCTTTTGGGTTGAAATTCTCTACTGAAAATAATAAACCAGATGTGGCCACGTTCTAACACAGAATTTTGTATGGTCAACAACTATTTTGCCAGGCTTTTTAAAGCAGTTCTTTCAAAAGGAAAGTGAAATCTTAGCCTATCATATCTATATGGATTTGACTAGGATTAAAAAAAACTGAACAATACACAAGTCCAAATTCTTCATGATTAACGTATCTTCACATTTCACTACCAGTATGCAAATTTCATTATGCTCCGTTGATTAGAAATTTAAAACAACACAGGTAGTCCACAGACTTAATAGTGATAAATCTGCATTTTAGAGGAATCAGGGTTTTTTTTTTTTTGCATTTTAGATTGTGAGCCCTTTTGGGACAGGGATCCATTAGCTATCAATTAATTAATTTTTTCATGTAAACTGCTTTGTGAACTTCTCAGTTGAAAAGCGGTATATAAATACTGTGTATAGATATAGATATTAGCTGTTTGGGCTAACATATATATGTTTCATCAGATCATTTTTTTCCATACATGTCAAATAGGTAAGATCTCCGTCATCTGTAAGATCTCCAGTTCATCTAACCTCAGTTCCCAAGAGTAGTTAGCCCTTAAAGCTTTCAGCAACAGTTCTCTGTCTTAGACAATTTATGGCGATCCAGATTCAGCTTTCTGAGCTGCTAATAGATTTGTTACACAATTTAAAAAAAAAACAACTTTTAAGATAATTCTGTATGGTGCTTCTTCAATTTGCAAAAGAAACTCTGGTGAAAAATTGCTTCTCCACCCTCCTGAACATCTGTTTCTGAAAAATGTGAGCAAATGCTGTGGGAGGCCCTATATAAGGCTGATGGATAAGTCAAGAAGTCAAATTCTATGTTAAGGATGATCATTCCTTACAAGCTTAACATTTTGTTTGGCGAAACAGCTGTGTAGGGAGTGAATCTAAATCAGGACCATGAAGTGAGACTTCAGTCCTTTGCCATCAGCAGCCCTAATGTTGACATCTGCTACTGTAGCTGTAATTTCTTAAGAACAGCAAAGAAGTGGATGCTTTCCATACATGGAGGGCAAAACAGACAGCAGAATCTGCATGGAAAGTATGGCAGATGTTTCTCTCATCCCATAATCATTTGTGCTTTAATGCAAGGGCCAATTTTCAGCTTAAAAAAATACCCTAATCAGAGTTGTACTTTTTTAAAGATGGCAACTGCTACCATAGGTTTTCATAAATATTTGTATTAAGTAATCAATAACTTTAAAATGTGCTTTATCCTAAATTATTCCACCTCTAAACTGAAGAACTTTCTATGTGCTTAGCAGTTAAGTTAGGACTGAGACAAAATTTTTAATTGGATAATCTTGCCAATTAAATTGTGAATAAGCTAAGAAGCTGAACTGAGCTGAAACTGAACTACAAACAGCTCTTGCAAAATAGGAAGATCGGTATCTTGGTTATGAGCATAATTCATTGCAGAAGTATGCTTGAAATCCAAAACACTTTTATAGCAAAGCAAATTTTCCCAAAAGAAATAATGGAAACACAAGACAATTTGTTCCACAACCCAAAAATATTCATATGAAAAAGATTATAATACTTAATTGCAATAATATAAAATAATAAAGAAAAGAGAAAATATAAAGAAAAAATTGGCATACATCAGTCTTGAAAGACTATGGTATCGTGTTTTACGCTAACACTGCATGCGAAGCACGAGGGCCTGGGTAGATTGTTGTGGAGGATAGACTTGGGTAACAACCCAAGTCCCCCATCTCCATGCCACTGAAATAGTCCAGTGGAACGGCAGAGCCAGTACGATTGGTTCCAGCTGTGTCGCAGAGCTGGGCTAAAGACAGGAGCTCACCCCGTCTTGTGGGGACCCGGGTCTCGAACTCTGGCCTTTTGGTTAACAGGCACAGTGTCTTAACCACTTGCGCCACCCACAGCCCTAGATAATATAATGAAAAACAAACGAACTTAGAGCATAATCCTAACCATGTCTACTCAAAAGTAAGCCCCACTGTGTTCTCTGGGTCTTACTCCCAGGCAAGTGTCTTTAGGATTGCAGCCTTGGTCTCTCAGATCTCTCACGCTGTAGTCTTTCCCTTTACACAGAACTGAGCCCCACTGTTCATAATAGGGCTTAATTCAAAGTAGATGTGCATTGGCTGATCTCTCAGGAGAATCTGATCAGGTTCTGGCAGAGTGCTGGCTGGAACTGTTTTTTCGCTTGTTTTTTAATCTCATGGCATTGGTGCTAAAGGTGCTAAAATTGTCAAGACAGACTATTGGTTTTTTGACCATTGACAGGGCACAAGGCTGCTGATGTAGGGCTTACATTTCCCAGTTGTCCTCCTAATAAATGACCCTCCCAAAATCCTGTGGCACACCAACCATCCACTGCACACCAATGTGCCATAGTAGTTGGAAATTGCTGGGTGTACCTTAACCTGTAAAAGTAAAATGTGCATAAAATGCAGGTTCTATGTAATGTTTAATAAACTAGGTTTTAAACTGAGGTTTAAAAGCATCAACCTATGTTAGAAACTGCAGACTTACTCAGCAGGATTTTCCCTTAACACTACTCATACTTATTCTTTGCCTATTCAGCCTACCTGGTTACTTTGTTACGAATTGGTCGTCACTTTTCATATTTACTCATGCCGCAGAACATGGTTGAAAACCTTGATGATAGTTGCTTTTTGCCACTTCTTGTATATCTTTCAATTTATCCCATAGTCAGTTTTACATATGGGTAGTAAGGAACAGATGGCAGTATTTGAACAGGAGTTAACAATTTCCAGATTCCCCCAGGATAGAATCAGAGGACAGAACATCTGGGTATTGTGTGTTGGCAATGAGGGAAGAAGATAGGTTCTTCTGGTTCCCCATAATTGCTAATGAATAATTGCCATATTCCCTGTCTTGCCAAGAGTACTACTGGACTCTCATTTTGTAAGGGCAAGGCCACTTTCATGAGTTCAAACCTGTAGTGCATACTCTACTTCTGAAGTCATTCATGCCTCTACTTATCCCTATCTCTACTAACACTCTATTCTTCCAAAGGGCACTCTGCACCTGAATTCTATCTCACATATCCTCTGATTTTTTTTTTACTTGTTGAAAGCACTTGCTTCTTATTGTTTTACTTTTACATGAAAGAGATTGATTATCCTTTGGTGAAAAGTCTACCTTAGCTACCGGCACTTGTAGTCATGTTAAATGTTTTCTCCCTGTGTTGACTTTGTTTTAATTTTGTGGATTAGTCTAAAATGTTTCTTGCTTTTTACTTTAAAAGTTGTCGAATATCAAATCTTTGTATCCTTGATAAATTGTAATAAACTATCTTAGAAGCATATCTTCAATATTGCAAGTGGGCTGTGGGTGGCGCAAGTGGTTAAGACAATGTGCCTGTAAACCAGCAGGCCAGGGTGTGAGACCCGGGTTGGCCCCACAAGACAGGGTGAGCTCCTGTCCTTAGCCCAGCTCTGCGACGCCAGCTGGATCCAATCATATTGGCTCTGCCTTTCCATTGGACTAATTCAGTGGCGTGGAGAGGGGGGATTTGCAGCTTGGGTAACAGCCTATCCTCCATAACAATCTAACCCAGGCTTTCGTTCTTCGCATGCAGCGTATGCAGCGCCGAGCACGATACCATAGTCTTTCAAGACTGATGGAGGCCTGCTTGTACTTTATATACATAGCACTTCCAGTATCCATAGCACTTTACCTTTCCCCAAGGGTTCACAATCTAAGAAAGACAGCAAACGGCAGGAGACAGTAGCGGGGAAATAAAAAAGAGCATGTGGTTAATTTATGTACATGAGGTTTAGTTGTAATAGCAATCTTATACAGATTTTCCTTTCTGAAATTTATTTAATACACTTTTGATCTTTACTGTTTTTTTTTCCTTTTCCTCCTCATGGCTCTCTCTATAAAACTTCTGCTTCCAGTTCCTTCAAATTATTCCTTTCCATCAACAAAACAATCTCTTTTGAAGGTTCAAATAATCTTTAAATATTTAACCAGTTGCTCTTTATGCAACCCAACACTGCCCATTTGAAAAGTTTGATTTTAAGCTAATCACATAGAACAAAGATTTGATACTCTCCAGTTTTTAGACTTAAAAGCAAGAACATTTTCAGCAGTGGCATAGCTGGTGATCATGTAGCATAGTGCAAAACTCAAAATGTTTCCCAGGAAGTGATGTCATTACCAGAAGGGACATCAAACTCAAACTTTCAAAAAAAAAAAAGAAAAAGAAATTTGGGGGGAAAACCTGCCTTCTCTCCCCAACAGCTCACCACCCATTTGCTCTATCTGTTATCTGGTGGTCAAATAAAATTTTGTAACCCCTACCCCCCAAATAACAACAACAGAAAACACCAGAACAAATAAACTGAACAACAGCAACAAAATTTAAGTAAATAAATAAAATTGTGTCCCTTATTGGTTAGAGACACTGTGCTGTGGCAAAGAGAGATGACTATTCTTCCCTTGCTGAATATAAGAGGGGCACCACATGCACTGCAGTCCTAACTTATGCCAGAGAGAATTGCCTAGCTCTGGCAGCCTAAAGTAGACCATATTTACAGAGGAAGGAGGCCTCTAGGCTGGGCTAACTGCTGCTAAGGAGGCAGCAGCAGAAGTCTGCTATTCCAGGCTTGCTCATTGGAGACCAGTAAGTGGAACCTGGGGAGGGCTTGCTTCTAAGGAGACCTGCTTCAGATCACACTGAGCGAGGAACAGCTATGGTGCCTGCCTTAGAAGGAGTCCCTGACAACCAGTAACAGCTGCAGCATGATCGAAAGTGCATGGCTGTCTGGGGGACCAAAGAGAGCAACACTTTCTCAAATGGATGGCACCCAAGATAAATGGGGGATAGGACCAAAGAAAAGCTTGGAATACCCCTATCCATGGTTGTCTTGTGGTTCATGGAAAACAACAGTCCCTGTAGTGTAGGGTGGGTGTAAGGGGATTGAATGCTAGAGTGGGCTGTTGGAGTTGTGCCGTATCCTGAATTTGACAGGCAGGAGTGGTGCTTAAGCTGGCCTAGAACTTAGACTTTCACTTCCAGTTTTACTTTGGCTTATCATGGGCCTCAATGGGTCTACTCGCAATTGTGGCTGTACCAGAGGTGGTCTAAATCAGCAGGGAGGGGGTGTCTGCCCTGGAAATGGGATTGGATACATTCTAGGCCATGCTCCTTGCACACCACTGCTGTGCTGCCTAGGCTGGCACTGTAGATCCATCTGCAATGCTCCAGCCCAGGTGGATTTGCCCAGGGCCTTTTATGGTACAGTTTGGCTGGCCTATCTGGCATTTGGCCAGCCCAGTGCGAAATAGGTTGTTCCCAAGTGCATTTCAGCCTTTATCAATTTAGCAGGGGTAACTATATTAAATATATGGAAGTGGGAACTGGCTCTTATTAACACCTTCACAGGTTACAAGTCATGAGGGGTGTTTGTAGATGTGGACAATCTCCATATGCTAGATGCTGGGGAGGGCACCTGGATTCAGGTGTCTTGTGTGCTCCCTGAGGCATCACCATAGAATAGAATCCTAGAGTTGTAAGGGACCCAGTAGGTCATCCAGTCCAATCCCCTGCCTGGAGCAGGAAATTCTCTTAGAATATCTCCAGCAGGTGCTGGTCGATCTTCTGCTTGAAGATCCCCAGTGAGGGAGAGTCCACCACCTCCCTTGGCAATCTGTTCCACTGCCAAACCGCCCTCACTGTCAGGAATTTTTTTCCTGATATCCAACCAGAATCTCCTTTCTTGCAGTTTGTACCAATTGGTTCTAGTTCTGCTTTCAGAGGCAACTATGAACAAATGAGCCCCTTCCTCCCTATGACAGCCCTTTAGGTATCTGAAAAGTGCGATAGGTTCTCCTCTCAGCCTTCTCTTCTCCAGGCTAAACATCCCAAGTTCCCCCAACCTTTCCTTGTAGGGCTTCCATTCCATCCCACTGATCATTCTTGTCGCTCTCCTCTGGACTTGCTCCAGTTTGGCTGCATCTTTCTTCAAGTGAGGTGCCCAGAACTGAACACAATACTCAAGGTGAAGTCTAACCAATTTATCTGGTGAGCCGCTATGAGATAAAGGAAGCTGGACTAGATGGCCTGATCCAGTGAAGGCTGTTATTAATGTTCTTACCTTATTAGTTCTATATTGTAACATAATTATATCTAATTGATTCTTGGAGCAGTTAGTCTCTTGGGTCAGTTTTAAGTTTAAGAAAATCCCCCTTTTGGTCCATAGGCAGTAGTCCATTTTCTGATTAAATGGTCCTAACATTTGATAGAATATAAATATTCCAATGCAGTTTGTTTCATTGCATCCTTCATTAAATTACCTTTCCAATGATCTATAACATTATGATACTCTTCATAAGTGCCCCGTTTACACACTTATTGGGAATGGTAGGGAATCTGGAGACAGTTTTCAGTGAATTGTTTTGTTGTACCTTTTTGATTTGCCCATTCCTTGCTTTTCTGCAGCATTTTGTAGAACTGCTGACAGTTCAAGATAACTCGTGACCAGGCAAGCAACAATTATTTGCATACTGTATATTTTAATCTGTCTTTTAGTGCAAAAGCAATTATGTTGTTGATAAAAAGCAGTTGGAAAAATGTTGGGAAAAGGTACAGAAGTACCTTATTTTATAGTTATGATTTTTAGAAGAACAAAAGAGTAATAAGGGATACATGTTTGAAGCACAAATAAATATATGCAGCACTGTGTCACAATTACACAGTAGTTGTTTTTGGAAGTAATCTTACTAAGTTCAATAGGAAAGCTCCATATGTCACACTTATAGAAAGGGCTTTAAGGGCAGAGTGCTTTTTTCTTTCTTACCCTTTACACTTTACAAATACTATGTTGTATCAATTCACTCTTGAATAGCAACTGCATTTTTTGTATTTTTATTGCTTAACGCGATGGTGGTTTCCATGGTAACTTTGTTCTTTGCTTCTCCGGACCCACATAGTCCCCTTAGCAGATTCCATATATCCAATTACCAAAATCATGGTAATTTTATGATAGAATATTCTAGTTTTAGCTTGCAATTTTAACTCTTCTTAACTCAAAGTCAGCAAGCACAGAATATCTTGCTGACTTTGATCCAGACATTTCTAATGTGACTTATGGTGAGGTCTCAAATCCTTAATTATTTCCTATTATTTAAGAAATACAGTACAGTATTCTTAAAATTAAAGGTGGGAAATACTTTTTTGTAGAATTAATAGAAATTGAATAATATGATTTAGAAGCAATTTGAAATGTAAGTTTTAATGCCCTGTTTTTCAATGCTCCTGTTTTTCATTGCACCAGCTACAAGCACATACATTGTTCTATATTGCATTCTCTACTGTACCAAAAACTGTGGCACTCACTGAAAGGTACGTAAGGTAGATCATTAACTTCATTCTTCCCAATGGTGCTTTATTTCTTAGTTGTAGTCAACTTAAATATTGTTTACACTATCACTTATCTACATACTTCTTAATTAATAAATTTATTAATCTTTATTTTAAGAAAAATAGCAATGCAAGATAATGACTTCTGAAAGTTTTAGATGATTATGCTTTTTGTGTATGATGATCAACCTGACAGCAAGCTTTTTGTAGCTCATTCCAATGACCTAATTATACACTAGTTGTGATAACCTCTTGTTCCAACTCCCCTTTTGCATGGGATAAGTATATATTGATTCATACTGTTTTGAAAGCTTAACATGCTAATTGCTCAGTTAAAATATTTGGTCATTTATAGTGCATTTTACTCAATGTAAAACGTTAAACTGCAAAATGTTGTGAAGAGCATGTTGAGCTACTTTGGGTACAATCTTAATGTAGGCCAGCAGAATTCATCAGTCTTCCCATTTCTGTCATGATGTAGGGAGGCAATCGTATGTCTATGCATTGGCCTAGCCCTCCCCCAGGAGCGGTTCAGAAGTGGCCTACACCACCAGGCCAGCATGGGATTTATGCCAGGGCTTAGGCCAGCCTACCTGGGGGTTAGGATGAGTCAGCAATTCTTCGGTATTAAGTATATGGATGAAAACATGTGCCTCAATTCCAGAAGGAATTTCAAAAAATCGGTTCTTAGTGGGTACTTACATCACAGATAGAACACCCTCCCCAAAATTTCATGCTTCTGGGTCCAACGGTTTTGGATGTTGATGAGTCAGTGAGTGTGAGTCAGTCAATGACTTTTCAATTTTATATATAAATTTTGTGCCTCTGGCTAACACACCACATACCTTAAGAAGTTTTTGATTAATGGTTCTATTAGATAGTGTTTACAGTGCATTTACTCTGACAAGTGTTTACAAAAAAAGGTTGTGAAGACCAGAATTTAAAAAGTTGATGAATAAAAAGCTATCTTATGATCTTTTACTATCCTTCTAATAAATTCATCATTGGCATCCATCAGTCTCGAAAGACTATGGTATCTTCCTCGACGCTGTATCCGAAGCACAAAGGCCTGGGTAGATTAATATGGAGGATAGGCTGTTACCCAAGCAGCAAATCCTCTCCCTCTCTACACCACTGAAATAGTGCAATGGAATGGCAGAGCCAATATGATTGGTTCCAGCTGTGTCGCAGAGCTGGGCTAAGGACGGGAACACACCTTGTCTTGTGGGGACCCGGATCTCGAACCCTGGCCTACTGGTTAACAGGCACAGTGTCTTTAACCACTTGCGCCACCCAAAAAGAACCAAAGTTATCAGTTGACAACAAAATTTGAATTGAATATGCAAGTCCAATCTTGTTATGCACATATTTTTTTATATACCCGGATTCGACTCAACTCGAATGGCTACTGCAAATCACAGTTTAAAAAACTGCTTTTCTACTGTTGTAGTTAGGTAGTCACGCAAGCAATCATTACCATTTTTCAGTTTCAGAATCAAACCCTTGCACTTGAAATTACCTAATTCAATTAGGCTCAAAAAACACACACACCTGAAAGTGGGTTTTTAAACCCATTTTCCATTGTTTTCTTTATGCTTGGATTTATTTTATTCACGGGAGTTCTGGAATGGAACAAGAGACACCTGCAGTAGATTTATTTTTGACACTGACAGGATATTATATTTCACTTGTTAACTACAACAAAATTTTAAAGTCAAGGGGAGCTCTGCTTGGTGGGTATTTTGAGGGCTGGAGAGGCTGCACACACCTCTTCTGTCCCCGTATGAAAGTGCTTATGAACTGGTTTGAAGATCACTCTTTCTCTCTGTGTTGGAAAGTGTTTATGAACACATTGAATTTCATTCATTCGTTCACAAGTTCTGGCACTGATATATTCATTTATGTAAATTTAATCAAATTTGAAATGTAAATCAATCCTCTTTTTCTAACAATATCAGAAAGATGATGTAGCCCTCCTGCCAAAAAATTTAGAGATCCCTTCTCTAACGTTATTAAGATCTTCCTGGTACACTATATAATCCACTGCTTAATACTTGCTGCTGCCTGGTCCAGTCCCATATCAAACAAACATAATCATGGAAAATCTCAGACAGGCCAATTTTAGCTCCAGCCCTTTAAGCCAAATGGATTATTCTCATCTCAAAGAACTAAGGTTGCAAGCGCTGATGAGTATAAGAGGAGTCTTAACCAGTATGAACAAATTACAGTGTTACCTCGCATAACGAGTGCTCCACATAGTGAGTGTTCCACATAACGAGTAAAAAATGTGTGTGGGATTTTGCCTCACATAATGAGCATGATTTGAATAACATGTGCCCATTGGCTGGACTCCCTCTCCTCCTGCCTGCATTGGCTGGGCTTAAGGCACTGAGGTGGGACTTTCTCCTCATGCCTGCAGTACATGAAGAGGCCTCGCAGAGGGAGCACTGGAGCCTCTTTATTCAAGCAACAAAGATGGCTGCTCCTGCAGCCAGAAAATGTGGCCAGCCGAGGTTCTGCAGCCTCCATCAGGTAGGAAAGGAAACCCCTCCTGCATCCCCCTCTAGAGCTCCCCTCAAACAAACCCTTTCCTCATAAGGAAGTCCCTCCTGCCTGGACCCAACTACAACATCCCCTCTTTCCTCCTCCACCACCTTCCCTGCCTGCAGTTTTCCTTTCCTACACACATCCTGCCTCCTCAGGATCAAGCCTATCCTCTGCATCCTACACACTGTCCTGTGAGTAAGCCCCCAGTAGATTTTAATGGGGGTTGATTCTGAGTAGCAGCATAGGATCTGGCCCCTCTGCTGTTGCAGACTGCCTATGTAGTTTGCATAGATAGATCTCACACACAGAGAGAGGTTGTTAAAGATGCTTGTTAAAGATGCTTGTTCCATTACTTGTTAAAGATGCTCCAAAAGACACCAGTGATTCTCTTAGTGAAAATTAATCATCCTTGTCCATAAAGATTTTTCTTTTCTTTTTTACTGTACATAATATTACAGTGTTTTTTACAGTAATTGTGGTCTGTATTATATTATAATGTTTTGAATTCAATTCCTGTGTTTTGTCATTATTTTTACATACAGTTAATATTTTTATATGAATATTTTTGGGGTTGTGGAACCAATCATCTGAGTTACCATTGTTTCCTATGGGAAAATCCATGTCACTTAAAGAGCATTTCACTTAAACAGCATGCCTCCGAAATGAATTAAGCTCTTTATGTGAGGCACCATTGTACTATCCAAAAACAGGCCCCTGTCTTAATCTAACCTGATCCCAGATATTTAAAAAATTAATTCAAGACAGGTCTAGATAATGTTTTGTCTTTTGTACCAAACTGGTCTTTTGACACATTCTACTACTACTGTCAATTTTATCAGTGTAAAAGAAGCTGTGTACTTTCAGCAAAGATAGTCTTCATATATTAAAGGAAGTTCAGATAGTAACCAGATATTTTCTGAAATGATAGAGTTATTCCCTGAAGTCATGGAGTACTTTGTGTATCCTTTTGTTATTAAGATGTCACTTCATATATAGCAGATTTTAAGTCTGAACATAGATTGTATGTACAATAAATTAAATTCTGTGTCTGAATGTGCTGTGGTAATGCGTTTTTTTAATTATACAGTTTTAAAAGATATTTGTTGCCATTCATCTTCAACAAAGGGTCCTTTCATTTCTGAGCTGATGTACTCTTCTACCCGGTTTTATCCACCAACATTGTTTGTTAGTTATACCAGATCCTGACACTTAAATGTTTTCCTAAACCAAGGGCCTCCAAACTTTTCAGAGGCCTGCATCAAATATCTGGCATGATATCAATGGCCAGTAAAAAATTAAATATAAATTTTAAGTATATTTGAGATGGATGAATGAATGAGGTGAGGACATACAGGTATTGGACTAGATTGCCAAGGGAGGTGGTGGACTCTCCCTTGCTAGGGATCTTCAAGCAGATGCTTGATAAGCAACTGTCAGAGATGCTCTAGGAGGATTCCTGCTCTAGGTAGGGGTTTGGACTAAAAGAACTGTTAGTCCCTTCCATGAGTCTATGAGTAACTGGCTCAAATTTTCAGGATGTCTCCAAGTACCAGTAGGAAAAAAGTACGCATCCAAATGGACTCCATTCAACAAGAGCTTTCTTAAGTATGTAAGATACCCTCAGGAAAAAGCACATCATAGGAAACATCCAGAGTGTGTTTCCTCAAAAAGTCTTCCAAAGTCTTCAGAGAGCAAAAAATGTTCAAAAGCTTCTTGAGTGTCAGGAAGTCCTCCCTGGTCCTCAGAACACACAGTGAGTGTTTTTCAGAAAAAGCAGGAAATGATGTTGTTGTGCATTTGGGGGCCAGAATACCCAGCCTTCAAAACACTCTCTGAACAGTATCAGAATTAATCTCCAGTCATGTTCAATTAAGTGGACCAGAAACTCTCAGAGGACCAGAGTTGGCTATAGGCTGGATACAAGCTCACTGAAGGCCATGTCTGTGCCCCAGGCCATTAGACCCCTGTCTTAAACAATTGTCTGTTTCCCTTCCCTCTCCTGAATGTGCAGGAAGTCAAGATTCTTATTAGTCTCATAACAGTTCATCCGACTGGACTAAACTAGGGAGGTATGTTCCTGCTTGCTATCTACGGTCTGGGGTATGCAAGCCCCGAGGAAGGGATATAGAGTTCAGAGACCAAATCCTGCCTTCCAGGAGAAAGTGTTTCCCAGAAATCAGAAATGACATCCTTCTTATCCCAGAACTATAATTTACAGGTAAGAAAATGGTTACTTTTCCTACTGAGTCCCCATCCAGTGTCCCCTAGAGTAACTTTTGATTAAAAATATTGAATTTTGATACTTTAGTAGTACAAGGATTTCAAGCAAATGATCTGGGAAAATTGTAATCCTGATCCATTATCATCTGGAGGTGCTTTGATAGAATAGAATATGGATTAAAACTATTGTGACTGAGTTTGATGTTCTAGAAGCTTATCTCCAAAAGCATAAGTTGAATTTCCATAGTTTCTTGAGTTTATGTTCATGTGGCCTTATTTGGAAAGCATTTGCAAGACTTCGCAGGCTTTTAAAAAACACCCAAATGTTTTTGAAGAACTAAAATTCATATATTCCTATGAGACTTGACTAGTTATCACTCTAAATTACAAGATGTGTCAGTTACTACAAAATTTAAAAGCATTTTCGCCATTATGATTCAAATGGGTGGGCTTTTTCTTTTAGTAATTGCATGTGTGGGAGGCACTATTGACACAGACTTATATTATTGTGGTGTAGCATAAAAGCTCTAATTGCAAAGTGAGCTGTGTGACTACAAGCTTGGCATACTCTAAGTGTATGTGTTTTATTTATGTATGCTTCGTGTATGTGTGTGTGTGTGTGTATGTGTGTGTTTAAATCTTCGTGTTAATTTGATCAAAATGTTCTTCTCTTCAGATAAAGTGAAACATATCCAGGAAGCCCTGTTCTCTTTTTTGTTGCATGCACAGGTTCATTTAGTCTTTTTTTTAAAAGGGAAATGACAGGAAGAAGACTTTCATAAGTTAAAAAATATATACAGTATACAGTATACAAAAATGTGTTGTTCAGTCAAATGGCTTTTTTGGTCACAAGACCAGAATTGGCTTGTTTGTATATAGCACAAGACAGTCTACAGAGTGAGTTCCGGGCTCCTTGAATTAGCTGGAGAGCAATCGTTGTGACAGTTCAATCATACAAATCATGGTGATGGTGTTGCTGCTCCTCCCCTGCAAGCATTTTGTTTGGGAATTGTTGACAAACTATTATTTGTTCAAATCCTACCAGGCCACCAAACCAAATTTGGAAAGCTTTTTTAAACCTATATTTCTGATACAGTGGTACTTGGTTTGTGAGCATAATTGGTTCTGGAAGTATACTTGTAATCCAAAATGCTTGTATATGATAGCAAATTTTCCCATAAGAAATGGAAATGGAATTTACCTGTCAGAGATGCTGCTCTAGAAGGATTTCCTGCTACAGGCAGGGGGTTGGACTAGATGACCTACTGGGTCTCTTCCAACTCTATGATTCTATGAAATAATGGAAACTCTAATTTGTTCCACAACCCAAAAAGATGCATATAAAAATGAATTTGAGGCTTATAGGTCCAAGGGTTGGGACTAGACATTGTTGAATAAAGGATTCCTCAATGTTAAGTTTAAGCAGCGCTTTCTTTTCTAGAAATAAAAGTGTGAGGAGGTACTCACCATGAAGAGTAGGGGTACTTAACATTGATAACAATTCAAATGTTAATCCATCCTGACAGAGTACCTGGCAAGATAAATACATGAACATTGATGAGTAGACATGCAGGCAATCCTTTTCAATAATCACAGGAAAATTTCACAGAATGTTTGGATTTAAATTTTACTCTTCCAGTAATTTGCAAGTTTAAGAATTGTTATAAAATGTGTAAGACTAACAAAAAACTGGTTTTTTGTTATTAACTATAGTCAATATTTATGTTAATGTAACTGTTAAATATTGAAAAAGAATCAAGAATACTGCAATTGTTCTTCACTTGGAACCATATTCAGATGGAACCATATTCATAGATTTACTTATTTTCTTATAGTTTCTGTATGAATATTCCATAGCTGTTAACTCTTTAAAAAATTTAATTTAATTTAGGAAATGTATTTTGTGGCCTGATTCTAAGTTTTGGAACACCAGCAAATAAATGTTAACTGTTTAGGTTAGCTACTCCTATACCACAACAAAAGTTCAAAGCATAATGTCTGCAATGTTGCCTTGTTACAGGTGTATCTAACAATGCAAATCTATATTATTGGGATCCCTCTGCTTACTACCAACTCTTCAGCAGAAAAACAGCAAACTAACCAACTATTGGTTAGTTGAATTTATTGTATTTCAAAGCTTGATAGCATGTGGATGCCTTCCAGATAAGTTTCTATCTCTTACTTCTTCTTAATACTTTTTCTTTTTAGTTGTTTCGTTATTCATTTTTCTCTCTAACTCACATTTTCTTTTAGATGGCAGCAAATATGTGAAGACAGAGTTGTACTTATTGTTGAATGTTTTTTCCAATACATCTCCTCTCTATCATGTTTAATCTTTTATAAATTATAGGTTCCTGACATTGGACTTCTCCAACATTTAGGTTAACATAAAAACCTGTCATGTCTTTTCAGTGTCTTTCAGATCTCACTGTATATTTTCCATCAAATATTGTTTTGTTCCCCCTTTCCCCCAAAAGATCTGAGGCTGCAATCCTAACCTCCAGTTAGGATAAACCCCAGTATAAATCTGTAACTCCTGTGGGTGAGGTGGGAGGTTTGGCCTGAGCTCATGCAAAACCAACATCTCCATACCACCATGGGAAGATATGCCAAGAGAGTTATACCAAGGCTGTGGATGGCGCAAGTGGTTAAGATACTGTGCCTGTTAACCAGCAGGCCAGGGTTCGAGACCCAGGTCAGCCCCACAAGACAGGGTGAGCTCCTGTCCTTAGTCCAGTTCTGCGACGCCAGCTGGATCCATTTGTATCGGCTCATTGGACTATTTTAGTGGCATGGAGAGGGGGGATTTGCTGCTTGGGTAACAGCATATCCTCCATAACAATCTAACTCATGCTTTCGTGCTTCACATGCAGCGTATGCAGCGCCCAGCACGATACCATAGTCTCTCAAGACTGACGGAGGCCTGCTATACCAAGCTAAATTAGTTAGGATTGCACCCTGAGTCCCACTCCTATGTTCTATGGAGATCATAACACGTAAAGTATGTTTTAACAGGCACTTTTGCCATTTATCAATGTTGCTTTTTCTTCCTGTATCGCTTTATTAACAGGGTGAGAGATAGGGATGACATGTCAGGAGCACTCCAAAACCCAAGAATCAGCAAATGGAACTAGTGATAGTCAAGTCTAATGTTGTGAATTACTAAATGTATTCTGGCAGAAGACTAAAGCCAACCTTGGAGTGGGATTGGGGTGGGAAGAAAGAAAAAGTTAATCTGGAAGATCCTGTTAGTTTTAAAGGACTTTCTTAATGTTTCCAGAAAAAAATTTCATATTTTTTTCTCCAAATTGGTATGTGGAATAGTTTGTAAAAGTAGTGTTTTAAAACATGCTATTGCTGATGCAAAATCCCAGTGTGAGTAGTTAGTATCAAGTGATATATCAGCAGCAAATATTTTTACTAAGGTTAAAGGAAAAGTACATTAGCACTTTTAAATTGGAAAGTTACAGAGAGACAGCAGAGGTGGCCTTCCAAATGGTGCAGGCTCTCAAAAATGGATCTCTGACACAAAATTTGAGATCTGGTGACCTTACCAGAAGAGGAGCCTTGGAAGAAAAGAGTAGTAAATATCATATTTACTCGAATATAATGCACCACCGAATCTAATGCACACCGTGTTTTTAAATACCATAGTTTTAAAAAACTGTTAGCTGGTCATTGCAATGCGCAGCTAAATGAAGTATTACTGTCCCTCTTTCCCTGGAAGGAAAAGGCAGGACCAGGGCAAGGGCAGGCCCTGATTGGCTCCCAGCAGAGGTTAAGTAAAAGGAAAGTTTTAGGGCAGGTCGACCATTGCTGAGACCTGCAGGATCAGAGCAGAGAGCCCTATAGAGGAGCCTCTTCCCTATAAAGTGTGCCTGGAGTTTCCCGGAGTTCCCCCCAAGTGATCCTCTGAGGAGAGAGGAATGAGAATAGGCAGGGAAGGGAGAGCAGGGGCTAGGCTTGAGTCTCCTCCAGGCTTCTCCTTCCCCTGTTGCAGCTCCACTCTCTGCAACCCTTTGGAGGAAGGAGCTCCCTTTCTTCCTGCCCCTGCTTCTCTCTGCCTCTGGCTCAGTCCTTCTCTTACAGTGCAAATCATAAGGAGGTCTACTCAGATGTAAGTCCCATTGCATTCAATGGAGCTTACTCACAGGAAAATGTGGATGCACTGCAGTATCATCCACACTTTCCTGTGAATAAGCCCCACTGGGTGCAATGGGACTTACATCTGAGTATACTTTGCTTAGTCCTCCCCTGGATTTATAGTTTATGTGTTTTTGTACCTGGATGCTAGGTGCCAAGTCCAAGTTGATGATTCAGCCCTCTGAAACCTACTAATCTTTCACAATACTTAGAATAGATATGTCAAACATTAGGTCCCAGGGCCACATCCTTTCCGCTTTAGCTGACCCTCATGATCATCACCCCCACTCCTCAGTGCAGTCATCATCTGTTAAGCATCAACATATTCCTTTGGCAGAAAAAGCATTATGAAGCTGTGTTCACCTGAAGATTAGGCTATTCTATCACCTCTTCTACTGAGGAGGCACATGGCAGCTCAGCAGCTGACAAAGTTTATCAGATGTTTATCAACACCTCTACTTTAAGGGGTCAGTTTACAGAGTACTACTTAGCTGCAAAGTAACTGCTTTGTAGAAGAGCTGCTGAGAGGACTTGAATATGTCCAAGAAGAGGAAGGCAAAGAAGCTCCATTTTTTGCTCTCACAAGCTGTGCACATCTGATTTCCTTTCCTTCATACTGCAGAGGGTGGGGAGGCTGGGCAAGATTACAAGAGGGCAAGATTACAGTATCCAAGGAACTGGGAGAGGAATGGGGAGAGAACAACACAAGAAAGACAGAAAAGGAAAGATCCAGTGCAGACAATACAGGAATACAGCCAAGGCTGGAGAAAACTGGAAGGTATATGCAGAAACTGGGAGGGGAAGAACCCCAGAACAGACTGAAAAGAAAGTGTCAGAGGCTGGAAGAGGAAGATGGGGTGAAAGGTAGTGAGGGGGAAGGAAAGGGGAAAGCTTCAAGGTGGGTAGTGCATGCTGCCAGGACATGGTGGCTGAGATCTGGGAGCTCTAGCTGAGCTTTTCTCAGGTGAGACGCCTATAACCAAATGCAAAGAAGCATGCAGTGCTAGCAGGGGGACCAGACCAGGGAGAAGGGAAAGAATATGAGGGGGAAGACTGCTAGCAAGCCCAAAAAGACAGTGAAAGATTAATAGGGTGTCTGGGGGAGGCTAGGAGGTGACTTGAAGAATTTGGGTCTCAGGAAAATGGTTATTCGTTCATTGTCTACTGAGCTAAATAAATAAGAAATTGTTTGCATATATATTTTATCTCTAGCGAGTGATTTGGAAGCAAACTTTAATTTGGATGAACTTCAGAAGCTGGTGGAGGCTGGGGGTGACATGCTGTAGTCAGTGGGGTCACGAAGAGTCAAACATGACTGAACGACTAAACAACATGTCCTTCCCAAGACCATAGCTATTCATTTTCTCTGTAAATCACTTTATGAACTTTTTAGTTGAAAAGTGGTATATAAATAAAATTCCACACTTTCCTTGAAATAAGCTCCACTGACTGAAATTACGCTTTCTTCTGAGTAGACCAGATACGGCATAGGCATGGGCCCTGTTACTTAAAGGGATAATAAACAGTTTTAAGAGTTGTAATGGGTAGAAGGAATGGAGTGGGTAGAAAAGAACAGGTAGAAAAGTGTGTATTGTTATTAGGGCATCAGCCAATAAAGGCCTAGCCAGACACTTACCAAGATAGTGACAGTCTTATTGTATTGAAGGAATCAGGTGTTTATTTATATATGGACATATCTGTATATTCATTGCAGGTATTCTGAGCACAGGTTCCTATCTGTAAAAGCAAGACATTCACAACATTCCCCTGTTCTTCTCTCACATGAAAAAGCTCATATATCAGGTTGTGCAGGCCTTTGCATATCCATCTTGTATTATACTATAGTGTCTATTTATATCTTGCCTTCCTCCCAAAGGACTTGAGGCAGCTTACAATTTAACAAGTCCATTAAAAACAACAATATCATTTAAAAACAACAATCAACAGAATCCTAACATGTCTACTCAGTAAGTAAGCCCCTTTGTGTTTGATGGGTCTTACTCCCAAGAAGGTGTATTCAGAATTGCAGCCAGTATCAGTTTAAAAAAACATTAAAACATCAGTATAAAAACAGAAAACAGTAAAACATCCACATTAAAAACAACTGTTAAGAGACAACAAGAAAAATATGTTGTTTCATAAAATGGTAACAGAAGGCAGCAACATCTTCAAAACAAGTTTCAAAACATTTAAAGGCTGAAAGCTCAGAAGGCCTTTTTAAAGAGGATGTTTTGGGGACTCCAAAAGGTTTAAAGGTAGGGACCAGTTTTTAAATCAAGAGGAAGGGGATTCCAAAGGGTTTGTGCCACTGTTTCCTGCCGCTGCCCCAAATACTGCCCTGGGTGTTGGTTATTTGTAACTGGGACTGTTTCTAAGATAGTCGCAAATTGTATAGAGCTTTATAAGTCAAGACCAGTACCTTGAATTATGCCCAAATACAAATGGTCAGCCAGTACAGTTGCTGGAGAAGCAGCCTGACAGAGCAACTACACAGGCTGCCACATTTCGTACTAATTGCAGTTTCCAAATCATTTTCAAGGGCAGCCCCACATAGATTGCATTACAGTAGTCTAGTCATCATGTCATTGTGGCATGGACCACTGTGGCCAGATCCTCACAAGCCAGGTACAGCTGCAACTGGTGCACAAACCAAATGAGCAGTATTCGATGAGCAAATCCTTGATTGCTCATTGAGTATTTAAAAACTGCTACTGTCTAAAATGAGCATCATATAACCTGTTAAAGAAAATGCAAACCCTCTTGCTTGCTACAAAAACATTTTTTAACATCCAAATTTGATTTTTATGGCACAATTTCTATTTACTGGAACTCAGAATCTGACATTTGTTATAAGGTATCACATGAAGGGTCTTAATCTACAGCTTCCAAATACTGTAGCATAGTGTGCAGAATGCATGTCTCATGGATTGCAGAAGAATGATATTTCTGTTTGGCTCAGACTCCTTTCCATTATTTCAAAAAGGGTTCATCTTTTTAAGTGCTCTCTGTGTCAGCCTTCAAGATCTCCTATGTAAGCAGATACTTGTTTTGTATAAATGTGATGTTTGCTGACCCAGAGGAGAATTAACTACAGCTTGCATTAACTACATTGATCAATCCACATCACTTCCTATCATATAGTAGACAATTAATACTTCAGCATAAAGACTCCCTGGTGCACTTGTTTAAAACTATATCAGTTTACATAGGAACCACAGGAGTTCAACACAAAGGAACAGCTTGGGAAAGATAAAGCAAGCTAAAGACAGAAGTTCAAGGAAGTTGCATCCATGGATCAAGTTAGTTTCAGTAGTTGGACTTTTGCCAGAAACTTTCTGAAATGTTGCTTCTCATCCATGCTGTTGTATACTTATTTTTTTAATTATTCATTGTGCCTCAAAACAATAAGCAGACACATTTTATAATTTACTGTTTTTATGATGAAGGCTGCTGTGGGTATATGCTGAAATGTATGGTCTTTTCAGACCATATGCTGAAATGTATGGTCTTTTCAAACAAAATTACTAATTTGTTCCATTTTAACCAGTACACAAAAACCACATTTCACAGTTGATCATTCCCTACAAGCAATACGTTCAGTAAATGGAATGCAGTGAGTTTCTGGTTTATGGGGTCAGTACAAATGTTGATATCTTTATTCGATACTAGCAGAATGAGCCTGTTGTCGCAGGAGTAAAATTTCAAGAATAGTTGTGGGGACTGGCATCGGACAGCAGGCACCAGTGGGAACTGGGCACTGACAGGCACCTGAGGGTACCAGGAGCAGTGGCAGGAATCAGCGGGCATCCCTAAAGGGCACAGGGAACTCCTAATCCACCATTGGGCAGCGTGAACCCCCTGGCACCACCATCCAATGGCCAGTGAGCAGTACTGGGCACCCCTATCGGGCTTCATCAAGCAGTGGACACCACCATGCACAAGTGAGCAGTGGGCACCAGGTATCCCCACGAGCATCACTGTTCAACAGTTCATCATTTCACACAGAGGGCCAAAGTTAATATTTGCAGCCATTAAGCGTTAAGAAAGCAGTCATTCCTACTGGGGACCAGGCATTAACAGGCACCACTGGCCAGCACCACGCAATGGGCAGCGGCTACCACCAGGGATGCATCAAGCATCACCAGGCACTAGTGGACCAAACTGGGCAAAAGGCACCACCAGAGACCAAATTCATTCTTAGTGGGTCCTTACATCACAGAAGGAATTCTCCCAAATTTAATGCTTCTAAGTCCAGGAGTTGAGGCAGGGAGTTGGTCAGTCAGTGTTCATTGTTAACTATAGGGACAAAACCACATTATAATCCTTTTCACCCCTAAGGGATTAAATTTCTAAGAACATGTTCTTAGTGGGTTCAAATGTCGCAGAAGGAATACGCTCCCTGAATTTCAGGCTTCCAGGTCCAGGAGTTGGGGCTAGGCGTTTCCTGTTTGCTGGTATGTATAAGAAACAACTTTTTTTTGTACTTGCGTTTAATCAGGGGTGTCAAACTCATTTTATACAGAGGACTGAAGTTAGCATCTCATTTCACACAGAGGGCCAAAGTTAATATTTGCGTCTTCTGAGAGCTGGAATCCAATCTTATGCATGTCTACTCAGAAGTAAATCTCATTGTAGTCAATGGAGCTTACTCCCAGGGAAGTTTAGCCTGAGAATCTCTCACGTATAAAATGACGAGTCAGGCAGGATTTGATCTGAGGGCTGTGTGTTTGACAACTTTGGTTGATATCATAAATGTGCCTTCCATTCAAGAAGCTCCTAGTTCTCCAAGAGGCGGCAGTTTTTATCAAATCTCCCCTTCAATCTGTGGTCCCCAGTGCCACTTCTCCCCAATTATCTGCTCCCCAACAAGTGAACAGGTAAACAACAGTGGGAAAGAATGGTAGCAGTTGCCCTTCTCTTTTATATAAAGGAGACCTAGCCTCAATGCCTTTATTAAGAAGGGATTGGACAAATTCCTAGAACAAGGGTGTCCAAATTTTTTGGCAAGAGAGCTACATGACCTCCCTGACACTATGCCAAGTGACAGAAAAATTATTTACATTTCAAATTTGAATACATTTACATAAATTTACATATAAAAGTGTATTGATAGATCCTGGAGGATTACAAGGCTTGCTCAGTGCTGGATGGTGGGGTCTTGCCACGGGCCACATTTGGCTCCTGGGCCAGGGTTTGGACACCCCTTTCCTAGAGGAAAGGACCATCACAAGTTACAAGCCAGGAGGGCTGTGTGTTTATGGATAGGTGTACATGTAGGCAACCATGAAATGTAAGGGAGGGCATCTGGCTGCAGGTGTCTTGTGTGCTCCCTGAGGCATCTGCAGGGATGCTGTATGATACAGGAAGCTGTACTAGATGGGCTTTTGGCAGATCCACTGGAGGCTCTTCTTAGGTTCTTATGTTCTTAAATGGAATAAAAAGTTAGATTGATCTTTGTGTTAATTACAGTTAATTTGGCTTAGCTTTAAATTTTATTTTGAAGCCTTCTAATGTTGTTTATAGACAATTGAAAACTGACGAAGATTGTTCTCCTTTTTCAGGCTGCATATGTAAGAGTGGCAGTAAAGGGCTGAGATGGCAATAGTCCAGATGGCCTGGTGGCTTCAGGCTAATGTCAGTCTTCCTATATAGTTTTTCACATTGTTTTTGAGACTTTTTGATCTAAGTACAGTGGTGCCTCACGTAAAGTATGTTTCACGTAACAAACAAAAATTTCTCTAGGATTCTGCTTCATGTAAAGAAAGTGCTTCACGTAAAGAACACATTCGTTGGCAGTTGGGGCAGACGCGCTGGCCGGCAGCCTGTTTAAAAAGCGTTAGGGTTGCCTAGCTCACCTCCCATAATGAAAGCAACACTTCTAAGCTGTTCCTCCTATGACCCGGTGTCTGCTGGGCAGAGGGAGAGAAGAGCAGTGGAGAAGAGGGAAGCAGCTCAGGGCTAGTCAGAAGGGAGCAGGGGAGAGAGAGGCTCAGAATGAAGAGAAGGAGAAAGTGGGGAGACACTTTGAAAGTGTCTTTGATTGCAGAAGAAAGTGTCTTTGATTGCAGCTTCCTAACCATGTCTACCCAGAAGTAAGCCCCATTGTGTTAAATGGGGCTTACTCCCAGGAAAGTGTCTTTGATTGCAGCCTCCTAACCATGTCTACCTAGAAGTAAGCCCCATTGTGTTAAATGGGTCTTACTTCCAGGAAAGTGTCTTTAGGACTGCAGCCTAAGTAGACTTCATAAGATCATGCACACTGAATGCATGTTTTGAATTCAATCCCAGTGTTCTGTCATCATTTTTACATCCCGTTAATATTTTTATATGAATATTTTGGGAGTTGTGGAACCAATCGTCTGAGTTTTCCATTATTTCCTATAGGAAAATCTGCTTCACATAAAGAATGTTTCACGTAACAAACATGCCTCCAGAACGAATTTAATTTGTTACGTGAGGCATCACTGTATGTTGACAACGCTGTCTTGTTTTATGAGATTTTAAAATGGGTAAGTGTGGTAGAAGCAATTAGGAAACAAAACAACATGGGGAGAAGCCACTCGTGAGGGCAAATCGACACCCTCAGATCGGCCTACCAACCAAAGAGAGGGGGTGCTCATTGGGGTCCCTTGGGGGCAGTGGCAAGGCCCACTCAGACAGGAGGATGAAAGGAGGGAAGCAGAGAGAGAAGAGAAAGAGTGGAAAGAGATAGAGGGAGATACAAAGAAGAAAAGAGGAAAGTGCTGAAGGGAAAGCAGAGTATGGAGCAGGGTAGACTAGGAGAAACCTTTTACCTTTCCAGGTTGCTCACATATGCCCCCATTTTTAGGGATGAGAAGGAACCACATGCCACTTCCTCTTCCCTGAAAGGTTAGAGAAAAGGGGGGCCAAGGTGGTATGCAGGAAAACATGCTGAGGTGAGTTAATTGGAGATTGATAGGCAAGCAGGATGGTTGCAGGGTGAGCCAGGCATCAGAGCGCTACCTGGTCCCCAGGAAGGACTGAGCCTTATCCTCATGGTCTGGAGCAGAGCTTCCAAGCCAAGACCCACACTTATAACCAGCTGTTGTCTGTTGTACCTGAGCTGTAAAGGAAAGTGACACTTGTGATGCCTGTTCAAGCAAGACAAAGCATTCAATAAAGTTTCTTGTTTTACTATACTTACCTGAGCATGAGTCTCCTTCCATTGTCCTGGTCAGCTCCATGGAAGAAGGTAACGCTTTCAATGTCCCACTCCTCACCCAGCTGAAATGTTGACCTGTACAACTGTAGGTTTCTGGTTTGCTTAGCAGAAGGCCATACCAGCAGCTGTTGTATCTTGGACATTAACAAAACTGAAATACTCAAATGATCTCTTTAATCCTAGAGTTCAGTTTATTTGCTATAATGTCCTATTCCTTTTTTACATTAATTGTTTTTCATTTCCTTATTTCTGCAAATGTATTCTTATCTGCTGATAAGTGGATGGTGTTTGCAAGTTCATTAAGTAAAGCTGCACTGTGGAGCACCATTAATATTGGTTTCAACCCTACAAGGCACAGTGCTTCCTATCATCTTCACTAATGTCACTTTAACATTACATTAGTTCTTTGAAGACACTTGGGAGTGGGGGAACTTCTGTTAGATGTGTGCAACTTTATGCAGATGTGTAAATAATTGTGGATGACACAATATAAATTGCAGCATTATTTTATGTTTGACATTTCTGTGTTTGACATTTAATATAGCCCAGTATGTTGATCAAAGGTAGGTGCTGATTTCTTATGTTTAAGAACACTCCCACTCCTGCCTCTTCATCCAGTCCAAGTCATGTGTTTACGTGATATGAGCAAAGCTATATGTCATTTTGCATAAGCACTTGTCATACTTCAGGCATTTGTTTCTACCTGTATCTACCCTCTTCCATATCCAGCTCAGCTTGCCCATTTATTCAATTAGAAAGGACCAAATAATGTACAACATGTGTTAGAGGTTCATAAAACACAGATATCTAAATCAGAGTAATTAGAAATGAGAAATGAATGAGAAATTTGAAGTAATTTGTGGATATATTTGTCAGTGTTATACATAACCTTCTAAGGAGATTTGGTGGGTATAAATTTGCAAAACAAATGGTCTTGAAACAAAAAAATGCAGTGACTAAATGAGCAGTAAGTACCATGGGAGTTGGTGACTGCACTCCGTCATCGGGTGATGACTAGGCAGCAGTGGCTTTTTTAAACTTGTAGGTGATCATTGTTCCTTTGGAAAACTAGGAGGTTTAAGATATATTTTAGATTTACAGCAGTGCTGGGGAAGGAGAGAGAGCAATTTCAGGAAAGTTTCTAAATCAGTAAATAAAGTCTTCTTTGTACTTTTGTAAAGATCTAGAAAGAAATGAGCAAACAAAAACCTACTTGGGACTGCTGCAACAGGAAATTGTGGGCTGTGCAATTTTGTGTGTAACCCTACTTGTGAATATAGTAATTTTCACTTTAAAATACACACTTGAAAAAGACACACACACACACACACACACACACACACACACACACACACACAGAGAGAGAGAGAGAGAGAGAGAGAGAGAGAGAGAGAGAGATTATTATATGACATAACAGGCCCTGTGGGCAAACTGAGCCAGTTTAGGGATCCTGGACCTTTAACAATTGAGTCAGAATGAATTTCAGCAGGTTCAGCTTGTTATCTCTGAGGTGAGTCTAGAACAGCGGTGTCCAAACCCCAGCCTGGGGGCAAGGTATGACCCATGGCAAGCTTGAATACAGCCCGCAGCAAGACCCCTCCATCTGGCCTGTAGACAAGCTTTGTAATATATTGAATGCAGTCTTAGACTTAAATTTATGTAAATTTATTCAAATTTGAAATGTAAATAATTTTTCTGGTGCTTGACAGTCACAGAGATGATTTGGCCTTCTTGCCTAAAGGTTTGAACACCCTTGGTCTGGAATATTGGGCTTGAAAGGAGAGAACTCCAATGGTTCCAAAGATGGTTCCAGTCTTTGCTCAGCTTTGAGGCTCACTCAGCAACCTTGAGCATGTTTCTGTCTTTCAACTTAATGTCCTTGAAAGATGGTCTGAATAAGTGGTCCTTTACAGAAGGACACTTATGAATTAGTATTGGCATCCATCAGTCTTGAAAGACTATAGTGTCATACTCGAAGCACGAAGGCCTAGGTAGATTGATATGGCGGATAGGGTGTTACCCAAGCAGCAAATCCCCCTCTCCATGCCACTGAAAACCTCCAATGGAACAGCAGAACTGATATGATTGGTTCCAGCTCAGGAGGGCTGGGCAGAGGACAGGAGTTCACCCTGTCTTGTGGGGACTCAGGTCTTGAACCCTGGCCTGCTGGTTGACAGGCACAGTGTCTTAACCAGTGTCTTAACCCACAGCCCACTCATATGAATATTACAGAATATTCTACACATTGCATAATATTATGGAAAAAGAATGTTTACATATGGGCTTAAACCAAAGTACCGCAGAGGGCACGTAGGGCATTTAAAGCTCTTTTCAGTGGGCCATCTTGCTAATAGAAAAGCCACTCCCCAAAACAGATGAGGATCTCTCCTGAACACAATCCTGAGAGGCTTGAGAAGCAATGTCTTGTCTTGATAGATAAATTGTATTCTAGCCCACCCTTGTGTGAGGAAGCACTTTGTGTCTGTGCTTGCACTTCTCAATTTCAGCCATTATAATTTATATCTAAGGGTTTGAGTATTGGCCATCACACAAATATACACTTAATGTAGTCAAAAGGGTGAAGTTTTATTTGATTTTTAGACAAAGCTAATATTTTAAAAACAACAAAATGTGCTTTGTTTGTTTCTGAAGGTACGACAGAGCGGGTGTGTTTGATCCAGGGAACAGTGGAAGCACTAAATGCAGTTCATGGCTTCATTGCTGAAAAGATTCGAGAAATGCCTCAAAATGTGGCCAAGACAGAACCAGTTAGCATTCTGCAGCCTCAGACAACCGTCAATCCGGACCGCATCAAACAAGTGAGTTTGGGTTAAGAAGGGAATAAGCTGTTTTTAAATAAGGCACTCATAAATATTCTGCAATCATGTCAGAAGCCTTTTAATATTTCAGCTATTAATTTTTCCTACTTTGTTTGAAAAATGCCTTTGCAGCCCTCCTATTGACTTCACCAGTAGGAAGACATCAAACTTCCATCTGGATGGTTCCAGGTTTAAGAGTGCCCTATTTGTTGTCCAAATCTCTGAGGATTCCCAAACAATATTATTGAAAATACTATTTTACAAAAATTGTATCCCACAAATACCTCTGTATTAGATCTCAGTTTTCAAGAACTAAATTAGCTAAATGAAAATATGCTTTCTTTAAAATAAACATTGTGCCTTGGCTAGTAGATACTGTTAGTGGTTCTTAAACTGCAGGTATCCATCCTTGAAGGACTTAGACATTTGCATGGGACACTTGTATAGGATCCTGAGATACTGTAGGTTGAGCTTTCATTTCAATAGAGGAAATGAAAGGTTCTTAGTATCAATTCACATTGCTAATCCTAATCATCAATCCACATTGGAGTTTGTGAAAGTAATTGCTATACATCTTCCATAAGACCCTCAACAACCAAATCTGATTTGGAATGAAGGAACCTCAGATTTTATTATGACTTTTAAAAAAGGATAATGCAAGGATTTGCACTATATAACTTGTGTTTTTGTGCTGTGCTCAGTATATAAGGAAGTAGAGCAAGAAGAGGTGGGGAGGAAAAACTGTCTTTCCCCTCTTCATAATCTGCCAAATGTTTACTTAAAAAACCAACACAAATGTCATAACTGGCTTCTTGTAAAAGTGTTCCTTTTCCTTTCAGTACACAGTTAACTGTCACATTCTTTTGAGTGTTCTTTCCACTTCAAAGTTAAACATTTTGGTTGCTTTGTAAATCAAACTTATTTTTAAAATATTCAAAACAAATTTCCTTTATTATCTAAACTTCTGTTTGTTTTTTTAATTGCTTGAATCTTATATCCATGCAAAAGCAAAAAAAAGGAAATCTTGAAACCATTTAACCGACTGGTTATTTCTATGTTTATAATAGATGATTTAATTAAAAACAAAACTATCCCTTTTGATAAAACAAATAACTAGGATGACTAGTAATTTTGTAATTTACTCCTTCGCATTTCAGAATACGAATAACCATCGAAATTGTTGGAACATGCTGTTGTAAACTGCATCAATCTTGAATATGATACCAAGAATTAGAATCAATTGCATTTGCCATAACAGCCCTTGTCATTTAAACTGGCCTTCCATTTGTTGTTTGTTCAAATGTATCTTCTTATGGTTAAATATATACGAAATATAGAGTTTTGCCCTATATACCTGAATACGTGGCTTCCAAGATTTTCCAAGAGATTATTATTAAATTACACTAGAAAGATTTTTGTTTTTGATGATTTATGGAGGGAGAGTCTTTCACAGGCTGCATGTCACCACTTCTATATGTAGCAGGCCTCCTTCAGTCTTGGAAGACTCCGTCAGTCTTGGTATCATGCTTGGCGCTGCATACGCTGCATGCGAAGCATGAAAGCCTGGGTTAGATTGTTATGGAGGATAGGCTGTTACCCAAGCAGCAAATCCCCCCTCTCCACGCCACTGAATTAGTCCAGTGGAAAGGTAGAGCCAATACGATTGGATCCAGCTGGCGTTGCAGAACTGGGCTAAGGACAGGAGCTCACCCTGTCTTGTTGGGGCCGACCCGGGTCTAGAAACCTGGCCTGCTGGTTAACAGGCACAATGACTTGCACCACCCACAACCGCTGAGTTTTTAAAAGTAGCTCATTTCTGAATGCCTGATACAAAGACGTGACATTATCTCAGAGCATTCCCACACACATCTGATGGGCCACTGTAAGTAACAGGAAGCTTGGTCTTATCCAGCAAGGCCCTTAGTATATTATGGTCCCTTGGAATTAAGAGCAAAAGCAAGAATATTTCTAGGCAATTTCCTGATATAAGGAAACAACATTGTATAAAGCTAGTTTCATACTTCTGATGAGGTATTTGTACATGTGTCTTGAGGATTTATCATAAAACAGCTTCCTTATTAGATTTTATTATATAATATTTTGTTTTCCTCTGATAGCTTGGAAGCAGTTGTAAAATTTGACTTCAAACTGAGATTTCAGATTTTTAAAACTTTGTTCTTCATATCCTTTTAGTCCCATATCAATTATTGAGTTTTGTTCGCTAATTCTTTATAGTGGGGGGGGGATATATTAATTTGGACTCTATTCTCAATGAACTTTAAGAGAGTGCTTCTAAATATAGTCCATTGAGCACAAGAGGCACAGTAATGTTCCTTTCCTAGAAATATCATGATTATGTTCCAGAATATACAGATTCTTACTTCTAAAATACAGTACATGTGCAGTTTAGTCCCAAATATTTTAACACATATTTTAATACTTAAACCCATTTTAACCCATATTTTTCAACCCAAACTCTGGATTTATGAGTGGTGACCGTTTTTTATTCTTTGATAGTACAATAGATGTAGGGACAGAGCACACAGAATTGTGAGGAGGTAGAACCTTGCTTCTAGGTTCTATATCTGTTTAGAATAGCCAATGACATTACAGACCTGAGAGGATAAACCTGTTAGCATAGAACTGTAAGTACCATCCTCATTTCAGATAGTAAGAGTGAAAGCTATATAAGATTAACTTTAGGTGATATAAATATGACCATAATGGTTTAAACTTTCTAGACTATCTGTTGGAAAATGTCTCAGAAGATTTCACAGAAAAGGAAAATGTTTAAAAATAAGATCTTAAAAAATAATCTGGGGTAGTTTAGCTGAGTATTACTATTATGTGAACTAGTGTGATCAAAACTGTACCAGGAAAAAAAATAAGCCATCAACTAATATAGACTTCCATAAACCTATTGAGAGATATAGCAGCGATTTTAACCATTGTGCTATGGAGCACAGATCCACAGATGTGCCACAGACTTTTCAGAAGATCATTCAATAGTAGGGCACTTCTTGTAATTGAGTACCCAACCAGCAGCATGGTTTGCATTGTCAATGAAACCAAAACTGACTGTGTCAATTCTAGTGCTTTTTCAGTGAAATGAAAAACATTGAAAACCAGCAGAAAAACATTGAAAACCATTATCATAGAATCATAGTATAATAGAGTTGAAAGGGACACAGTAGGGTCATCTAGTCCAACACCCTGTCTGTAGCAGGAGATCCTCTTAGAACATCTCCAACAGGTGCTGGTTGAGCCTCTGCTTGAAGATCCCCAGTGAGGGAGAGTCCACCACCTTCCTTGGTAATCTGTTCCACTGCCAAACCGGCCTCACTGTCCGGAATATTTTTCCTGATATCCAACCTGAATCTCCTTTCTTGCAGGTTGTACCCATTGGTTCTAGTCCTGCTTTCAGAGACACATAAGAACAAATGAGCCCCTTCCTCCATATGACAGCTCTTCAGGTATCTGAAGAGTGTGATCATGTCTCCCCTCATCCTTCTTTTCTCCGAGTTCCTGCAACCTTTCCTCGTAGGGCTTCCCTTCCATCCCACTGATCATTCTTGTTGTTCTTCTCTAGACATGCTCAGATCTGAACCCAGTACTCAAGATGAGATTTAACCAATGCAGAATAAAGAGGAACTATAACTTCTCGTGACTTGGAAGCTACAGTTCTCTTAATGCAGCCTCAAATGGCATTTACCTTCTTTGCAGACGCATCACACTGCTGACACATGTTCAGCTTGTGATTCACGGCAACTCCAAGATCCCGCAAACATGTTGTACTGCCAAGCCAAGTATCCCCCATTTTATACCTGTGTTTTTGGTTTTTATTGCCTGAGTGCAGAACCTTGCACTTCTCCCTGTTGAAATTCATTCTATTTGTTACAGCCCAGTATTCCAGTTTATCCAGATCCTCCTGGAGGCTTCTCCTGTCATCTGTTGTGTTTGCCACTCCTCCTAGCTTGGTGTCATCTGTATTCCGTATTCCTTCCTCTAAGTCGTTGAGGAAGATATCAAAGAGAACCGGGCCCAAGACAGAGCCCCACTTGAAACTGACCTCCAGGTTGACATAGAACCATTTACGAAAACCGTTTGAGTGCAGCCATCGAGCCAGTTGCGGATCCACCTAACGATTGCCTCATCCAGCCCATATTTTTCCAACTTCCCAATTAAGATGTCATGTGGGACCTTGTCAAATGCTTTGCTGAAGTCAAGATAAATGACATCCACAGCATTACCACTGTCCAATAAGCTCGTAACCCGATCAAAAAAGGAGATCAGATTTGTCTGGCAAGGTTTATTCTTGGTAAATCCATGCTGGGTTCTTTTGCTCACAAGCACTTGTCTAGATGTGCACAAATTGTGTGTTTTATGATTTGTTCTAATATCTTCCCTGAGACTGAAGATATCAAACTGACTGGTCTATAATTTCCCGGCTATTCTTTTTTCCCCTTAAAGATTGGGAATACATTCCCCCTCTTCCAGTCCAGTGGCACTTCTCCACTCCAAGGATTTTTCAGAGATGATCGACAGGCTCTGCAAGGACATCTGTGAGTTCCTTAAGAACTCTAGGATGCAGCTCATCTGGTCCAAATGACCTGAATTCATTTAGGACAGTTAAGTGGTTTCAAACCAGTTCTCTGTCAATTTTAATTTGCTGTTCTGCACCATCCATGTTTCCATTACCTCTTTTGGAGATGCAAGCATATACCCCCGTCAGCCAACAACACTGCACCCCCATTTGCACAGCCCTCCTTCCTAGAGTAGATAGAGACAAAGCAGGAATTGAGCAGCTCTGCCTTCTCTTGGTTTCCAGACCCCTGTTGTCCATCTTTGTCGAGGAGCAACCCCACCTCCTCATTTCTCCTCCTGTTTCTTTGGGCATATCTAAAGAAGCTCTTTTTGTTATCCTTGCCACCCCTTGCCAGCCTCGGCTCATATTGAGCTTTAGCATTCCTGACCCCCTCCGTATAGGATTGGGCTATCTGCCTGTACTTCTTCCTGGTAATTGCCTATACATCTCTTTCTTTAACTTCAGTTGATTGCCAAGTTGCTTGTTGAGCCATCCTGGTTTTTTTTAGGCTTTTCCCCCTTTCTTTTTCATAGGAATTGTTTCTGACCGTGCTTGTAGAAGCTGCCACCCATCTTGGGCCCCTTTTCCCATTAGTTCTTCAACCTGCCTATGATTCCTCTAAGCTTGTTGAAATCAACCTTCCTGAAATCCAGTGTATTTCTTCATTTGTTTAATTGTTTAGTTTATATCCCGCCTTTCCTCACCTGCAAGAGGGAGCACAAGGCGGCTAACATCACTCAGAAAAATAAAACACCATTAAAATAGAATTATAAATTTAGATTAAAACATAATTAAAATATGTTTAATTATGTAAAATATGTTTAAATATGTTTAAAAAATACAATTAGATTAAAAAACTGAGAACAATTAAAACACACTAAAAACATTTGTTAAAAACAATGAAATAGAACAATAAAACTTTCCCCCAACCTCTGCCCCATTTAATAAAAAGCTTTTTTAAAATAAAAGGTTTTGCCTGAAGCTCTGTATTGAGGGAGCTCTTCTCAGTTCTAAGGGGAGGGAGTTCCAAAGCCGGGGTGCCGCCACACCTCTCACATCTCTAAGTGGCAGCACAGTCAGTAGGGCCCCCTCAGATGACCTTAGGTGACAGGTCGGATTGTACAGAAGAAGGAGGTTCCTCAGATACCCTGGACCCAAGCCGTTTAGGGCTTTAAAGGTCAGGACCAGCACTTTGAATTCAGCCTGGAAAAGAATGAGCAGCCAGTGTAGTTGCTGAAGCAATGGCCCAACAGAGTCGAACCGACGAGCCCCAGCAACTACATGGGCCGCTGCATTCTGGACGAGTTGAAGCTTCCGGACCGTCTTCAGAGGTAGCCCCATGTAGAGCATGTTATAATAGTCCAGTCTTGATGTCACGAGGGCATGGGTCACCGTGGCCAGATCTGAGCACCTCAGGTATGGTTGCAGCTGGTGAATCAGCCGAAGCTGAGCAAAGGCTCCCCTGGCCACAGCTGCCACCTGTGACTCCAGGAGCAGCTGTGAATCCAGGAGAACCCCCAAGCTGCAAACCTGCTCCTTCAGAGAGAGTGCAACCCCATCCAGAACAGGGTGATATTCCAATACCTGAGTCGAGGACTTCCGGACCAGGAGAACCTCTGTCTTATCAGGATTTAATCTCAGCTTGTTCACCCTCATCCATTCCCCCACTGCCTCCAGACAACAATTCAGGACTTCAACTGCCTCCTTGGACTCAGGAGGAAAGGAGAGATAGAGCTGGGTGTAGAGAGATAGAGACACCTCACTCCAAACCTCCTGACGACTTCTCCCAGCGGCTTCATGTAGATGTTAAATAGCATGGGGGATAGAATGGAACCTTGTGGCACCCTGTACCGAAAAGGCCAGGGTGCTGAACAAGCATCCCCCAGCACCACCTTCTGGGACCTGTCAGCCAGGAAGGAGCGGAACCACTGCAAAACAGTGCCTGCAATCCCCAACCCAGCCAACCAACCAAGAAGGACACCATGGTCGATGGTTTCGAAGGCCACTGAGAGGTCCAGCAGCACCAACAGGGACACACTCCCCCTGTCCATTCCCCAGGGTAGATCATCCACCAAGGCAGTCTGTCCCAAACCCTGGCCTGAAACCAGATTGGAAGGGATACAGATAATCAGCTTCATCCAGGACCCTCTGAAGCTGGGACGCCACCACCCGCTCGACCACTTTGCCCAGAAATGGGATGTTTGAGACTGGCCGATAGTTGTTCTTATTAGTAGAGTCCAGGGAGGGTTTCTTCAGGAGGGGGTGAACCACCGCCTGCTTCAATGCAGAAGGCAACACCCCTTCTCTCAGAGAGGAGTTCACCATCCTCCTTGTCCATTCGGCCAGTCCATCCCGGGCCAATCTGATTAGCCAGGCTGGGCAAGGATCCAGCGGGCAAGTAGATGGTCTCACACTACAGAGAATCTTGTCCACAGTGTTTAGGTTTCACTGTGCATTCTTTTTATTTCACATAATATTTTAAACTAGTGAAAAGCGTACCCGCATTGCAGGAGTAAAATTCTCCCGTATGCCATCCCCCCATATGCATCAACACCCCATGCGCATCAACCCTCCCATGCGCATCAACCCTCCCATGCGCATCAACCCTCCCATGCGCATCAACCCTCCCATGCGCATCAACTCCATGTCCATCAACCCCCATGTGCATCATTCCCCCATGCGCAACTTCCCCCATGCGCAACTTCCCCCATGAGCAACTTCCCTTCATGGGCATCAAATCCCATGCATATCATTCCCCCATGCACATCAGTCCCCCATGCGCAACTTCCCCATATGCATCATCCCCCCATGTGCCTGAACTCCTCTTATGCAATATCACCCATCTGCATCAGCCCCCCATGCGCAACTTCCCCCATGCGCATCATCCCACCATGCGCAACTTTCCCCATGCGCAACTTTCCCCATGCCCCCATGCGCAACTTTCCCCATGCGCATCATCCCCCACGTGCAACTTTCCCCATGTGCATCATCCCCCCATGTGCATCATCCCCCCATGTGCATCATCCCCCTATGTGCATCATTGGCCCAGGTGCATCATCCCCCATGCGCAACTTCCCCGCATGCGGCCCCCATGCGCAACTTTCCCCATGCGCATCATCCCCATGTGCAACTTCCCCCATGCGCATCATCCCCCCGTGTGCATCTTCTCCCCATGCATATCATCGCCCAGGTGCATCATCCCCCCATGTGCAACTTTCCCCCATGGGCATCATCCCCCCATGCGCAACTTTCCCCATGTGCAACTTTCTCCATACGCATCATACCTCCATGCGCATCATTCCCCCATGCGCAGTTTTCCCACTATGTGCAACTTCCCCTCTGCGCAACTTTCCCCCCATGTGCAGCATCCTTGCCAGTGCAACCTCTTCCCCCGAACAACATCCCCCCAGTTCACCCGGCACTGAGCACCAAACTGGCTGGATGTTGGTCAGTCTCCCATGTTAACTATAGGACAAAAACACGTTGCTCCCTTTTCAGCCCCTGAAGGGTTAAGTTTCTCCAGATGGTTCTTGGTGGGTGTTCAGGTGACAGAAGGAACCCTCCCAGAATTTCATGCTTCCAGGCCCAGCAGTTGGGGCGGAATGTTGATGAGTCATCAGTTCTCCAATGCAAAGTATAGGGAAGAAAACACGTTGCGCCCCTTTTCACCCCCTTCCAGTTGGAATTTCCGAAAACCGGTTCTTAGTGCACCCCTCGGTCACGGAAGGAACACCCACCCCAAATTTCACGCTTCTAGGCCCACCGGTTTTGGCAGGGCAGTGATCAGTCAGTCAGTAAGTCAGTCAGTGACTTTTCTCTTTTATATATATAGATACCAGCAATTGATTATCACTTTCTCCTGAAGTTCCCACTACGTTGACCCTGTCAATCATTCTTCAGGATTTGTTAAGATCAGGTCAAGGATGGCCCCTCCCCTCATCGCTTCCTCCACTTTCTGGATGATGAAATTATCTTCCAGCCCGTCAGGAATTTATTGGAGCTTCCGTGCTTGGCTGAGTTTGTCTCCCAACAAATGTCTGGATAGTTAAAGTCCCCCATTACAACTACCTCATGTTTCCTTGAAACATCTGCCAGTTGGTTCGAGAAAACATCGTCCACTTCTTTTCCTAGGCCTGGCGGTCTATAGTAGACACCCACCACAATGTTTTGTTTTTTGGTTTTCCTCCTAAACTTTACCCAAAAGCATTCCATGGGGCCAGTTTGTTGGATATCAGAGCAGATATATATGTTCTTGACATAATGCTAGTTCACCTCCTCTTTTACCACTTCCATTCTTCCTGAACAGCTGATAGCCTTCCATTTGTACATTCCAATTGTGGGAGTCTAACATTGTAGTGCCCATATTTTGTAGTTGAAATATTGTATAAAAAATTGTACTTTATAGAATAACAGAAGAAATAATGCTGAAGCAAGTATATTTAGAAAGTAGGCTACCTAAGGAGTTGGCAATAGTCCAGAAGTAAATTCCACTTCAGATTGGCACTGCATTCCTGTATGTCCCCAACATAAACATATTGTATTCCTGTTTGCACTAGCTCCCCATGAACAATATATTAATCAGTTGCTGAGATGTCTCTTATTTTTCCACTTTGAAGATAATGGAAAGGAACAGAGAAACTTGTGTCTGGGCCTGAGCAATTTACTTCTGTTTCTCACCGACAGACAAAAAGTTTGTCAATAAGCTATTGTCAAGAGTAAAGTACAGTACATGTGAGGGAAGGAGGAAAGGCAAACTTTCTACTTCTTAAGTACCTTTTTCATAACCTATTTAACTTTAACAGAAGCTTTTCCTTCCTAGTGCATTAAGAGCTAAAATATAGAGAATAACAGAAGAAATAATGCTGAAGCAAGTATATTTAGAAAAGAATAGCCTGCTGCACAATTTTCATAGCTTTACAAATTACATATATACAGTGATGCCTCACGTAAAGTATGTTTCACTTAACAAACAAAAATTTCTCTAGGATTCTGCTTCACGTAAAGAACATGCTTCACGTAAAGAACACATTCATTGGCAGTTGGGGCAGACGTGCTGGCCAGTAGCCTATTTAAAAAGCGTCAGGGCTGCCCAGCGCACCTGCCCATAGCGAAAGCAACACTTCCATGCTGTTCCTCCTGTGGCTGGGCATCCGCTGGGCAGAGGGAGAAAACAGCAGTGGAGAAGAGGGAAGCAGCTCAGGGAGACACTTTGAAGGTGTCTTGGATTGCAGCCTCCTAACCATGTCTACCCAGAAGTAAGCCCCATTGTGTCTAATAAGTCTTACTCCCAGGAAAGTGTCTTTAGGACTGCAGCTGAAGAGCACAATCCTAACCATGTCTACTCAAAAGTAAGCCCCATTGTGTTCAATGGGTCTTACTCCCAGGAAAGTGTCTTTAGGATTGCAGTCTAAGTAGACTTCATAAGATCATGCACACTGAATGCATGTTTTGAATTCACTCTCAGTGTTCTGTCATCATTTTAACATACAGTTAATATTTTTATATGAATATTTTTGGGTTGTGGAACCAATCGTCTGAGTTTCCATTATTTCCTATGGAAAAATCCGCTTCACATAAAGAATGTTTCACGTAAAGAACATGCCTCCGGAAGGAATTAAATTTGTTACGGGAGGCGCCACTGTATATATAATAGAAAATTTTGACTATTTTTTTACTTCAGTATTGCTAGAATACAGCTAATAATTCCTAGAAGGTTCACTAATAAAATGAAAGCTTCAAAGTTAAAAATGGAAAATTTTAAAAATGAATTCATTTTATGATTTCTAATCATTTTATACATCTCATTACTAGAAACGTAACAGTTTTTGCATACAAGCATTTGCTTACCACTGAAGACTATACAAGAATTTTTCTTCTCTGTACATAGTAATTCAACGTTATTGAGTTGCTTTCTGGTTTCTTTAATAGACATCACTGTCAAAAATTGTTTCATTGAGATCTTTGTGAAGACATGCAGATCACATGCATAAAACAGCTTCAAGCTAAGTTTCTGTTGCTACTACAACTTCTCACAGCAACAGACTTACAGCACCTTCGTTTCCAGAAAGGATGGTGCTTTTGAAAAGTAACTGATGAATTTTTAGAATTTGTTTTTACAAGCAGTTAAGACGCTGTGCCTGTTAACCAGCAGGCCAGGGTTCGAGACCCAGGTCACCCCACAAGACAGGGTGAGCTCCTGTCCTTAGCCCAGCTCTGCGACCAGCTGGATCCAATCGTATTGGCTCTGCCTTTCCATAGGATTAATTCAGTGGCGTGGAGAGGGGGGATTTGCTGCTTGGGTAACAATCTATCCTCCATAAAAATCCAACCCAGGTTTTTGTGCCTTGCATGCAGCGTATGCAGCGCCAAGCATGATACCATAGTCTTTCAAGACTGACGGAGGCCTGCTTTTTTTTTTAGAATTTTTTTTAACTATACATAAAATGTGGACTACCTTGTATGTGAGAGACAACTTTAAATATGTAAGAAATTTCTAGAAGGCAGTGACCATTAGGGCTCATACAGTCTGTTTTAATCCAACAGCCTTTTGCTTCTCTAATCAACATGCTCTGCGTAGTGAAAGGGAGTCTCATAACATTGCAAAACCTTCCTTGGTACTCAAACTTCTGAGACTTTTTCTTTCTAAGGGGTAAAAATCAATTTAGTTTGTTGTTCTTCATTGAAACCTAGTACATCAGTCAGACTCCTGGGATTTCTTCCCTTCTCTATTACTAGGTATTTTCCTGGCATTTTTCCTATGTTACCACAGTTTTTCCTGGCATTATCACCATTGTTCATTTATTCCTGAGGTTTAAGATAATTTCTTCTTAACTATTTCATTCTTGTTCTACCAAGTTGTGATGGGGGGAAGGGAGGATTTTTTTTTGGGGGGGGGAAGGGGGAATGCAGGGGGGAAGGAACCTGCATGCTTCATTGCTCTAGTAGTTAGTGTTAAAGCCCAGAACCACCATATTTGGGATGGAAAGCAGATTTTCCCCTTCCACCACAGAGTAACTGACAATGAGTCAATGAGTCTTCCAAACTGCAGCTGGCAGGTCCTATGAGCCTTTTTACAAAGAAATGGGTAAAACTTCCCCAGCTGGCAGGAACTGTGGATAATAAGAGTCAGACTTTACTTACTTGGCTAAAACATATAATCTTGAGTGTTGCTTGCATGCATGTGCCCTTTCAAAAAGTACCTTATCTGTCTTTAAAGCTGCATCAGCTGGATTTCCCTAAGCAGGAAGTGGCAGAGAAGGATATTTTTGTGGGTAAAGGACTAGATCATGTCTGCATTTTAACACTGAAATACTCTAAAGTACCACTCAGGTTTTGCCCTTTCTGGAAGAGGTCAAATTCATAGCTGGATTTGTATAATCAAATGAGCCTTATTTTTTAAAGTTTAGGACTCTGAAGAAAGGCGGTGTCTATCTTAGCTTCTGTTTTCTATCTGAGGATGACAGAAGTCTTCAAAACACTTGTGGGTGAAAAGTATGGGTATACTGGGTATGATGGGTATGACTTTGAGAGTCATAATGGAGGCTTTGAAAGAATCAAGCTTTTCAACAGAGTTTTTTTTAATTGATTCATAGGCTAACAGCAGCTCTTTCTAAGTGTGCATTGGGATGGAGACAGTTTTATTTCTCAAGAAGGTGTCACATGTATGTAAAAGAAGTTGTAATGAAAAAGATGAGAAAAAGCTATTAAAATGGATTATTTGACAACCACCTGGTTTTGGGCATGGGGTGATTGCCATTTGGAGGCAGACTTGAAAAAATCTAGTTCAATTAATTGTAGGTAAGAAAAGTATTATAGGACTAGGAAATGACAAGCAATCAAAGTGGCAAGCAAACACCAAAATGTGTATGTGAGATTGTGTGTAGGAGGTAGTGTGGTGTTCATGCTATTGAAACATTTCTTCTACATTGATCATTTTTAGTCCAGCACAAAGGCAGTCCAGCATCTTTTTGTCTCTTTTCCTGGTACCCAAAAAAGAATGGGGACATGCAGGTGCAGAGCTGGAAATGACTTTTGGAGGACAGATAGCATGTATTTGTGATCAGGTGTCAGAGAATCTGAGCCTGCTAGAAAATCTAACCATCAGAGGAAAGGCAGCACAAGGCTCTGCATTCACTCTGGTTAGTAGAAGAGTATCTAAGGAAAACATCATAGTTTGTCTTTCAGGCATTCTGGTACCCTGCCAGGAAGTGGTAGCCTGATCTAGTTTTCACACCTCCTATCTTATAGCATTTGGTACTTACCAACATGAGATCAAAAAGTATGCTCATAATATCATTCCTATCTCCCATGTAATAAAGAAGAACTCCAATGGCAGTCAGTTGCCAAGTGTCTTTCCCAAAGGATTAACCTAGAGATTTTTGACAGAATCATCATCGTGACATATATCAGCTTTCTTGGGTATAAGTCCATATGGAAGATTTTAGTGCATTTTGTCTGTTCTTTTGTCTGCAGAAGAGTTCAAGGGAATCATTGACTGACTGGAACTCATGGTGATATGCCTGGTCCTTCTAGCTTTCAGGATCAGGTCCTGGATCAATGGTGAAGGCGTATATCACTTGCCAGGGGATCACTCAATATGCAGGGAAGAGCTGGCTGGAGTAGCACCAGGCATTCCTGAAGGTTCAAAGGAAAGGAGTAGATACCTTCCAGAACTGGTGACTTAATTGTTCACTTTCCATCGTGGAGATCCCAAGAGTTCTCAGGAGGATCATAAAGAAGACCTCATACCTGTTACCTACAGTGTTCCAGGTGCCAGAATTTCCAGACTTTCTGAGACTCTCAGTACATATCTTCTTTTTAGTCCTGCTCAGTCCAGATCTCATCAAACAGGCCTCTAGCTTAAGCCTCTAAGGCTGCAATCCTAAACATGCCTTCTCGGGAGTAAAACCCATTGAGCACAATGGGGCTTTCTTCTGAGTAGACATGGTTAGGATTGCAGCCTAAGTCACAAATCAGGGCAGAGGTAAAAACTGTTTGGTCAAAGAAATACAAATAAACTGTCAAGCAACAGCCAACTAATCTCAAAAAGTAAATCTAATTTTTTAAAAGCCCACTTTTGTGAGAGTGAGTCAGAGGGTAAGGACCTGTCAAAAATTAGTTATCAGTTGTGATATGCATGCATTTATTAGATGATTCATATTTCACATATGACACTTGATAATGTCATAAAATTTTGTTGCAATAGTAGGCTACTTTATTACAAAACTCATTACAAAAAGCATTACAAAATATTTTGTGATGGAAGAATCTGAATTTGAGCTTACTTTTGTTTTTTCAACATTTTGGGTACTAGTTTTGTTATGATTTATTTCTTTTGAGTACAGGGGTTTGAAAACAATGTTGTTTACCTTACTCAGAAGTAAGCCAATTGTGTTCAATAACACTAACCTTAGCCCAATCAATAGTTCCATTAGCCCAATTCTATACTGCCCACAGTAGCAGGGCACCACGGTGCCAGGTGTTAACTTTGGTGAAGAGAACATTTATCTCCTTTCCCCAAGTAAAAACACAGCACCACAATCCTGCACTGGCCATCACCTTACAGCACATTTGTGACACCCTACCTTGCAACACCCACAGTAGGGCCTTAAGATTGGCAGGAAATCCTCCAAAGAATGTCTCTGACAGGTGCTTGTCAAGCCTCTGCTTGTCAAGCTTCTGCCAGTGAAGGAGGGTCCACCACAACCCGTGGCAATCTATTCCACGGGCAAACTTCCCTTTCAGTTAGGAATTTTTTCTTACTATCCAACCGGAATCTCTTTTCTTGCAGTTTGTACCCATTGGTTCTAGTTCTGCTTTCAGAGGCAGTTGAGAACAAATGTGTCTCTTCTTCCATTTGTCAGCCCTTCAGATATTTGAAGAGTGTGATCACATCTCCTCTTTGCCTTCTCTCTCCAGGCTAGAACATACCAATTTTTCTCTACCTTTCTTCATAGAGAGTGTTTTCATCTCTGATCATCCTCCTCACTGTCCTTTGAACCCTCTTCAGTTTGGCTGTGAGGTGTCCAATCACCTCAGAGAGGGAGAGAGAATACTTCATACCTCAGAAAAAGTTGAAGGATGTGCTAGAAGTTTGGAGGCAAAAGGTAGAAGTAGAAAGGTAGAATAATAGGAGTAGTCAGTCACTACTTCAGTTCTCTTTCGAATTTACTTTGATAGCAGAAGAGCATGAACAAAGAAATAGATGGGAAAGGGCATATAAATCATTGGGAGAATGGTTCAAACATGTTCAAAGTTAGAATATAGGGAGTGGTTGAAGGTGAAAACAGCTGCTTCTGTGGAAGAGGCAGAGGTGCCTCAGGCTGGAAGAGGACAGTGCTTTACAAAAGCACTCTCAGTGGACTATCAGTGGATCAGTGAACTACGAGTTACAGAAGAAAGCCAATGGATCAGTGGACTGAAGTTTACAGAGGTTCTTCAAACAGATAGCAAACCAACTTCCACATGATTTGCATTCCAAATTATGCAAGGGGTGAATAGAATGGATAGGGAGATGATCTTTAACCGTTTCACTTAACACCAGAACTAGGGATATCCACTAAAATTGAATGTCGGGAGGGTTAGGACAGACATGAGAAAATATTTCTTTATCCATCATCTAGTTGGTCTATGGAACTCCCTGCCACAGAATGTGGTGATGACATCTAGCCTTAATGCCTTTAAGAAGGGATTGGACAAATTCCTAAAGGAGGATCATCCCAGGTTAAAAGCCATGTAATTGTGGACAACCTCAAAATGCCAGATGAAAGGGGGCACCTGGACATAGGTATCATATGTGCTCCCTGAGGCATCAAGTATGTACTTTGTGATACAGGAAGCTGGATTAGATGGGCCTTTGGCCTCATCTAGTGGAGACATTTCTTATGTTAAACTAATGTCTCATTGTGCGATTTGCAAGGAAGAAGAGAAGAGCAAGATAATAATGACTTTCACTCTTGTCTTACAAGAGACAAGAAAAGGGCAACTTCCTTGTTTTCAACACAAAAAAATCTAACTGGTTAGGTGATAGTACCCTAATGAAATACACATGTAGGAAAGAAGACCCTAATCATTTATCTCCAAAACAAACTTCAAAGAATTTAGGGACTACAGTACAAGCAATGTGTTTGACTCTGTTCTGCTGTTCCCTCACAATGTCCAGAAATAAGTTTGTTAGTGTAATTTCCTGTGACCACAACATAATCATGTTCCATTTGTAACATTTCTGAATGTCATCAACATTGATTCAGAAAGCATCTAAAACATTTTGAAGACACTTTGGAGATATGTGATGGTAAACCAGTGGTTGACACATGGTTTTATTGGTCACCCAACTGTTCCAACCACTGCTAGAGGTTGGCATATGTCTGTGCAGTGCCCCCCTCCCCCCAAGTGGGGCAGAATTACCTTATGGCACTTTTGTGACAGCCCCAGGTTAGCACAGGATTTATGCCAGGGGTTATGCTGGCCTAATTTGAGTTTAGGATTGCAGCCAATATGTGTTTACCTTCCTGGGTGGATTAGACTATCACTCTGGCTTTTTGATTAGCCAAGGTGGAGTGACCAACCTTGGTTTACACAGCTCCCAGAGCAGCTTCATCCACCACAGATCTGAGGTGTGTTTCACTCTCACAACTCAGGAAAAGCAAAATTATATCAGCCTTTATCAAGCACTATGCCCTGCACATGAAGTTGACAGCTGATGCCTCATTTGGACGTACTGTTTTGCAGAACAACTCTGATGAGTCTGCACTGTCCTTTAAAGGGGATGTTAGCCAATATATGTTATGCGTGAATGATGGAGACTATGGAAGACAAGTAGCTAATGTTTAACTCCAGTTGTTTGAGTAGCCATCTGTGTAGGCACATGACCTAACCAAACATCCTCTCTGCAAGTGCAGTCCAATTGTTGGATCACTCTTCAGTATTACAATTTTAATTTAAGTAGTAGTCTTCAATAGTATGGAGGGATTGTTTGTTTTTGCCTTCCTTAAGGTATCTTGCATGCACACAATTTCACACACAGGAGAAAAGGGACAATCCCTACAATCCAGAGTAACTATGGGAGCACGTAGGAGACATTACGTGCACCCGTAGTTACTGCACCACCTAGTGAAAACCTATGGGAAATTCATAATGCAATCCAGAGTAAATTGTTCTTACACCGGAGCAAGGACTCCCCGTAGTTACTCTGGATTGCGCCCATCGTTAAATAGAGTTCTGGGTCAGTTCTATGCATACGCAGAACTCTGCACAGGAGATTATAAAACAACTAAGATTATAGGCAAGCAGCCTGCCCTTTTATTGTTTCAAAAGGGTGGTCCTAACTTGTGGGGAACACTTTGGAAATAGATTTTATAAGACTGAAATTACAACTGACCTTACAAGCAGTGGTTCCCAAGCTTCTATTTTCACAGCATCCCAAGGCCACTTGTATCCCTTGCTGCACTTCCTTTTAAACATCCAGCAGTGCCTTTCAATTACACTGTGGCACTGTGGTACACCTTTGGGTGCTGTGGCACCTCATAGCATTTCAGCACACAGTTTGGAAACTGCCAATTTTATACTGACATATTAAGAAAAGTCATCATTTTTTTCTATTTTGAAAATGGGCAAATGTATCATCATCCTTTTTAATCACAAGAAATATAAACAGATTCTGGTCAGAATACCTGTAGGCAGAAGGAGTTACTGAAACATGGAAAATATTACTGCCCCTATTATTTTAAGGTAGATCTTGTGATCATTGAGGGTACAAGAGATCCCAACATCTTTAAACATACATCTTTCATTAAAGGAGTCAAGGGGAGGCTCTGAAATATCACATTCAAACAAAGTTGTTGACATGTTTTTCATCCCTGCCCAGATATGTATAGACCCTTGTAAGCAATCCAGGTTTAAGATTGCTTTAGTCTGCAATCCTAATCTGCACTTACACTGACCTAAGCCCCAGTGCAAGTCCTGTGCTGATCTGGGAGTGTCACAAAAGTGGTGCAGGACACTTTTGCACCACTCCTGGGGGAGGTTAGTCCAGTGCATAGAAATGTGTTTGCCTCCCTACCTCACAAAGGGAACGGGAAGACCAATGAGTTGTCCCAGTTTAGCTTAGGATTCCCCCCTACTGTTCAATTTGTGATTTACATATCAAGGACTAATGTATACTCCACTTAATTTATCAGGCAGCCTGGTGTACTAAAACTCTGAAAAAATTTCATATCCGACATTCCGTGAACTTTCATATTTAGTGGAGAACATGTCAACAACTGTTCTCCACAACCACAACAAACTGTGGTTACCTAAAAAAGCAAGTCATGTTGATAACTGTTGTCAAATCAGTTAGAGGAGCAGTCTCCAAACTTTTTTGGCAGGAGGGCCACATCATCTCTCTGACACTGTGTCAAGGGCCAAAAAACTAATTTACATTTCAAATTTGAATAAATTTACATAAAGAATGTATTGGAGTGGATTGCAGGTCATGCCCATGGGCTGAATAGAGAGATTTTGAGGCATACTGAGGGTTGCATCTGGCCCCAAGACCAGGGTTTGTAGACCCCTGAGCTAGAGGACACAAAGTATTGACAAATAGTTTGCAGACTGAAACTTTTGGACTGATTTTTTTCTCAAGGCCAGATTTTGAGTTGTTCACTCTTTCACTGGCAGAAGTTGGACTGTCAAAAGTTGTTCACTATTTTATATGTATCTCATTAACAAACAGCAACTGTATTTTCAGTGGCTGTTGGTGGCATCACAGTAGAATTTTGTCCTTGGTCGTGGCAATAGTTTTTTTATTTTTCCTTTTTTTCCCATCAAGAAGGGCATCTTAAAGAATTTCAGTACATGCTGAAGCACATGAACCAGTTTCTTTTTGCCACAGATAGCTCTATAGAGAGTTGCACTCTTGTTTGGGCCATCTTTGGTTATAAGTTTTATATGTGAAAGTGCTTGTAAAAAGTGGTTTTGGATACTCAGTGCTTGATGTGGTTTTGGATACTCAGATAACAAAAAAAATCATACCTTTTAACAATAACTCTAGAACTTCTAGATTTAGTAACTTTATTTCTATTGCTGGGCAATCATTCTAGTATACTTTTTTCTAAGCAACCAGAGGAAATTGGAATGATTAGTGGTTTGGATTCTAAGGGTGCAGTCCTTACCTAAGCTAGCACAACTCATTGGTCGTCCCATTCCTATGGTGATGTAGGGAGGCAAGTGCATGTCTATGCACTGGCCCAGTCTTCCCCCAGGAGTGGCACAGAAGTGCCGTACAGCTTTCTTTTGGCACCTCAGGCCATTGTAAAAGTTGTGCTGGAGCTTATGTCATCCTATCTGGTAGTTAGAATTTCAGCCTAACTCATTTCTTTTGTGGGTGGCCTGGAGTGATTTTCCAGAACAAGATGGCATAGGTGGAGTACAGGAAGAAGTGTTGGACTAAGAGCAAAATCCAGAATAACTACAGGGAGTCCTTGCTCTGGTGTAAGAACAAGTTACTCTGGATTCCAATATGAATTTCCCATAGGTTTTCATTAGGTGGTGCAGTAACTAGGGTGCACGTAAAGTCTCTTACGTGCTCCCGTAGTTACTCTGGATTTGGGGGTAAGTCACTCCTTGAAATTATTCAATATTTTAAAAATAATGGTGCAACAATCTGGTTTTCCTGTTTTGATTAACTATGCTAATAAATGGGGAATGCAGTTTTTGAATATTTTTCTGCATAGATTGTATCTTTTTATGGAAGTGCAGACTATGAACCAGAGGTTATGCACCGGGAAGAAGAATCAGTGTACAGTTTTAGGAAAAAAGATGCAGGATTAATAAAATGAACATGAATCAGTGACATGATATAGTGGATCAGCGGTACCAAAGCCCTTGTGAATTAAGACTGCATTAACAGTAGTGCCATTTCTGTTCTACAGAATGAATGTGGTGCGTTGGATGGCTGGATTCAAATTCCTTAATCTACAAAATTTACTGAGTGACCTTGGAAAAATAAGATGTCTCGGCCTAGTGTAGCTGATGAGATTATTATGAGGGTAAGGTAATTTTAACTGGAAATGTACCTTTGAAAATATTCAGTCCTAAAACCACCACTCTGGCCTTAGATCCTTAGATCCATCACATTTTGGATTTCCATAGAGTCATCACATTTTGTTTCAGTTTCCAATGCCCTCTCTGTTGCCCACTACTCTGGCAAATACATTGAAACCCTGCTGTATAGGTTTTTATTCACAGATCCTTGTTTTCTACTGAACTCCTTTTCTCTGTAACTCAGAAAATTTTCCAGCATTTTTTTGATAGTCTTCTCCCTTCTCCCCAAACGCTTATCTTGGGCTCCATATTTTTGGTCCACTGTCAATCTTTCTGTCTCTTGGCAATACATCTATCCTGCTGTCAGTCACCCAAGCTTTCCTGTTTCTTTCCTGCCAATATCTTATGGCCTCTTTTCCACATACAGTGGCGTCTCACGTATACAGATTTAATTTGTTCTGGAGGCATGTTTGTCACGTGAAACATTCTTTACATGAAGCAGATTTTCCCATAGGAAATCATGGAAACTCAGATGATTGGTTCCACAACCCAAAAAATATTCATATAAAAATATTAACTGCATGTAAAAATGATGACAAAACACTGGAACTGAATTCAAAACATGCATTCAATGCGCATGATCCTATGAAATCTACTTAGGCTGCAGTCCTAAAGACACTTTCCTGGGAGTAAGACCCATTTAACACAATGGGGCTTACTTCTGGGTAGACATGGGTAGGAGGCTGCAATCAAAGACACTTTCTTCTGCAATCAAAGACACTTTCAAAGTGTCTCCACACTTTCTCCTTCTTTTCATCCTGAGCCTCTCTCTCTCCTGCTCCCTCTTGGCTGGTCCTGAGTTGCTTCCCTCTTCTCCATTGCTGTTCTCTCCCTCTGCCCAGTGGACGCCCGGCCACAGGAGGAACAGCGCTGAAGTGTTGCTTTCACTATGGGCAGGCACACCAGGCAACCCTGACGCTTTTTACAAGGGCTGCCAGCCAGCTTGTCTGCCCCAACTGCCAACAAGTGTGTTTGTTACATGAAGCAGAATCCTAGAGAAATTTTTGTTTGTTACGTGAAACATACTTTACGTGAGGCGTTTGTTATGTGAAGACGCCACTGTATGTATCTATGTAAATTTCCCCTTCTCCACTATACCTTCTTTTCCCTACCCTCTTTTTCTTATCTCTGGATCTCCTGTGCACTGTTTCTCAGGCTTCTGTCTTCTCAAACCAGTCCCTGTTTAAAATCTTCTCTGTACACTGTCTGGAGCACTTTACTTATATCTATATAAATTAACCAGTGTGAATTTATTCTTGATCTATTGTAAATACTCTGATGGCATTCAGATTCTGAATCCTCAGTCTCTCACTCTCACTACTACTTCCAAAAGAACACAGGACTTCTGTGAAGATGATGTTGAAGGGAAATTTTTCCAGCTAAAACAAACTTCCAATTTCCTCAGACTTTATGCACATTTTGTTCTGACCTTCAGGAGGTAGGATGATCAGACGACTGCTCAGCTGCTGAATAAGGGCTTGCAAGAAACAAATGGTTTTAGGATTCTGGAGGGGCTCAAGAAATACTACACGAGGTCCAGATGTACACAAAAGCCCCCACTTTCACGTATTCCCCTCTCTCATCTTGTATGTATAATATTATGAGTATGAAAGAAATGTCTTTGTTTTGAGCCTTATAAACGTTCTGTTGATGAAATGATTTTTATTCTGTTGAATCAAGGCAGATGCAAACATATTCCAATAGACCATTTCAGTTTTAAAGCTTTATTTTGGGGACTTCTTCCTTTGTAAAATCATAACTGATTCCCCCAAAGTCAGTTTATCTTGCAAATTTTCATGCTCATAGACAAAATATCTAGATGTTTTAACTGTTTGTGCTCTACTTTAAGCATTTGCATTTTTAGTGCTAAATTGCTGAAACAGCCTCTGTTATTGGCACCTTCAGTATACAAAACTTTCAAAAGAATTTTTATCTGAAGCATATTTTATCATTGCATTATGTGGTGGAAACATGAGTATGAGAGAAAATGCACTAGATTATATTCATATTTTGAACTTATAGACCGTATCATAACTCTGGCTCCAGTTTCTTTGACGTTTCCCCTTATTATGATGTTCTATCCCTTCCTGCTCCTTATGCACAGAGAGCACAAGGGCAAGGAACTCTGGGCATGAAAATACAAGACAAAGGAAAGTACAAATCTCTGTCAAAGAAGTCCTACTTTCAGCCTTTGTAGAAGCACGTGTCACTCTGTACTAGAGAAGCAAGCACTTCACTATTCAGAGGGTTACTTGCTGATTGTTTCTAACAATCATAGATACAGTTTCTGAAAATATGCTCAAGCATGCTCTCATGGTTTTATTTTTCCCCTACTTGAAAATATGGTTGTAGCCCCTTCTAGCCCCTAATAATCAATTTGAACCAAATGGTGGTATTAATCAAGATTGCCCAGGCACATTCGAGAGAACCTCATCTTCCCAGAGTACCTGCAACTTTATCCAGTGGTTTCTGAAAAACTTGCAGCTGCCTCAAAGTTGAGTTTGAAAATCCAGATCAGGTGTCTCTACATTTTTGGCAGGAGAGCCACATTGTCTTTCTGTTACTGTGTTGGGGTCTGGAAGAAAAAAAGTATTTACTGTATATTTAAAATTTGAATAAGCTTACGTAAATAAATATATTAGTGATGGAACTTGTGAATGAATTATTAAATTCAAAAACAGGGTGATCTTCAAACCAGTTTCTAGGCACTTTCATACACAGAGAGGTGTGCAGCCGCCCCAGCCCTCAAAATACCTTCGCCTCTTAAGGATTACGGGCTCAAGAGCTAGATGGAGGCTCACCAGGGTCTGCATCTGGCCCCAGAACTTGGGATTTGGAGACCCCTGATTTAGATCTTCACAGTGTTAACTCCTGACCCACGTGGAGAGGGATTTCATTTTGTTCTTTGTTTCTGGGTGACTAGAATGCCAAGTGTGCATCTTTGCCAAGTGTGCATCTTTTTTCCTACAGAGTTAAGAAGCATGCCCATTACAGCTACTCCTTCCCTGGCAAATGTTGGGTGTCAGGCTCAATTTCTCTTTGCATAATGTTGTTCCTGGAAGACAAGGGGTACAATTTCTTAGTCTTCTTGTTAAGATTCTAGCAGGTCATAATTTTTACCCTGGGTTAAGAATTATAGCCATTTAATAAAGATCCTTGCTCATGGTCTAAGACAAAACAAAGAAAGAAAGTTTGGTGTTTTGGCACTTGCCTTCCACGGTCAGAATATTCAGAAAAGTAAATGGTAAGGCTGAAAACAATCAGTTATGTATCATAGTTATGTTTTAAGCACACTTGTTAACAGCTTGTGGCAATTTTTCTTCTCCATCTGTAGTTGTTTTTTGTGCTTGAAGGACCTGGAATTGTGATTTTTTTTAGATTGTTATAATATTGAAGTTTATTCTTTTAAATATATGAATTTTTTTTCTATATGATAGCAGGGAGGGACAGATGTCCACAAATTCTGGCTTACACACCATAAAGGTGAAGGTGGCCCCCACAGGTTGTACTACTAATCATGACCAACTCTAGGGTGTAGTGTTCATCCCCATTTCTAAACTGAAGAGCCAGTATTGTCTAAAGACACTTCGGTGGTCCTCTGGCTGGCATGACTGCGCCAAGGCACACGGAACACTGTTATCTTCCCACCAAGGTGGAACCTATTTACTCCCATCTACTTGCATTTACTTGCTTTCAAACTGCTTGAATGGCAGGAGCTGGGCAAGAGACAGGAGTTCACCCTGTCTTGTAGCACCCAGATCTTGAACCCTGGCCTGCCAGTTGACAAGCATGCTATATTAACCCACTGAGTCACCATAGCCCTTAAAGTTAAGGTTTAATTAAATTTTTAAAATGTTCCCTTTCCTGTAGCTGTTAGCATTATAGGAGGAGACCTTATGTTTAAAAGTCATGGTTCTCTTTGAGATAATAATTTCTGTAATTTGGGCTGTTACACGTCATAGCCAAACCAAAATGAGAACGGTTCTGATGACTACTTGAACCATAGTCTCATGGCTTCAACAGAAGAGAATATTGTAACGTTTTGTCATGTAATGATGTAATTTTTTTAAATTGTTGTCTTAAATTAAATGCCTGTGAAAAACTGTCCTGACAAATCCTAACCATCCTTTTTAACATATAGCTATTAAAACATCTTGACTGCAATCCTAAACACTTTCCTGGGAGTAAGCTCCATTGAGTATAATGGGACTGTCTTGTGAGTAGACAGGCATAGGATTGTACTCATAGCTGTTTTTTTTTTTTTAAAAAGATGCAATCAGCTAAAAGTAAAATTGAAAAAGCGAGGGGGGAAAAATAGGTGTGTGCACACAAAGTTAGTAGTGCATTCAAAACTACAAAGAAAAAAACTATGGCAATCTGAACTATACGCTTGAATCCATAAACAAGATACACATATGTATCTAGAAACATCTTCCAAATACCCACAAATATGCCCATTCATCTTTGTTATCTATAAGCCTTTCATTCAAATATTGATAACATTAAAAAGTCCTCAGTGCATTGAGTTATAAGAGGAGGTCCTTATCCTTCAATGTTATAAGTCTTTTAGCAATAATCAGTACCCTGATTCTGCTGCAAGCTGCCATGCTAGAGCTAGGTAATTCAAAATAACATATGCATCCCAAGTTCGTTGCAATTCAGAATTGAAATGCATAATAATCTTCTCAAAAATGGTCATTAGATGCTTCGATTGGCCTTCCCTAATGTGAATCACAAACATATGTGGGAGCCATTTGCTTAGTTATAAAGTACTAAGAATAGTAAATTCTGAACACAGAAATATTTTTCTATCTATAAATATCCATGTAATAGTGCTAATGGTTTGTAACGTATGGGTCCTGGTCAGGTAAGGATGGCTATGATAATTCATTGAGGGTTGGTTATAATATAGGAGAAATACAGCACAATCTCCCAATACAGCTATCTCACAATACAGCGCCATCAAGTCAGTTTACAGTCTACCACTGGTTATAGTTTATGGACCACACTCCATAAGAAGGTAAAGGTTTCATCTAAATGTGTCCTTAGAAAGTCTTTGTTCTTTCACTATTGTAAGTAGACAAGTATATTCTAAAAATATGTCACCATATTTCTTCACTTGCCATCAGGTAAATCTATGCAAATTATTGATGTTATTGAAATTATAGCTTTTTGACTTTAATTGAATTCCTTAATTATTTCCAGATGATCCAGTGGAGTTAACATAGTTTAGTTATTCTCAGTAACTGAAAATTATATGTCTCGTGGCTGTTTTCTAGAAGAGTCTGTGCATCTCATGAGATAGCATCATAACATAACATTTTATGATATTATTATGATAACCATAACATTTGCATGTTGCTTCTCACATGGGTGAGTTTTCTATCCACATTCCTGGAGGTAGATGCTTCTACTGGAATACATGACTTTACACTAAAAGTCTTAGAGTTGTTTTATGTACATTATTATAATGATTCAGATATTTTGATATATTAGATTGTAAAGTTTAAATATGATTTTCTCTTTAGTTAAAAAGAGAAACCTATTGCAAATGTGTCAGTGTTTGTTTATTAGAAAGTGTTGGGTGTATTTTGTTGTGTACAAAAACTAATGATGCAACATTTGCTTTTCTTAAATTATTTTAAATGCTAATGCTGCATATATTGCTGGCATTCTGTTGTGCTGTTTTTACTGGAATTTATCCATTACCCAGTTCTTTATGTTTTTGCACAAGCTTTTTATTTAAAACATTAATAAATGTTTGAATAGATATTTTGTTGTTTTAGCTTTTAATATAGTTGTGTTAAGAAATGAATCATTAAATGTGTATGAAGTTAACTCTATAGGACAAAATCAAGATGCAACGGAGAGAGGGACAGATGTTATACCAGAATACACAACATTGTATCTTCCAAGCACTTACCGTCTATTGATCAGAATGGTGATTATGTGGAACATCTGCTCATTGAACTTGTTGGAATTTGTGTTTGCTTTTACTAATCTTTACTTTCCCCAAGAAGCAAGTATGGGAAAGAAAATATTCATATGATCAGCATATTTTTTATTATTTTGTGAATTCACCATCTTAATTTAAAGCCATGATTTGTTTTTACGTGCATATGCATGCATACGTACATGCATTACTTATTTGCTTGATTGGCATTAAATTCCATTAAGTTCCAATGAGAAGAAGAAAAAGTAGGTCTCAGGCTTTTTCTGTTTAATTTTTATTACATTACATTTGTTTAATTTTTTTAACTGTTCAGTCTAAGGTTTGTTGAGGTTGATTTGCTCCTGAACTGCTTTGTTCCCAGACATTGCCATCATCCCCAACTACCACCAAGTCCTCTCCATCTGATCCCATGACCACCTCCAGAGCTAATCAGGTACAGTATCATCCTACCATCTACACCATACTTTTCACGAGAGGCAGCTTGCAAACTGGAGAAAAAGATATGGTGGGTTAAGGTTTTTTATTTGTTCATTCACATATATACGCCCATTTTTTCAGCATAGCTTGTAACAATAGTATGGCTGATATTCATATAGTCTCTCCAAGGATGCATACATTTTGCTTCTACTTCAGTGTCACCTCTCACTTTTTTCCTAGCAGCTGATCCTTTGGTTGGGGGAAGGGCTGAATTGTTATGAGGTTTCATGATGGCTTGTTGGGTAGCTCAAGGAGCTGCTTTTGGGAGGGGGAGGAAGCTTTTCAAAAGTCTTGAAGGACATTCAAGACTTAGCATATGTCCCTCTCTACTGAGACTTATGTTTCTGTACCTTAAAAAGTATGAGGGAGTGACTTTTAATATATAATAAAATTGTTCACATGTTGAATAATTATTTCTGCAGCACCAGTCTTAAAATGCACAAAATGGATGGGGCAAAAGATATTATGAATAATTTTAAGGATAGTGTATCATTTTTAATAATCAAATCCAGCATTAACATTTTCATGCAGCTAACAATATATAGTACTTCACCATCAATATTTGTGTTTTATTTAAAAGATGCCCAAATGAGTTTTTTTTCCTTCAGACATATTTTACTAAAATTTAGCTATTCAAATATAAAATTTATGTGTGTAAAGCTACTTTAGTTAAAGCTAGTGTGGTCCTTGCAATACATGTTAGGTTATCCAACTGTTTTTGTTATCCAACTGTTAATTATTCACAAAGTCATTTTCTGAACTACATTTAATTAACTTTTTACATTTTTTTAGTTTTCATTCTGTCTTCATCAATAAGATTTCAAATCAAGTCGCCTGGGTCCAAATATATTCTTCCACATAGAGTAGGTGCATTTTGCTTATAGAGCATGATGACTTGGCATATTAAAACATTTTACAAACATTTGCTCAGGTGCACATAAAACAGCATGAACAACTTCTTCTTTTGCTATTCTTTTTTCTTGTTCCAAACCTGTGTATTTTACATAATAAGCATGTTGCGAATACATTGTGTAAGATTGCAAAACTACCTTAGTGGAAGGGTAATAAATATTTTGTGTGTTTCTTTTATCTTTGAGTTAATTAAAATTTATATTAATGTTTGTTTGATCTTGATAATGGTTGGTGAGGGGTAGGAAGAAACTATTGTGACTGGGAAGGATGCGGGAGTTCAAGGCAGCGTAGGTATAGTTATGTCACTGTTGACTTGCTAGGAGTACTGAGTATTGGGTTATTGACATGAATTCAAAATCTAGGTATGCCTAGTCTGTCATCAGCACCTCTTTACTATTTCCACTGCCTCTTACCTACACTGCCAGCTGGTGCCCCCAGTCAGGAACAACATGGAAGTACTATCTTTTTCCTTTATATCATACTGCCTCACAACCTCTACTGCTTAAACTTCTTTGGCAAACAAGCTCCTACAACAGACTCTGCATTTTTTTTCCAGCAGTGAACTATTGAAGCAGAAGCTGTTTCTCACCCACCAGTTAATTATTCAGGTTAAACAATTAGCAGGAGAAATCCTTATACTGTGAATCTGGCTAAAATTGGGTCAGCAACTTTTAAAAACCCAGCATTTTAAAAAGTTGATTCAATTTTATTATTTCAATTGCTTAATCAAGACATCTTCATACATTTTTTTAGAAATGAGATTGAATTTTTTAAATGGTTCTTAAAGTTCCTAGATTTTACCATACTCAATAGCCAAACTCTTTTTGGAGTGAACCCGTTATCCTTTAAGGGAATATTCTTAAATTGTTTAAGAATTTCTAAGGAATGAAAATTTAAAAATATCTAAGAAATGAGAAAAGGTAGGGGATGTAATAAACAGGGATCATGATTTGCAGGGAATATATATATATATAAAATATAATATAATATAAAAATTTATATATATATAAAATATATTATAAAAATTTATATATATATATAATATATAAAATATAATATATATATATATATATATATATATATATATATATATATATATATATATATAATATATATTTTAAATTGATATCAGTATTTTTAGCAACATGCTTCTCAGTTGTTTTCTACCTGCCTTAAAAACATAACCTGCATTCCTAATCCCCACTTAGGCCAGCCTAATTTTCAGCATAAGTCCTGTAAGACACTTCTGCGCCACTCCTGGGGAGATGGTTAGGTCAGTGCACAGACATATGCTTGCCTCCCTACATCACCACAGGAATGGGAAGACAAAGGAACTGTGCTGGCCTGGGTTAGGATTGTACCCTTAGGGCACAATCCTAATCAATTTAGCCTGGCATGCTTCATCTGGCATATCTTTCTGTGGTGGTGTAGAGAGGAATGGGGTAGAAGTGCCTTATTACATTTTTGACAGTCTGGGACTTATACCACAGCTTAGGCCAGCCTAGCTGGAGATTAGGATTGCAGCTGGAGTTACTTTCTGTGTGTTTGTGTGTGTGTGTGTGTGTGTGCGTGTGTGTGTGTGTGTGTTACTTTTTATTTTCCTCTTTTGAGCAAAGCTTGCATTTTTTCAAGGTTCTTCAACTATTCATTAATAAGCTTGCTGATCTCTTCTGGAACTTACTTAAGTTATTGAAGACATTGACAGTAAACAGGTCATAGTTTCTAACTCTGGGTGCATTTGCAGTACCACTTCCAAAAATACATCTCCCAAAAATAAGAATGGATCATCAATCAACAGTATTTATATACTGCTTTTCATCAAAAAGTTCACAAAGTAGTATACAAAGACAAAGAAATAACTTTCTCAAAACTATACCTTACTGCAAACAACATAGTATTGCACAGGCACTGGAAAAATAAATACCCCAACTAATACCATTACTCCAGACAATATGGAGATTTCTTAGTTGATAATAGTAGTTGCAGCTTCCTTGTCACACCACAAACATACTGTGGAATCCTTAAATTCCTTCTTCCAAATCCTCAGTCACTTCCAAAAAATGTCAAGTCCAAATTCAGCATTTTCTGCATCCATTCATTTGGCCAATGGACCTCCCAACCAATAGGCCCAAAAATAAAATCTAAATAAATCCTTCTCCCGGCATAAGAATCAAATGGGAGTTCACCATCAAGGAGCTGTACAATTTACATAACTACTGTCACTGAACCCCGTGTAAAGGTAAAGGTGTCCCTAGCATGTTGCCCTAGCCATAAGCAACTTTAGGATTTGGTGCTCATCTAAATTACAAAGCCAAAGATCCAGTTTTATCTGAAGACACCTCCATGGTCATATTGGCTGGCATGACTAAATCCCAAAGCATATGGAATGCTGTTACCTTCCTACTGAAGTGATACCTATTCATCTTTTTGGATATGCTTTTGAACTGCTACATTGGTAGGAGCTGGGCAAGAAACAGGAACTCACTCTGTCTTGCCACCTGAGTTGTTCAATCCAATTCAGTACCCAGAAAAGTAAAATGTGCAATAGCATTTGAAGGGAGATCATGTATTAAAGGGACATCATGGTACTTTCCCCACCCACCCACAAGTCAAAGCCTGAAAGCCAAAAAATGCAGATATCTGTCCCTTTAAGAGTTTGCCTTGCCACTCTGGCTGGCTAGCAAGGAGCCTATATTGGGTTGGACTGGAGGAAAGCATATAGCCCAGTGTGTCTGTGTGTGTGTGTAGGAGGGAATGGGAGTCAGTGAACAACAGGATCACATGGGCTATCTTGCAAGGTACCTTTTTGCAATCAAGGGCAGATGGAGAAGGAGACCCAGCACAATCCCTGCTGCATAGAGTAAGGAAAGCTATGCACATACATACTTCTGCCAGCCTACAAACATTTAATGACATTTAATGAGCAGCTCAGTTTTTCTCATTGACTCAGATACCAAAACGGTGATAATGACTTGACTCTGTGTGTATAGACTCTGTGTGTTCCACTTGACTCTGTGTGTATAGTTTTATATTAAACTAGCAAAAAGCGTACCCACGTTGCAGGAGTAAAATTCCCCCTGTACACCATACCCCACTGCACATCAACCTCTCATGAGCATCAACCCCCCATACGCATCAACTCCCCATGTGTAACATCCCCCCATGCGCAAAATCCCAGATGCGGGAAATCCCCCATGCCCATCAGTCCCCCATGCCCATCAACCTCCCATGGGCATCAACTTCCCATGCACACCAACCCCCAATCGCATCATCCTGCCATGTCATCAACTTCCCCCATGTGCAGTCCCTCTCCAAATTTCACACTTCTAGGTCCAGGGGTTGGGGCAGAGCATCCATCAATCACTGAGTCTTCAATGCAAAGTATAGGGAAGAAAAAACGTTGCACCCCATTTCACCCCCTTCCGGTTGGAATTTCCGAAAATTGGTTCTTAGTGACTCCCTCCATCACAGAAGGAACACCCTCCCAAATTTCACGCTTCTAGGTCTGACATTTTTGGCAGGGCGTTGATGAGTCAGTAATGACAATGAAGATTAGTTTTATAAAACGCATTGCGCCCCTTTTCACCCCCTTCTGGGTAGAATTTCTGAAAACCGGTTCTTAGTGGATCCCTCCATCATGGAAGGAACACCCTCATCAAATTTCACGCATATAGGCCCAGCGGTTTTGGCTAGGTGTAGATGAGTCAGTGATGATGATGAAGATGCCTTTTATATATATATAAAGAAGATATACATAGTTTTATAGTTTTTAACTGCATTGATAATACGAAGCTATAAGAGTCTTGCATTTTCATTCCATCCAAAGTTTCTGAATAATAATTTGGGTGGCACTCTAAAACAGATGTAGAAAAGTATGTATGCAGCTAGAGGCTTATTGAGTCTGTTTCTTCTGCAGGCAAACTCCAGATGGAATAGCTAAACTGCTCTTCCATTTAAAAATGCCATGTCTCTTCAATAAAATGATCAAAACTTACAATAACTTTCAAAACTCCTCCTGCGATTCCAGGCTTTGGATTTTCCTGGAAAAGGATTGTGGCATACTCAGGATAATGCAAATCTCTTACCATTTGAATGTAATGTTTCTCATGTGCTCTTCTTAAGTATCAATAACACAGGGCTTAATGCATTTAATTGCATGTTTCTTCTGCTTGAGAGTCTGCCAAGATGTTAGCCATATTCATGTTAGGAAACCTTTAGATTGTTCACAATTAATGATTTACAACAAATGAAATGAGATTCACTTAGCTGGCTCATGCTTGCGCAGCCGGAGCAGACAATCACTTCACAGACACACAAGTGATTTCAGAAGCCGTTTTACCTGTAGAATGCATGTTTATTCGTTTCAGCCTAACATGATGAACTCCCTTTTCTCCTATTGTTTCCTACTTTTCTAAGTTTTCAGACACTTATAACTCCCAAGAAGCTCCTTCTTGGGTTCAACAACCTAAAAAGCCGCTGGCATGCTGCCTTTGGTTTTAGACTATGGGTGCAATCCTAATCCTATCTACCATTATCTACATCCTAACCCTAACCCATTATATTCAATAGGGCTTACTCCCAGGAAAGTGTGTTCAGGATTTAGCTGCAGCCTAAGCAGCTAAAATTTTTCTGGCTAGTATTGGGTGTTTTTACTTTTTTATTAATATGTTTATTCACTTGCTTATTTACTATCCTGATTTTTTTGAACAAATATTTTAATTAATTCTAATTCTAATATTAATCAAATCAAATTCTAAAATCTGTCATTTAACAATACTAATAGATTTGTGTTCCCCAATGCTTGCAACAAACTGCAAATCCTTGCCGTTAAAATGAGGACAAAAATTAACGGCTGTTAATTTACAGAATATGAGATCATAATCTATGATCTATATACACTGTTCTGCAAACTGTGGGGTTGAACTGTGTTTGTTTCAAAAATTGAGACTTAATATCATAAAAGTAATATTCACGCTCTGATAAACAAAATAAAATTTTATTTTTGAAGAGTTCTTGAAATGTACTTCAGACACAAAGTCAAAATTTTCCAAATTTAATGATAAATTTAGATGACTATAAACTCTGTGGCACAAATGATTGTGTGTTTGCTACAGGAAACATTTCTGTGAAATTTAGAATTATGCATTGTTCTTTAAACATCTAGAAATGCATCTATACTAATAGACCTAAAGATGCAAGTATGGCTAGAATCCAGAGTAGCTATGGGATCTTTTACACTGACGTAGTTATGGTGCCACCTTTGGAAAACCTATGCGAAATGCATAGAGCAATCCAGAGTAAGTGCCTCTTATGTCTTCCCGTAGTTACTCTGGATTGTAGGATATGTTAACATCTGAAATTATAGTGGAAGACAGCAGAGTACTACTGATGTACATATGCAGTTGTACTTTTTGCATTAAGTATGGTTCTACCCCTTCCCACAGTACAAGTGAGGCAAAGAAATGGCTTCTGCCTTCCTGAAAGAAACTGTTCAGTAATAAAGTCAGCACTAGCAATTAGTGTCTACATACATCAGCTAAACAGTAGATAACGTAGTGCTTACTAGTACTGCAAGAACATTTTCAGTTCCCAGAATGTTCTTAGCATCCTGATTTTGATTGCCATATAATCCACTAAAGAATGCATTCTCTTCCTCCAGTAATCTTACCAGTATACCATGCAAACTCTTTTCATGTTAGGCATCATATGTATCTGAATTCATTAAATTCTGTTCACAGTTTTTTTTAATCCAGAAAACCTGATAACGGTCATTCTTTTGAAATCCCTGACAGGTTCACCACCTGTATAGTGTCAGTTCTTAAGAAATTTGTAATGTTTCAGTTGTTCAGAGATTCTGTTTGGCCTGATTGTCACATAATTTAGTGTTGTTGTTTTTTTAATGAAATTAAATTAGTGTTATGTTTTTAGCGTCCTTGGGTACCCTTGAGTATGGGAGAAAGAAAATAAATTCTTGACAGAAGTTATATCTCAAGAATTGTTTGACATATTTGATTAAAACCCTGCTTTTTGCATTATCACATTTCATCAGAGTTGCAAAAATAATAATTTTAATACAGAAAGCAAAATATTTGATCTGTATGCAGTTGTAGACCAAGTAAGAAAAAGTAGCAGTGCTTCTCTTGACTAGGACAGGCAAACAATGGCTTTAAGTAAAAGAACTTTGAAACTGGGAGAACGAAGGTCACCAAAAGCCAATGAGTGTGATGAAGCAGGAAGTTAAGAAACATGTGCCTTAATGCAACTGTGAGTATTAAAAGGTTTCAGAGGTCCTATAATCAGAAGCATGCACGCATGCATGTTGTCAGCAAAAATACAGAAACAGGAGTGCCGAGCATGCAGAGGCTGAACTGAGGTCCAGTCCTATCAAATCTTTGCAGGACTGATGCAACCATGCTTGTGTTGCATCCTGAGGTAGGGGAGGAGTCATGGAGGCCTCCTAAAGGAATATTTATTCTCTTACCTCTGGGCTGCAATGTGGCTGCATCAATGCAGGAAAATTAGATGGGATTGGGCCCTCAGAGCCCAATTCTGTGCATGTCTACTCAGGTGCAAGTGTCACTGAGTTCAGTGTGGCTAACTGCAAGGAAATGCATAGGATTGCCACCTAATGCACAAGACCGCTAAAGTCTAATTCTTAAAACCTGAATATATTTATGCTAAGGTTACCAAGAAAAATTGGTTTGGAACCCAGGATACTGGATGGTCCTATTTAAATTAAAATATTTGCACATGTAATGTTTGTGATGATAAATGTAGCATCTGTCCTTAAATTATTGGTTTCTTGGATATATTTGTTATAAAATTGACATATGATTAATGCTGTTCTTTGAGAGATTAGTGGAGCTGAACAGAATTCATTGCAGATTTTTACCAGTGCATTGTACATTTCCAGCTAATGATGTGGGAAATAAATTTTCAGAAATAAGTCAGTCAAAAAAGATCTTTATTGATCACATTATGTACAGCAACATCTAGCAAAGTCTTGGGAGCTTATATTTCTTATTTTCCCAAGGAGCTAATACATAAATTTGGAAGCAATAAAATTCAGCCCGGCAACTTTCATGAAATGTAAGGGGCTGTTTAGTGCTTCCATGAAATGAGGTGGATTGGGTCCTTCACATCCTGAATGTGTTACACCACCATTCATAGAACTAAAGGCTTCAGTGTTTGAGGGTCTGTAGCTGAGGGAAAAATGATAAAAATGTCAATGATGCCATAAACAATGTATCTGGAGTGGCTTTTAGAGGTACCAGTCCATGTTAAGGTCTATAGACGGATTGGAAGGCACTCGTTACAGCATGAGTAACTCCTCACAGGCAGGAGGCAGGCTGGACAAGGTCAAGGTCTTCTCCCCCAGGGAGGGTGTCCTTTATCCCAGTCTGGTCCTGTCTCATTGAGGACAAGTTGCATGGCCTTCACTCCTCAGGTCGGTTGGTCTCTCGCTCCTTCCCCTGGCCTCAAACCTCAAAGCCTTTGAGAGGCTTGAAGCAATCAGAATGGGGGAGATCCCGCATTCTTTCTCTGTGGAGTGTAACCAGTTTCCTGCTAGTCTTCTGAGGGTCCAGCATAGCAATATTCCCTTGACCCATTGCGACAACTATGCCTGGCTAGGCAGCAGACATGCTGAAGCATAGCAACAGCAGGTGCAGGGAACTGCTTCCTGCACACCCCCATTTTGAGGTCAAGAGGCAACAGGGTCCACTGTTCCCCAGTACCAGTCAGCAAAAGCAATGAGCAGGGCACTGCCATCATCAAGTCTCAACTTTTAGCAATGGAGGGGGAGGGCATTTCAAAATCACCTCAGTGACCTAGTCAAAGCCCCCTCCTGTTCAGAAGGTCGTTCTGACCCTGTCTCAGAGGGATGTTCTTCACCCCTCCAGAAGCTCCACTGCCACAAGACTTCTCACAGCCTAATCAGAAAGCATGTGTTTGAGCCTGCCTAGATCTCAGCTCTACCTCCTCATCTTTAAACAGGGAGGAGGGTGAACTCTCAACATGAATGAGGGTGAATCCCAGAGGATAAGATGGCTCCTTCTCTTTTTTCAGGTGCTATCCAACACTGCTGTGACTCCTGATTTTGCTGCTTCTACTGATCCTCCTAAGGAAATGCTCCAGCTAGGTACTAGAGCCCCTTGTCATTGAAAACAAGGACAAGTGAAAGGTCCTTTCCTAAGAAAAAGCCTTCCAAAGGAGTGCAGCCCTTCCAAAGGAGTGCAGTCCTCTGGGTCAGGAACGTGCAGCAGGAATGTCTTGCAAAACTCCCTTAGAACAGACGTTCTAGCACCTCAGTTTCCACTTCCTCAAGACCAGGCAAGGAACAACACACAACTTAACATCAAGCACAAGTGCAACTTCTTATCAGTGGGAGCTTGGCTTCCAGCATTTTCAGAGCACTGGTGTTCTGTAGTGTCAAACTCTTGGGACCTCCAGACGGGCTATGTGCTGGAGTTGGTGAGGCACGGTTCTGGCAGGTTCTGTTTTTTCAAAAACCACCACAATACAGCCAGAAGATGGCAGCAATTCACCACCTACTGGAGATCAGAGCCATAGAGATTGTGCCACCCAGACAGAACGGCACAGAAGTTATATTCAGTGTTCTTTTTGGTCGCCAAGCATAATGGTGACATACAAGCCATTTCAGATTTGAAATTGCCAAACCTCTTTTAAAGAAGAGGAAATTCAGAATGGGGGTTTGGTGATCCATTATAGTCTTTCTGGAAGAAAGGGATTTCTTGACTGCTTGACAGAGGCTTGCTTCCATGTACCCATTCTGAAGAGGCACCAACAATACCTCTGTTTCTGTCATGGAAATTTCCATTTCAGTACAGATTTATACTTGGAAAAAGTTTGAACCTTGTGCTTGCAGAAAGGGCTGTCTGAGGTAAAGCCTAATTACATTTTGGATTTCTTACAAGATGGCCTTCATATGAGGCTTAGTACAAGCACTTTAAGAAAGGAGGTAGCAGCTCTGTATGGTGTCCTGGGGCAGGACATGGGGTCAGTATTACTTCCCTTTCTCATGTAATGTGATTTTTCAAAGGGGTAAACAAAGTTGTGGTTCATCATTTTCCATCCTGAGACCTTCATACTGCACTTTCAGCCCTCATGCACTCCTCTTAAGAACCTTGTGAGAACTCAGTTGAAGACTATTCTCCTGGTTGCGGTCACTTAAGCCCTTAGGGCAGTGATTTTCAATGTGTGCCACAAGTGGTCCACAGGTGTGCCATGAGTGTTTGGCAAATTTATTTATTAAACTCATCATTTATTAGGGTTATTGAGGAATTTAGCCCCCCAGCAGCAGTGTGATGGTCCTTGTCCACTGTCCAAAGTTTGATGGTGTGCCTTGACAATTTTAGCACATGGTCACTGTGCCAGGAGATGAAAAAGGTTGCTTTAGGGTGTTGGAGTTGGGAACTCTCTGTCAACCCAAACTTGTATATTTTCCACAAGAATAAAGTTGTAATGAAACCAGATCCAACATTCATTGCCAAAATTAACACTGTTTTCATAGGGCTCAGGAGCAGGTATTGTCCTCCTTTTGCCCCAAGTTGTCCGATTAATGTGTTCAAGTCATTCTGTTTTTTCACTGATTGTACCGTAATTTAGAAAGATGATTGCTCTTTTCATCCTTTTTTCAGGGCTCTTCAACACTCCTCTGGAGAAAGAGTGTTGCAAAGGAATGTGGCATCAGATTCTCTTACCCTACAATCCAGAGTAACTACGGGAGCACGTAAGAGACATTACGTGCAGTCATAGTTACGGCACCACCTAGTGAAAACCTAAGGGAAATTCATATTGCAACCCAGAGTAAATTGTTCTTACACCAGAGCAAGGACTCCCCGTCGTTACTCTCTATTGCTCCCTTAGGGTGCAATGCTAACCAACTTTCCAGCACTGGCATAACCAAGCCAGTGGGGCATGTGCTGCATCCTGAAGTTGCAAGGCAATAATGGACGCCTCCTCATGGTAAGATAATGTTTGTCCCCTTACCTCTGAGTTGCATTAACCTTACCCTAGAACTGGAAAATTGGTTAGGATTGCGCCCTTACTTTATTTTTAAATAAAATAAAGTAAAAATTGTCACATTCATTTGTATACATGTTCCAGAACAAAATATAGCTGTCATTCCTAGCAAACTCACAAATAGGATGGAACAGAATTCTGCCCAGCCAATATTCTTGCCTATGATTGTTAGATTATAGCAGTACTATTTGTGTTCTCTTGTATAAATTGACATCTACAGTATATACATAGCGGATGAAAATTACATAGTAAAATTATCACATTCTGACAAAATTACTTTCATGCAGCTTTGACATATTTTATTACTACAGTGACAACGTTGGTTCATTAGCATAATTTGTTCTGGAAGAATGCTTGTAATCCAAAACACTTGTATATCAAATGAAATTTTCCCATAAAAATAATGAAAACTCAGACAATTCATTTCACAACCCAAAAATATCCATCTGAAAATTATTACACTATTATAATACAAAATATAAAGAAAAATAAAACAAAATAACCTACGCGTAGTCTCTCAGGTCCTTCAGGCTGCAATCTGCCTTCCTTACACAAACTGACCCCTACTGATTATAATCTGAGTTAGCCCCCTTACATAGGAGTGAGCCCCACTCACGAGAATAGGCTTACTTCAGAGTTAGACATGCATAGGCTGGTCTCACAGGAGAGGCTGAGCAGGTCCTGGCAAAGCACCGAAATTGGCCATAACCCATCTGGGACCATTTTCCACTTGTTTATCAAGAGATTGCTTGTATATCAAGACAAATCTATTGGGACTGTTTGCTTCGCTTGCAAAACACTCTGAATCCAAGTTACTCTCAATCCAAGGTTTTACTGTATTTTTATTTGAATTATAATCTGATTTATTACTAAAGCGCAGGAATAAATGCCTGCTGCCATTAGTATTTCCTACCCAAATAGATATGCAGTACTGATGACTGCAAATAGAAAGTACTGAAGACTATACAGGTGTAACCTAATTATATGCAATTTATTTATATGTTATTTTGTCTTAAAGCAAATGGGGTTGGTTAAATTAAAAGATAAACATCCTTTAAGTAGCACTTAATGACTTAAAGGCAGCCTGCTTACCATGGCAACATGGCAGGTAATTAATCTTGTCTTAAAAATGTTCACAAAGGGGTTAATTTCCTTTCAGTTCCAGCTGGGAGGCAAATTTCCTCTCTTTCCCCATATGATAATCACTTCTGAATTGCCTCTGAGCAGAAGTGAAGCCATTTTATCAGTGAGTTTTTACTGAAAAGTCATTTTAAATTCAGTGGGATTTACTCTAGGTCAGGAGTGTCCACATTTTTTTGGCAGGAGGGCTACATAATCTCTTTGCACTGGGTTGGGGGGGGGGGCCAAAAGAAAAAAAAATGGATTTACATTTCATATTTGAACAAATTTACATGAATGAGTATATTAGAGACGGAAATTATGAATTCAAATCAGTTCATAAACACTTTGTAACACAGGAGGTAATCTTCAGACTGGTTCATAATTACTTTCATACACAGAGTGGGGAGGTACATGCAGCCTTCAAGCCCTCACATCTGAAGGAGGGTTTTCTCAAGGACTAGAGGGAGAGGACTTGTGGGCTACATGGAGGCCACATCTGGCCTCCGGGCTGGAGTTCTGGTCAATGTGAATAGGATTGCACTGTTAACATGATGTTAGGCGATTCAGTAGGAGCAGACATTGTGACGAAACTATTACTATAAAAATATAAGTAGTCTATAAAAGGGTTTCCAAGTTATCCCATCAACCTTCAAATGTAAGTGTATAATTATTTAATACACTTAAATAATTGTTTAATCTGTTTCTAATCTGTGACCCAGAATTTGGCCCCTTGTTCATGTTTTGTTGTTCAACTTCTTCATTGATTTCCAAGTGCATTAGTGACTTGCGTTCGCTTACCATTCTAGGGTGCTGCCAACTGACAATCACAGTGGCCATGATAAAAATCATGTTGAATGTCCTGATCACATGATTTCTTTCCAAATCAATATCAGTAAGCCAATATGGATGTAGCTTTGCCATCAAAAATATCACTGTTATCAAGATGTGTCCACGTGAGCTTTTCATTACCATGGCTATGTGGCAATCATATACTAGGAAATAGTTTGGAAGTAATTTTGGTTACATATGTGGATTATGCTGTTTGACAATCCCCATTGGGGATGGATCCATAAAATATCTCACGTTCAGCCTCTGGTGTCTCCTGATAGGTCTGGGCAAAAATCCTCCCTGAAATCCCCAAGAGCCATTTGCTGCAATCCTAAAGACACTTTCCTGGGCATAAGACCCAATGAACACAATTGGGCTTACTTTTGAGTAGACATGGTTAGGATTGTGCACATTGTCAGTCTATATAGATGAACTAAAATGGTCTATAGCCTGACTATAAGATGACTTGATTTTTTCCTAACTAGTGTGGGTGGAATAAGAAAATAGAAAACAGGAAGATAAGAGGAAAGTTCTTAATGGCATTTATGTAAATTATTGTGAACAGGAAATAATTCTTTAATAAATTAAGTAAAGCAGCAGCAAAAATGACAACTTGGGACAAAGTTTTATAGATGTCCTTCTTGCTTGCAGCAATAGTGCTTGAAGTGGTGTGTGTGTGTCTTGCTTGAAGTAGTGTGTATTTCTTCCCCCAGACTGCTGATCAAAGTTAGCTGCGTAAACTGCTTATTTTTGTCTGTCTTTTTGTTAGGCTTTTCTGTTAGATATAGTGCCAGTGACAGACAAACAATTGGTGTTGTTCTGTGGTCCATAGGTTCTTTTTTCCTCCCACTCAGCTTATCCTCCGGGGTTTAGTCTGAGATCATCAGTACTTTCCTACAATTTTCCTGCTAAATTGCTCTACTTCCTTTGTATTATTAGGTGCTTCTGAAAAGCTTGGTGTTCACAAACAGTAAGGATTTGTTGAATTTTTATGTAAAAATATCCAGTGTCATAACAGAATAAATAAATGGTGTATAAGCTTTCTTTTGTTTTCTGCTTGAATCATTTGAAGAAATCACTGGACAAATTGGCCACTAATTGTAGAACAGAAGCCTGGGAAACAACAGGAAAATTGTGTAGTTTCTCAAAAGAGCTGCAAGTTAACCCTGTAAATTATAAAAGGTGCATGTTTTAATATCATTTAAATAAAGTTGAGAGTAGCATAAAAGGACCTCTTTGTCCATGGGCTTGGTATCCACTAATTTCATTATCTGCAGATGCTACACCCATGGTTGGAGGGCCTCACAAGCCCTCCCGGTTGCATCCAAAAGTTGCTGGTGTAAACCAAATGTACCTTCAGCTTGTATTTGTGAGGCCTTCTAAGAAGGCCCAGAAGCTACATGCAACCTCCAAAGAGCCAGGTGTGGACCCTGGCTCCAAGTAAATGCAGTGTCATTCTGGGTGCTGATACACCCAGCACCTACCTACGGAATGTAGTATCTGTTGGGAGTGCAGATCCTAGAATTGATTCCCTGTGAATACCAAGGGCTTAATGTATATTCCATATTAACAATAAGGTCTTCTAGTGGCTGAGCAACTCTGCACTGGTGTATTGAAATTGTTCTCCCCCACCCCCCGTCTTTTTTCAAAGAAGAGTAGAAAGGTAGAAAATGGGCTGCCCTATACCCATTAATCTATGAAATATATCTTTTTCTGACACAAAATAAGTAAAACTTTAAAAATAGCTATTTGATAAAGTGAGGATACAGTAGTTTAAAACTACATTAATCCCAACCAATACAAATACTATAAATATTGATTATTTTGGTTTTAAGAAAATGAATTTTCTTTGACTTACAATCGTCACCATAATTTAGCTTTAAATTCCCTTTTGTTTCTAGTTATGAACTTGCTAGTGATGACTACTAATATTACACAATGAAACTAAACCTAGTTGCATTACACCTCAACATAAAAGTGTAGAGTTAGACCAAAATCTATAATTTTTTTAAGTAAATGTCACCTGAGATCTGGTGATAATATAAAAAAATTTTTAACATGTCCTTCCAAAGGCAAGTTGCCAATTACTTGATTCAGTTTCACAAAACAGAGCTGCCAAGCTCACTGCTGATGGACAGAGTTTCTTTTCTTACCTTTTAGACATACTTAAGACGTACCATTAATACAATTCCAGTTTGTCTATGTCTCTGATTCAGTTCCACCTCAACTCCTTGTTCCACACCTTCTCAATTCTTCTCCTCTGATCTCGCACCTACCTTTTAAGGTTCAGGGGCATTTCTTTAGTGCTGTCTCTAGAAACACAGTCTCAGAAACCATTTTTTATTTATTTTTATTTATTTAAGTAATTTTTATCCCGCCTTTCTTCCCCCACAGGGGGGAACTCAAGGCGGCCAAACAATTAAAAAACAATAAAACACCACTAAAATTACATATGATAATAAATAGAGATAAAAACACATTAAAATGTAATTAAAATACAATTAGATTAAAGCTAAAAACGTAGACTAAAAACGATAAAACAGAAAAGATAAAAAAGATAAAAGCCCCCCAACCTCTGCCCCCATTTAAAAAGCTTTTTTAAAATAAAAGGTTTTAAGGCTCCGCCTGAAGCTCTGTAGTGAGGGAGCTTTCCTCAGTTCTAAGGGGAGGGAGTTCCAAAGCCGGGGTGCCACCACCGAGAAGGCCCTATCTCTGGCCGCCACACCTCTCACGTCTCTTAGTGGCAGCACAGTCAGAAGGGCCCCCTCAGATGACCTTAGGTCATTTTCCACAGCAGAACTGCTTACTGTTGTAAACCCTACCCAATCCATGGTCTATTAAACTCCTATCACATGTTACTTCATATGTGGTTGGAGCCAAAGTCCTTCATTAGAGGCAAAGGAGCTTCCACAAATGCAGTAATGGATAGAAACCCAGTCTGAGCTGGGAGGGTGAGATCCAAAAACTCAGTCCTGCTGCTTCTGTTGAATTGAGGATAAGAATGTCAGACTCTGCACCTTCTCCAAATGCTCTAACTTTTTGTAATATATCTATTATAATTGTGTGTGCTCCTCATTAGATGATTTCAGATGCCGAATTATTTTCTCTGAATTTTATATTAATGAAATATAAATTACTATTTACAGATGAAATGTGGTATTTCATTTGCTCACTAAAAAACTAATAGGCAATATTCTTATGGCTGTGTATATGAAGTGCTTTTTGTGATCTGCAAATGTTCCTTACTTTTCTAATTACATAATTTTAAAAGATTGTTTAAGGAATAGGTTTCTAACACCAGATATTTCTATTTTTTATGCTTTTCTCTTCTTAAAAGAAAAGATAAATATGAATGGACCACAGTTTTTAAAATGCTATGAAAAGCAGACATAATTGCACAATGCATTGCATTTCAAGGGTTGTTTTTTGACAAAGTCAATGAGATCTGTATAATCAAATGTCATAAGCTGTACCCTAAGTTATTTTAATTTCTCATATTTTCTGTAAATTTAATATATGTTAAATGTTATTTTCACTTGTAATCTCAGACATGGGCATTAACTATTTTATGTTATCTAAACTGATTAGCTTTAAATGTTTTGTTTTGAAAAATGTATAACGTTTGAGTGAGAAATCCTCCTTAGGTTAATTGATGGAATCACTGATTTGAAAAAACGAGAAAAATCATTTTTAATCATCTTCCTGGATAAGCATAGGTCATATAATTCTACATTTATTCAGTTCAGTTACTTTGGATTGAACTAGAGCATAGCTTTTAGAAATAGTTTGTGCCTCTGTTGCCACATAGCAGCTATAAAGCTAATGCATTGAAGGTTTCAGTTGTGTCCAATGAAGGCATGAGACATGCCGTTGTTTAGAAGAACTAAAGTGTCTTAATATTGTACTGTCATCCAGGAACATAGAAAAAAATAATCTTACAATATAAGAACCATCTTCTTTGACATAAAATGAAATTGAATCTGCTTCTCTAAAAAACTCTGTGGTCACTAGAAACTGATAAGTCAGAACCAAATTTTTTGCACTGTGGATGGGGTGCCTCTGTTCATCAAAGCAAAGTTGTAAGTGAGGAATGCTTTCCCTCACAAAAGAACCATTTCATAAATTCAGCTCTTCAATAATTCAGAACTGAATTTTATTAAACCCATTTTAATATATTTCCAGTTACCAGCACTTAGCCCCCAATACTATTGATGCAGCCGTGCCAAAAAGACACATGCTGCATCTTATGATGGCGGATATGACCTGAAAGCAAAAGGATGGTAAGGAAAATCAGTGGTTCCTAAACTTTTGGGTTTTGACCCACTAGAGCAACCAGAATGGCAAATCCAACTTAATGAAAGTGGCCCAGAAATGGGTGCTCCTCCAGGAGTAAGGGGCTTTTAAGCTTAGCCAGTGGTTTGCACAGGTCTTTGAGAAGATCCAGAAGGCTTGCAGTCCCCCTGTGGTGGATTGGAGCCCACTTATGATTTTAGTCAATCAGAACTATATTCGGAACAGTGGGGATGGCTTTTAAAAGTGGGGGCGGGGGGGGGGGGTTTGCAAACCTCAGTGGCCACTCCTGGAGGCAAGATTAACCCCTCCCCCAGGTGAGTTAAAAGCCCCTTGTTCCCAGCAGTGCTGCACTCACTATGGTTCCATACTTCCCAAAAATCCAATCTGGACTTGGGTATTGTTGGCCTAAAATTTGTGACTTTATGTATTGTGGCTGCAATCCTATTGCCTCGTTGCCTATTATAGGGCTAACTTTCGATTAGACATGCATAGGATTGGGCTCTTTAATTCAATATTCAGGCAGTTTAATTTATTACTACAAAAAAAGTAACACACAAATTAATTTATTCAAAATACATAAATTTGTTCTACAAGTGTAATTTAAAACCTATGAAGCATTAGCATACTGAGTAGGGTCTCTAAACCCTGGCCCTGGGGCCAAATGTGGCCCCCGGCAAGCCTCAAGATCCTCTATCCGGTGCCTGGGCAAGCCCTATTATCCACTCCAATACATACTTATATATAAATTTATGTAAATGTATTCAAATTTGAAATGTAAAATAGTTTTTTGGGCCTCTGACACAGTGTCAGAGAGATGATACAGCTTTCCTGCCAAAACATTTGGAGACCCCTGTATGCTACAGGCTAAAAACAAAGATAGGAATTATTTTTTAAGAGTATGCACCAAAATAATGGCATTGTCAGACCATATTGATAATACCAAGGCAGACAAGTGAATGCGTTTAGAAAAATGTACATGCAAGAAATTGCAAGAATATTGTAAAAGAAAGCTTAGTATTTACTATATTATATATTATAATAGTATATTGTCTTACCCCCAAATCCAGACTAACTACAGGAGCATGTAAGAGACTTTACATGCACCCGTAGTTACTGCACCACCTGGTGAAAACCTATGGGAAATTCATACTGGAATCCAGAGTAAGTTGTTCTTACACCAGAGCAAGGACTCCCATAGTTATTCTGGATTTTGCCCTTAATCTCAGGAAGTCTCAGAAAATCTTAATCTCAGGAAAATGTGGCTAGGATTGCAGCCTTACTTGTTAATCAGGTACAATTTTATTGAAATGAGTGAAATTCTATCACAGTAAGCTTCAGTGCCAGGAATAAAAATAGTTTAGTAGGTTAATTTGTGTAGGGATAATTTATGTAGGTTTTGTGTAATTTGTGTAGGTTAATTTAGTAGGTTAATTTGTGTAGAGATTTGTGTAAATATAACAAAATAGGAGAAATGGCAATGTTCTGGTTAAACAGCTTCTCAGTTGTTGCACTAGATCTTTTCAAATACCTACTCTGTTTTGTTACCTTTTACTATTAGACTAGAGCCATGAATAATTAATTTTGCATCTTATAGTAATTATATGTGTTGTCCTGCCACTTTTTCAAGGATATATCACTTACTTGCAAAATGGGTGTCTGTTTTATGCCTTTTCCATTTAGAGCCTACATCTTTTATGTAATATATATGAGCAATGGGACATTTGAGGTGAATGTCATCACAAGTTTTGAAGATGAACATAAAAAGGAATAGAGTGACAAAGAAAGTGTGGGGAAAATGAAGATTTTTCCACTGAACTGTTGTGGATTTGTCTGTCTCCAGAATTAAAGCATTCAAAACTACAAAAAATATATTAATCTTTTTCTATACTGAAAATCATTTAAAATGCATGTATGCACATAATAGTATTATGATGACCATGACTTGTGTCC